>LPNX010963425.1:0-14309 GCA_001517045.1 Pseudotsuga menziesii | reverse complement strand
CGAAAATGGCCTTCAACAAGGTTTGCCATTGTGGTTCGAGGAAAGTGATGGGAAAATCTCTTCTCTGAATGGTCTCCTTGTGAGCTGGTAGAAGGTATGACCTAAATTCATTGTCTGAGGCCTTAGTGGTCTTAAACCAACTTTGCCCTGTCCTGGGGAGGCCTGTACACTCAGCTATGGCTGCCTCGTCCACATGAAACTCTTCTCGGCCAAACTTCACTGTCTTTCCATTGTAACTCAGAGCGAAAGCTTCGGCGAGTGGTTGGTTGAAACTGGTGAGCTTTTCACAATAATCGAACACTTGCGCAGTTTTGAAGTACTCTGCTACTTGGGGGTGAGACTCAAGGTACCACACTCCATCGAGCTCTGTTCTGAGTGGTAAACCCGTTTTGGCCATGAGCCGAGCTTTTGCAAAGAGGTACCGTGATTTGTTTTTCTTTTTTGATGAAAAGGAACTCTTGGATTTGAACCAGAACTCCAACTGCGCGACAATATAACAAAGAGCCTCGGGCCTGTTTGCGACGCTTTAAGATACCCATTGAATGAGCTTAGCGGGTAATCGCCTATGGAATCGCTCAACCTCGTGTGCAATGATGATTCGATCAGCTCCCACATGAACTTCAGATGCTTCACATTATGAGCTCCCCAGGTGAATGATGGATCCGTCGGCTTCGAATGGTCTGGAGCTATGTATCATATCTTGAAACCCCTGCGTAATCCTGTGTAGTTAATGACACGGTGTTTCACGACTTGCCTTCGGCAGTAAAACGCCATTAAACTTCATGATGGTCATGTGAGATGCATTCTGATCTCCTCCTTGGCGGCAAAAAACCCACAGGCTCGTTTGATGTGAGACTGAGTACGGACACGTGCTCTCCCTTTTTTAATTTTTTAATAATGAGACGTCCACGCCCTTTTGACAGCTAATCATAACTTAGCTTAATCCTTCTAGTCGCCAAGACTGGGCTCTTTTGGCAGCTAGCGTGAACTTGATCCTTAGTTCGATTCTCCCGGCTGCCAGAACTGAGGTCTTTTGGTAGCAAACCTAGTCTCTACAAAACAGAGTTAACTACCACAAGCTGTTTTTTCAAACTTTTGAAATTAAGACTCAATAAATTTGATTTTTTGACTTAGTAATGAGAAAATAAAAATTTTCGACTCAAACCTATCGCCTAAAATAAAAGAAAACAGACTGGTTATTTTAGGAGATAACAGTCTTCATATCTATTCTTTCTTCTAGGGCAGAGATCTTGGGCTTGAACATATCGGGAAGAGTTCTTAGAACTTTTAGAACAACTATGGCATCCTCAAATTCTTCTATAAAACCTATGATGGTGTTCACAAGTTGATCAACTCGAAGAATATAGGCTACTATGTCTTGGCCTTCATTCATCCTTAGTTGTTCAAACTATCCTCTGTATGTTTGAAATTTGGCTTCCTTAACTTTGTTGTCTCCTTCATATGTGGTTTGGAGTTTGTCCCACATTTCCTTTGCAGAGGGGCAATGCATCACTTTGTTGAAGACAAATTCATTTATATCTAAAAGGTGATTTTTGGCCTTTGAGTTGTTGTATTAGGCCAGCTCAGATGCATCTGTTGGTATGGTTTGTGGTACCTTGTACCCATTCTAGATACTTTTCCATATTTCTATTCCTTGAGCTTATATGAAGGCTCTCATCCTTATGATCTAGAATGCATAGTTTCTTCCATCAAACAAGGGTATTCCAGTTTTTCTTTGTTTAGCAAACTTGCCCATGATTTCCTTCTAGCGGTTAGTATGCTCTGAAGGAACCCGCTCTGATACCAATTGTTGAACTACTGAGAGGGGGGTGAATTAGTATTTGCACAATCTAAAAATTTTAATCAAAATCAAGTTGTTGATCACCAATCACAACATATCATCAATGTACATGAAAATAACAAGTTGCACAGTACACACTAATTTTTGACGTGGAAACCCTAATCCTGGAGGTAAAACCACGAAAGCCTTTTTAATAATAATTTTCCAGAAATAAATGGAAGAAGAAAACATCCCCCTTATTGCAATGACTTCAATTTTATAGCTACAACTGGAAGGAGGCTACAACCTCCTAATTTACAGGCTACAACCTGAAGGAAACTACAACTCCCTAGTTCTCTGGCTTCAATCGGAAGGAGGGTACAACCTCTTTTCCTTGCCCCATCCTGCCACCCAGAGAAGAAATATTATCAAACCTGTGGACCTATCACACACTAATAACTTATGTTCTATGTTCACTATCCAGTCATCCCTGTATAATCCGTATCACTATCACACATACTGCTCATGTATATCCTCGTCATACATAGACAATTCTTCTCAGAACATTAGTCATGTATCGCATCATCATAGGGTGTGTATCCTTATGATGGTCATATAGAAGTGTATCATCAATATAAAGTGTAGTAGTGCATTACCAAGACATGTGTCCTCACAACATCATCCTACAACTTTCACTTTCACATTGGTAAAAATGTACATATCACTGTACACCTGAATGTTGATGTATTTGTAACTTCGGAAGATATTCTAATATATATTATCATTTTATATTATTGTACCCCCATTGGGAATGTGTGTTACCCATTTACGGGATGTCTAAATTGTGTCTAGACCTTGAGGTACAACCTCCATTGTAAGTCGGGGCAATAGTCCCCAGTGTAACATCATGTAATATGTAATTGTGGTCTCTTTAGGAGAAGTGGGCCCCATGTGAGATGACATGTAGGCTCGAGTCTTATATTTAGTCAGTGACTTGAAAGGGTATAAATAGGGAGGTGCTCTCCCTCATTTATACACACCTCACACACTCTCTAAGGTGCATGAGAGAGAGAGAGACAGTTAGAGGAGGAGAGAAATATAGCTAATGAACATTTCTTATTAATGCTTTTGATCATCTTACTATTCTGAAGAAGTTTGCAGGGTTTTCTCCTTTATGGTTTCCCCAATGAAAATATTTGTGTCTTGTGAATATTTTACAGCTTATGCATTTTGTTGTACTTGTTATTCTTTTAGATAAAGATCGTATATAATCTAATTAGATCTTAAGAAAATCTAACATGGTATTAGAGCCTCTCTGAAAGAAGGCACTGTGCAGCTACGGGAACTAGGGCTTCCTAGTTGAAGATGTTCTTTCCACAGATCATCAAGCAAGGAGGGCTATGCTAAATTGCCTCACTAGGGTGCGTCTGTTGGTTGTAGCAGTTTCTGAATCAGATAATTTTTACTGTGCAGCCGAAATACAGCTACAATGGCAGCTAATGGAAATTAGGGTTTCATGCCTGAAAACCCTAGAAGACTGAATTTAGTCATTATAGAACTTTCGCTATAACGTGATATTGGAGAAGGCCCAAAAGATGAAACTTTTATAGGACAGAGAGAAATTTGTGTTGTACACTGTGTAAAATTTTTAGACTAATATTTGCTATACTTCAAGAGATATGGTTCCTCCAAATTAGGGTTCCAACCTCCTCCAGAATACAGTCATAAACAGGTGACCTAGGGAGATTTGAAATATCTAGGGATAGGAAGGTCCAAAACAAAATTTTGAAAGATGTTCCAGGTAGGGAACAAACTTTGGATTTTGTGTTACATTTTTCAGACTCAAAATGTGAAACAGTGACACGTGGAAGTCCGTACAAGTTCACTATGTTGAACAGTCCCCAAAAAAGTCACCTTGGGAAACTTAGCATAAGTCCCACTTGGAGAATACATTTCTACTCTAATCTATGGGGTTGGAAAGAATACCTATCAAGCTATCATAGTGAGAATTTTCAGACCTTATGGATTCAAAACTTTGGAGATAAAGCAAAATCAATAGCAGTCATTTATGTAGAAGAAATTGGAAAACTAGGGCTTCCTGTTCCGGGAGCTTCCCTCCACTGTTTTCAGAAAAGGAGTACATTGGAGAGATCACCTTGAAAAGGCCCATATATATATCCAATTAGAAGTTTGAAATTCCAAGTTTGTAAAAGTAGGATTTCTCTGACAAACCCTAGATCAGCAAGCTCCAGAACCAGGATGGACACCTCAAATCGGTAAGATCTAAATTTTTGCTCTTTACATTTGAGGTTCTCATTTAAAAATGACTAATCACACCAGCTTGATGACAAGCTTGGTGAATCTAACAACTTCCAAGTATGGAAGTATAGGCCCTCTGTGATCCTTGAATAAATTGACTTAGATCAGTATTTCAGTAAGGAAGTTCTAAGAGCCAGAGGGAGATGAGGCTAAGGCTAGAGCCAAGAGAATCGTTGCAGATTCTATTAAAGATCATCTAATCCCTCATGTGTCATCCTTGAAGACACCAAAAGGAAGTGTTTGATGCTATGAATAAGCAATCGAAGAAGAATAAGATATTGTTATAAGCACCTTGAATGGCCTCCCAAGATCATGGGATTCATTCATTCGAGGAATGTGTGCCAGAAGGAAGTGATTACCTTTAGTAGACTCTGGGAAGAGTGAACACAATAAGAAGCTCAACTCATAATAAGAGAAGAGAAGCAACTAAATATCAAGCTATCATGATTCAAAGAAGATCCCTCAAGTGATGAGGAACATGGAGGACTTAATTCTTGAAGAACCTCTTATCCATATTAGCATTTGGATAAGAAATGATGTTGCTATGAATGAAGAAGATGATGAAGCTAAAGGCTCAAGAAGGAGTCTACCCATGAAACAAATAAAGATAAGTATGCAATTGTCATTTCATGATATTGTTTGGTTATGCATTTGTTTATATTTAGTTGATGTGTTATGCTTGTTTTAGTATTTGCATTTATACTACTTATTTTTAAGAAGTCAATGATGTTGTACAACATTCCATTACTACTTATATATATTAAAACCTATTTTTCTGGCATATTAGGAGTAGTACACACTCATAATAACATTGGTGTAGAATGCATCTAGAAGTTATTGTATGTATGGATGAATGTCGTAGCAATGGCTGAAATAGTTGCATGGCTATGTGACATATATTTGTCACTATTAATATATTTTGGAAATTATGATATGTTTCTAATAATGCAACTAAACTTGACTTGTAGATCATTCCGAAGCACAAGTAATGACAGTCTAGAAGAGGAACATGAAGCTTCCCGAGTTAGAGACACCATGGCGAAATACAGAGCTTCAGAAGAATACTAAATATGAATGATGTCTAGGATGTGGTGTCGAGACCTGAAGGGACTTCCATAGTGTCTTCCATATGGATCTACAAGATCCAGCTTGAAGTAGATGGCAGCATAGTGGGATATAAGGCAAGATTAGTAGCACAAGACTTCTCACATAAAGAAGGCACAGACTACGAAGATACACTTGCACCAGGGACGTGGTACACTTCCATTATATCCATACGTACAGGTATGAGATGGGAGATACGTCAGCTAACATCAAGATAACATTCTTGAATGATGTAGTCAAGGAGGAAGTATACATAGAGAAACCATTGCGAGTTGAGATACATGACATGCATACTCGTGTGTGCAAATTAAGGAAGGCCTTGTACGATCTCAGAAGGCACCCACGGGATAGAACATACAGTTACATAAGGATCTTGAAGATCACCTAGAGTGATGAAGATATTAACCTTTGCTACAAGATTGAAGATGAAAGCCTATAGAGGATGACAAGTTCATAGATGGGTGCGAGAATAACTTTTCAACAAAGTTCAAGATAGAGGATCTTGGTATCCAGTGACCCTATATGGATATATAGAATATTAATAGTAGAGGAAGCTACTTGTCGCTCCATTACAGAATGTTTCAATACTTAGAGTACGAAAGGAAGAGGGAGAATGATGCTCCGCTTTAGAGGGAGTGACTACAGAAGATCCTGAGGTTTGACATGGTACGACATGTTGGAAAGATTACTAATGGCTATATGATTTACTAAGAGTAAAGAGGATTCCAACCTTTAATTCAAGGTTGAAGGCAGAAGACCAGTGTTGCCCCTTATATATGTCGATGACCTATTCCTAACAGGAAAAGAGGAACTCATTAAAGATGCAAGAAGGAGACTTGCTGTCGAGGTGTGGCAGAGTGTGGATGGAATCTCCCTTGGACAAGGGAAGTATGTTGTGGAGGTCCCGAAGTGGTTCAAGATAATGGATTGCAAGGCCATGGCCACATCTATGGCAACAAACCTGAAGCTATTGAGCGATGCTTCATCAGAGACGGTTGACGCCACGATGTATCTTCAGATGATTTGTTCATTGATGTGATTGAAGAATACAAGACCAGACACATGCTTTGTTGTGAATGACCTGATCCAATTCCCGAAGGATCCATGACATGCTCACCTGGTTGCAAAGCATGTCGTGAGGTACCTGAAGGGTACAGTTAAGTATGGGCTCAAGTATGATATGAATCAGAAGACTAACCTACATGGTTATGTTGATTCGGATTGGTAGCGCCACTGAGAAGAAGAGAACCTTGGGTTGCTTCTTCAGTTTGAGATCCAGTATGGGCTACTGGTTTGGCAGGATGCAGTCCTGCATGGTGCTGACTAGAACTGAGGAAAAATATGTTGCCACTTTGTTATCAGGAATATTTCACCTTCTGCGAAAAGAAGTTGTTCCTTTGGTCTGAATGGTTTAGATCCAGAACAAATGAGTGAATGACAAAGGATGAAGACCTTCCTTGAATATTGTAGACACCTGGAATATTGCTTCGATTGTGAACTTGTGTACCTGCAAACATGTCAAACACACAAACACATCGAAGCTACTAGAAAATCATCTACTTATCCATGTTAGTGACTCAGGAATCTAACTACATGTACATGTGAAATCAAAACAACAGTAATGTGGGACGGAAATCAACTTTGCATTAAGAATGTATGGAGAAGCTTACAACCATTGCCTTAGTGTCGGCAAGCCCCTCCACGAGACAAACACTTCATCCCCATAAGCTCCAGCTTTGCTCTCTATGCTCTCCAATGACTTGGACTAGGTAGTAAATCCAACAACATAACAATACCTCTATAGTTCTCTCCCTCAACTATGGACATGATCTTGTATTTATAAGGCTCAATGGATAGAAATAGTTGAGAGAATTGTGGGTGAGGTGGCTCCAAGATCCTACCATGGGGGATCTTGAGCTCAAACTAACCCATAATGATAGGGATAGGGGAAGACATGAGGCTCAAGTTCTAGAAGCCTCAAGAAACTTCTCTTTTTCCCATTTTACCTAGGGTACCGCTTTTCTTCCCTTATGACAGAGCAGTTTAGATGAGAACCTCTTTTGGACCAAAGACCATATGCGGTGGCACCGCTTCTGGAAAACAGTATACAGGCGGTGTTGAGCAAGGTACCGTTCATTGGCCACAAGGTAAGTGCGATGCTAGGTTTTTTCAAGTAGAATTGACAAACAGAGCAAGTTTCCACTCTAAGTGTTGGGATTAAGGGAAAACATGGAAGTTAAGGGTCTTATCACATGATGGTGACAGGAGTTAGGTATAACACACTTGCTCGACTATTTGTGAGGTAGTATATTTATTTTGAAAGCTACTATTTGATTTGATTGATCTGTCTTGCATTTTTTTTTGCATGATGAAGAGAGGAGAAGTGAAGCTCCAGTATGTGATCCAGATCGATATCTCTCGAAAGAGGGAGTGATGAGTTCTAGCATAGACGATGAGACAGGTTGTCTGACCATAAAATATAGGCAAAGATCATAGGTTTCTCAAATGTAATCAATCATGTAGGTTGTCCTCAGATGTAATCAGTCATGGCAAAGCTCGTAGGTTATCCTTGGACGTAATCATCCTTGATGTGATTCTATGCTAGAAATAGCTAGAGTGAAATTCGAGTAGTTCAAAGAGAAGCTTGGTGTTATTCAGATTGAGGTTCCCTCCAAATGGAAGTGATGAGTCCGGAAGACGTAGATACACATGAGCCTTTCTGACATGGTGGCAGGCTGGGCCTCCCATGGACAGATGTAAGTGCAGATCCTTTCCTTGGATGGTAGTAGGTGTGTCCTACCATGCCAGTGGATGTAAGTGCAGAGCCTTTCTTGGATGGTAGTAGGGCACACCTTTCCTGGATGGTAGTAGGTGTGCCCTACCATGCTGGTGGATGTAAGTGCAGAGCCTTTCCCCGGATGGTAGTAGGTGTGTCCTACCATGCCGATGGATGTAAGTGCAGATCCTTTCCTCAGATGGTAGTAGGTGTGTCCTACCATGATGGTGGATGTAAGTGTTGGAGCCTTTCCAGGATGGTAGTAGGTGTGTCCTACCATGCTGGTGAATGTAAGTGTTGCGTTATGTGTATCTGGGTTGTGCTCTGTGTAATGATGAGATGATCTGAAGATGATGAGGTAATAGTAGGGTACACAGGTATTGCAAGGCATGTAATAAGTCTTGGGATGCTCCTTCAGGTTTTGCAGTGGCATATAATCAGTCCTAGGAGATATTGCAGGTTTTGCAAGAGGCATATAATAAGTCTTGGGATGTACCTACTTAATGGCTTGCTCGCAGAGATGATGTAGATGAAGACCTGGTAAAGAACTAGGCCTACATCCATCATAAAAAAGGGATGGGACTGTAGATGAATAGCTGGCAGAGGACTAGGCCTACATCCAGCATGAAAAAGGGCTGGCACTGTAGAAACTTCTGATGATAGCTAGTATGGGACGATGGTCAAATTATAAGAAGATGATGGAAACAACTATAATGAAGACTCTGTGACTCTGTGATGACGATGATGCGTTGAAGAACTGACCAAATGTGTCAATGACTGTGTAGAGACAAAATACCTTCCTAGTTAAGAGGGAGTGTTGATGTATTTGTAACTTTAGAAGATATTCTGATGTATATTGTCATTGTATGGTGTTGTACCCCCATAGGGGATGTGTGTTACCGCTTTAGAGTATGTCTAAATTGTGTCTATACCTTGAGGTACAATCTTCATTGTAAGTCGGGGCAATAGTCCCCAGTGTAACATCATGTAATATGTAATTGTGGTCTCTCTAGGATAAGTGGGCCCCATGTGAGATGACATGTAGGCTCGAGTCTTATATTTGGTAAGTGACTTTAAAAGTTATAAATAGGGAGGCACTCTCCCTCATTTATACACACCTCACACACACTCTAAGGCGCATGAGAGAGAGAGAGATAGTCAGAGGAGGAGAGAAAGATAGATTTTGAACATTTCTTATTACTACTTTTGATCATCTTAATATTCTGAAGAAGTTTATGGGGTTTTATCCTTTATGGTTTCCTCGATGAAAATCTTTATGTCTTTTGCATCTTTTACATCTTATGCATTTTGTTGTACTCGTTATTCTTTCAGATAAACATCCTAGATAATCTAATCAGATCTTAATAAAATATAACACTGAACTCCTGTACACTACATATCAATTTCATACAATGATGTACCTACTCTTTACACTTGTACACTTCATATACACATATTCATACACCCCATTGTATTGAACATATATTTTACTATTGTTATACTTCAATTCATGCTGCATGCCATTGTGCACTGTATAAGCTAACTATTGTTTATCCTTCACTTGCACATACTCTTACAACAATATATACACTCTTCCACATATATATTTGTACATACATAGTTCATTCACTATACACTACACACTCACATTATACTTCATATACACTTCAACTTGTACTGCACATTTGTACACTCATACTACTGTTCACAGGCACATGTACTCTCATCATTGTAAGCATACATGTTGTATTTATTCACAATACCTTATGCATAGGACTTAAAAGAAAATATACCTCTGAACTCTTGACTATAAAACAAATTTGCACTTGTTCTAGGGAGGGATATCACACAAACTTAGAATTGTACACCCAAAGAGATAGTGTTGTTCCTTCATGAAGAACTTGGGTTTTCAATCCCTCTCTATTGTTTGAACAATTCAGGATTGTCAAAGGACTTCAACCTCGGTTCTGTCACTGAAGACAGTAGTAGTAGTCATTTCGACTCGTGAGCAGGTGATGAAAACCAGGCCAAAAAATATGCTTATGTGGAAAACCTAGATAAGGTATAAGTTCTAACCTTCCTCATTCAACCTGCTCTTAAGACTCAAGAATCCTTAGTCATCTAGCGGATTGGTTGATGGTCTAATGTGACAAGGTGTTGTTGTTGGTGCAACCCTGAACCAACAAAACCCAGTCGACAGGGGTTCCACTCTGTCGATGCTCAACACTCAACGATCTCCCTGAGCATCGGTCCAGACAGGTTTTACCCTGTCCAACAACACCTGTAGAGCAAATGAGGTCTCACCTGAGATGTTCGAGGGAGAGCTGTTGGAACCACGTTTTCACAGTACATAGGAGAGTTAGGGACATCAGACATTCATTACCTCGATTCCCAAATCTAATCTACTTGCTTTCTCAAAATAGAACTATTCAGTATGTCACAATCTTCATCATTTCAGCATATATACCAGTGGGGAAATAGATCTAAAAGATGACAGTATCCATAAGTAGAAAGCATTGCATTACCCAGTCATATGTAAATCCATTCATCATTTCTTATCAGAATTGTAGCAGTGTAAAACAGGAAAAAGGTAAAAAATGCACACCAAGTTTAGATCAATCCACATCAGATTATATTATTTCCGCAGAACGAATCACAGATCCAAAATAGATAGTGATTCATGAAACCCCAGTATTCATTATCTACCTTTGTCGTTCCCTCTCTATATATCTTCATACATGCATAATTATTTTATTTATAGGCTTGCGCATTTACATTCAAGGTCCACTTGTAACTAACTTCTAACCAACTTCTAACTAATTTAACCACTAAGGATCAATATTCCGAAGAAATGGTCAATAAGTACAAATAGTGACATGAAAACATAGAAAGTGGACTCTTTTCTGCCTATCACACCATATTTGTCTTGCGTGACATCACATGAGCATGTGCAACATCCTAGATGCTGCGCAAATCACTTATCTCCAACCCCTTGCCAATAGGCCCCCAACACAGTCTTGTGGCTCGTCCTCGAGCCACGTCAGCGGGACATAGCGTACGCAGCAACCTGAAGGGCGGAAAACTTCTCGCAGGAAGTGGTGTGCTACTTTTCTAAATTTTCCAAATTGTGCAGTTGGATGCACTTGCCTCCTACCAACCTTTGCAACTCTATTTCCTGCAGTGCCATCATGCTCCGGCATCTATGAATACTATATCATTCTCTATTTGTCATCGCCCTTCGGGAAATGTCCTGCTGGCCAGAGATTGTCTGCAGCTACAAATTATGGAGCCAGTACTGCTTTCGCACCCTTGTCCTCGGCACGGGCTACCTGATGTCGACCCGGTTCCCTGTTCCTGCAGACTTTGTCAAGTGGGGAAAGAACTCTAGTCCCATCTGGATGTCTTAGTCTGCACCTCAGACCGACAGGGAGAAATATAGACAAGGACGAATTTGCCAGCTACTTCCATCTCGGGAAACCTAACCCGCATACTTGCAACTTCTTCATCAATCTCTGCTGATACAACATTCGTACTCTCAGTCTATTGAAATATTGTAACTTTGAAGAATATTCTATATATATCTTTTTTGGTCCTCGATGGTCCTATCGAGAGAACCAATTATATTTCTTTATACTCTGATGCTTTTAATCGGAAGAACTAATAAGAGTCATGAGGTAGTCCCCTCAAATTGTAAAGGTGGGTCAATAGCACCCGAGTTGTGGTTACTTGAGCCTACATGTTTAACTCGAGCATACATGATTAAGTCGAGCCTACATGTCGGAATTAATTATTGAAGTGAACTGACAAATATAAATAGAGGTGTGGTGCTCCTGATTTGGAACACACTCACTCACTTGTGTAGCGCATTAGTGAAGAAGAAAGAAGTAGCTGGAGAAGGAGGAGGATTAGTATTTGATTAGTCTTTTGGTTTTACCTTTTATCTTTTGGGGCATCTATATTGAGGAAGCTTTTGCTGGGTTTTTCCCTTTAGGGTTTTCCCAGGATAAATCTGTGTTGTTCTTGTGATACTGTTTCTTTCAGTGATCCTGTTTATATGCTTTTGTTATGAAATTGAAATGAAATAATGATGATCTAGCTTAGCATATGGATTTTTAACATGGTATCAGAGCTAGCATGAATAGGACAGCTTTCACAAGGTGAAATAGCCCTCTCTCTCTCCCCGGAAGAAATTAGGGTTTCAGGGAAATTTTTGAGTTTCAGAAAACTACTTGCATAGAAAGTTGCGCCCTCCAAGAGCACATATTTTGAGCCTGGAATCAAGGTTTTTGGGTGTGTGAGTCTCCGGGAAAGTTAAACCCTAGTTTGACAGCTGCACCAGAAAACTGCTGAACCAGAAAACAGCTGGAAGCTGCAGAAGCTGAATCTTGCAATTCTGATTTGGAAGGTGAAGACTTAAGATCTCTAGAATCCAAGCACACCAGTCAAATCACCTCATTCAAGCGCATCTCTTGGTAAGTTCAGTTTCTCATTCCGCAGAATTTCATTTTTTTGTGATTTTCTGACAAGATGGCCCCAAGCACTAAGCTTGAGGACTAACTAGAAGGCATAGAGAACTTCTGACCATGGAAATACAGGATTGGTTTCATTCTCCAAGAGAATGATCTTGATAAGTATGTCAAAGAAGAAGTTGCAGAACCTGAAGAAGCTGAAGCCAAGGAGAAGCACAAGAAGGATATGATTAGGGCACAAAGGATTATTGCTGACTCCATCAAGGATCACTTGATCCCTCAAGTGTCATCCAAGAAGACTCTAAAATAAATGTATGATGCCCTATCCAGAATGTATGAGGGAAGAAACATCAACAGAATGATGAATCTAAGAGCTCAACTGAAGAGCACCAAGATGAGTCATGGAGAATCCATCCAAGACTACTTCACAAGGGTTTCTCAAATAAAAGAGCAACTGGAAGCTATTGGAGATAAGCTTGATGAAGATGAAATGGTTATGAATGCTCTCAATGGTCTCACTATACCCTGGGAATCCTTCATCCAGATGATGTGCGCCAGAAAAGAAAGCATGAATTTTGATATCGTATGTGTTGTAATGGATAATTCACCTAATAACCTAGGTCTGGGGGTTACCAACATACTATGACCTTGCAGACAATTTGATTATAAAAGCACAAATAGGAAATAGGGAAGTAGCAGGAACTTACTTGTAATAAACGAAGGTTGATCCAAGCTAACTCCTTCCTCTTTGCTCCACTTCTACAATCTCCAGGATAATTCCTCCTTCAACCTGTTAACAAAGATTCTTCCAATATACAGTATGATTCATATATAAAGATGCAGGTTAGGCAAATCACATATTATAATGAAATATAAACATTTACCAAGCCACAACACATGAAACACAATATGGAAGAAGTAATCTGCTTTATTAACAATAATAGAGGGAGTTTAGGTTACAACCCAATATCTGAACAAGGGACTCCTCTGTCACCAAAGGACTCTGAGTTTCTCTGCTCCAAAGGTTCTGTAGAAAATCCACCAGCATAACTTTGCTCTCCAAGTATCAATATCAAACCCCTCCCCAAGGCCTCTATTTATCTGAAGGAAATGAGGCAGTTCTCGAAGGTTAGGGAGGTTGCAGCAGTTAATGGGATTAAGGTAAATGAAACAACTAATCTCCCATTAACGCGTGTTTTTAAAAACTAATTTTGAGGAAGATATGCGCGGGTCTGTAGTAAGGCAACCCGCGCATCATGCGCGACTCTGTATAAGGGAAACCCGCGCATAGATGTATGCGTGACCTGCTGAACATAACACTCGCGCATATGCGCGACATGTCAATAGGGATAGTCGCGCATGCACTCAAAATCTCAAAATAGCAAAGTAATCAGCTGGGCATATAGGTAATGTATTTCATCATCAATCAAGGTATAATGAAACTAGGCAAACCTCAATCCATAAGTGTCCTTTTGTGTACCGACCTGAGGGATGTCAGCACTCGGACGGAGAGGTGCCAATCAGCTGTATAACAGATGCCCCCTAATGTGTGAGGTCAGAGGGGAACGATGGCCGAAATACATTATAATACTAACTCTAGAGAAACTCAGAAGTCCAGTGGAGCAGAAGGAGTACCTGAAACCAATACATAATAATGTCATATACGAAGCTATATCTGAGGATGCTATGTTCAATTTACTGGAACACTAGCTCCTTTACAATATGAGAGTACATCATATAATACGGGTAAAACCACGTATTTACAAAGGTGGATCAAAGCCACAATATAACAATGATGAGTCTTCAAAGATCTGGAAGCTGGATATAGAAACGGAACATAGTCTTGCGCAACTTAGTTCAT
>LPNX010963399.1:25713-42890 GCA_001517045.1 Pseudotsuga menziesii | reverse complement strand
ATATATATATTCTCTAGATTTTTATTTTTGGCGAATCAAATGTCATAATTGATTGGGCCAAAGGTCTCACCAACTTGCAGTCACTGAGTTATGATTGTTGATTGAAAAGGATTGGGCTCCTAAAGAATTTTTTTCTTTCAATTCTGACGCGGACAACCTATCAAATCTTGCGATAGGAGACTGCCCTAGTATTCTTCACTTATGTAAGTACTCAAACAGAATTATGATTACTGAAGGTCGCTTTACCTGCTTCTAGTTTCTCCATTCTGGTTTTGTCTTGGATTGTTTTAGGTTGTATCTGCATGACACCTCTCTGGAGCCCTGCTATTTTTTGTCTCACAGTTATTTTTTCTTTTCCGCATTTTTTCTTTCTACAGGTTGATGGGTAGAATCCCTCTCATTTATTTTTGGATATTGTAATTTTTTGCACAGGGATTCAATATTGTCTTCTATCCTACTTTGAAGGGGATTTTACATCAACAACTATGATGTAATTTTGATTCTTAAGAATAACAAATTATATATTTTTTTACAATGAAAAAAAACCATTAATATAGAAAGATTCCACCACCTTTCTTTCTATATTTAGAAAAACAATTTAAAAAGCTATATTTTAACAAAATATATAATCTAAATTTCAATACATTATAACAAAATATATAATTTATATTTCATTAAATAGGGATTCCATAATTTTTTCATTTACACTTTGGAAAAAACACAATTTAAAACAACCTATTTTGACAAATATATAATATATATTTTTATGTATAAATTTGTTTCCATTTTTCTTGTTTAACCCATGCTTTAGGTTGTTTCCTTTTTAAGCTTCAGATTGAATTGCTTTATGTTGTTTCCTTTTAATACTTTTGTACACTTTGGATTGAATAGGGAATGGAGAGAACCAACAAATGGAGAGAACCAAAAATGGTAGGAGGGAAATCATAATCACAATCTTTTCATTTCAGCATTTATCGCATTTCTGCTTCTGCAATTTCCTCTCCTCTTTCCATGGCCATGTAATTTCTGCTTGCTGGTCCATCTTCTCGCCTTTCAAGATGGATCATATCTTCTTGTTTGGTGTGTTATGTCTTTCTTGAATCTGGATGTCAGTGTTTGAGTCTCGAGAGTAGGCATCTCTTCCTGTGTCTATTTGTGATAGAGAACGGTGGTCGCGTCGAGGGAAAATGGATTAGGTGGTTGGATATGATTCTTTCTATGATATTTACTTATGGTCATACGTCTGTTTTCTCCCCATTTGTCTTTTTTTTCATTTTTGATGCTATTTCTGGAGGGAACAACGTACAAGAACATGCTATGATCTATAATGGCTATGATTTAGAGAGGCTCATTCCCATCATTATAGAACCAGTGGGTTTCTCTTGCAAATATCACTATTACGTCTCCCCTCCTCACTCACCTCACCTTTTCACTTGAGTCCTCTTCTTCTTCTTCTTCTTCCTTCTCTGGGCTCTCTGATTTACACCCTGAGTGCCCTCGTAATGAAGAATTATCACTGAAAGTTTCTAGAAACCTCGGGAAAACAATACCCAGTTTTCCCTCACCTGCACAGATTTATCTATGTTATGTAGAAGCAATTATAAAATTATTTTTTTTGTAATCATGTGAAATACATAAACATGCATTCGCCTACCTCGGGCAAGGTAAACTAACTCAAGAGTGTCGGGATATTGTGGAATTGACATGGCGTTGCTTCCAATCATCTTTCTGTAGAAGGAAACAGTTGCACACTCTAATTCCTCATTGCCTTCTACGGTGGGAAACTTGAAGGTTCAACGTTTTTCATAGGTAAGAGCAAGAGAAGCAAAGGTAAAACGTTGGGTAGGCTAGATTGAGCTTCCCTGAACTCAAAGAGATTGGTGAAATCTTGTGAAAAAAACACTATTTTGGGTTTACGAGTATAGGACAGTCAGAGGTCAGGACTCAGACTCTCAACTCTCCAATTCTATGCTTCAGTGTCTCCCTCATTTCTATTTCCTCCAAAAGATTATGCAGAGCTAATCTGTCGACTTGGTTGTCGTGAATTTACAGGTATGTATAGCATTTTATACATCCCCAATAACACACCCAGTCACCCCATCACTCCCGCCAAATGAGATCAGGGCCGATGGTGGCCCTTTCCCTCTTTCTATCAAGCGAGCGAGTTCATAACCTCACCCCCACCATTGGCCAAGAAGATATATGTCCCCTCATGTCTCCAATAGATGACAAGAGATGTTCGCCAGACGAGAAAGTAGTCCCCATTAAATAAATACCCCATTCACCATGAGTCACCATCACGCCGGACCCCGTTAAATCTAAATACCCTTGGAACCTTCAACACTGACCCCAAAAATATTAGCAAGAGAGACAAGGAAAAGGAAATGGATTGCTTTATTTTCTTTTACTTGCCCAACTTGGGGCGGCCGGGGTTAACCCAATGATGAGCCCCTGAACGCTTAGCGGCGTAAAATTATTAAACCTATCGAAACACCATACGCGAGAGAGATATAATATATGTTTCTGAGTTACCATGATATTTATATTATATTGAGTGAGTTCAAGTTCCCACCAGACAATCTATTTATTGATTACAGAAAGCCTAGTTGGAACAAATAGGGCGGGGTGGGGAGAATGATGGAGCCGAGTCACCTAATCGATCAATTTATCCATGCCTAATTGCTTCTATCCTCTGATTGAGGAGGATATATTTCTTACTTGGACTGGTACAACTTGCACTAGCTTCCGAAAATACTGTATGGCAGAGACGATTGGATTCGAACCAATACTAATAAAGCAAACCAGCTTTCGTCTCTTGTCGTCCTCCTCATTATAGTACTTTATCATCCAATTCTGAATCATACAAGTCCATATCAATTTATTAGGGCCTATTTTGCTATGAAAGAATGCTAAAGGAACAAATATATAATCAGTGTGGTTGGTAGGCTTGAAAGGTCTAACAAACTATCCCAAAAGGCTAAAGGTTCCTGGCTCCTTCCTTCCTATTTCTAGGGTATCTCGGAACTGCCTTCTCGGATTTATAAATTACAACCAGATAATACCCAAGCTTTCCTTCGTCTGGTTCAAAATTCAATTCCATTACCAGCATCTCGCCTATTGAAGATCAAAACCCTGCAGTAGATGATTATATATATATAACACAAAACAACATAAAAATAAACAATATAAATGCTCGAACACACATATATATTATTGTAAAACATATATATAAAATAAAACTTATGATACAATATAAAATAAACGAAATAAAATATAAAATATACCATATAATATGTACTATGTAAACTAATAAAATGATCATTGGAATATGACCAAAATACCTCCACCGCAAACCCAAACATACGACAAAACTCTTCTTGAGTTCATTCATGGAGGATTATGAGAAGGAAATGGCTTATGAGAAAGCTAAGATGACCTGCACAGTTCTTTGTAAGTTTATTGTTTTAATTTTTTGCATTGGATCAGTGGAACGGATCGAATAGCCAATAGGATTAACGTAATAGATATTTTTATTTGACTGCAGAGGGATTTCTTCAAAGCAGTGTGGACAACAGCTTCACTAAGAAAATTGAGGCGCATAAATTGTGAAAGCATCAAGCTGCCCTATGAATCCCTTGTTTGCTGAGCAACTATGACTGTGTTACTCTATTCCTGCTTCATACACAGTAAACTCTATCATTCCAGAATCAACATTATCTGAATTCATGGTGAATTCCTCCCCAAATTACCCAAGTATGAAGAATTATGTTGAATTCGTGGAGATTTCCTACTCGGATTATCTAAATAGACGTTTGACGCAAAATATTTTCTGTTGGCAAGAAGCCATGAGGGTTTGGTGGGTTTGGGGAGGAAAATAGTTGTGAATTTGGTCTGATAGGTGCTTTTGGTGTTTTGGGTATTTATCAGGTCACATTGATGCTCATCGAGGAATTGTCATGCTTATAAACCATTGCCGAGGGTTTAGAATTTGGGTATTTGTTTTCGAGCTCTTCCATGGATAGAAGGGCATTCGAGAGAGATTGGAGGCTCTTAAAGAGGTGGGTGATGAATTGCAGGTTGGTTTCTTGGTTTTATTTGTAAATTTAGCTCATGCATGTTAATCTTGGTTAGCATCCTACATTGTGAATGTTCAAAATTGTCTAGCGTCCTGAATCTTGATTCTTTATTGTGAATTTTGATTCCTAAATAATTGGTTTTTCAATAACTGGTAAGAATTCAATTCTTTAGTGCCCAGTAAAATGAATAACCACACCTCAAATAACAATAGTGTTGCTACTACTAAGTTCCTTTCCTGAAGCAAGTGTTATTGAAACCTATGAATGTTATTTTTTCACCCATCTGTCCAAAAGTTCTATGTGAAGCTTTTTCATTCCCATCTCTGTGAAAGTGCAGCACCTTACTGTGCTAAAAAATTTAGGGTACTTAGAAACACTAATCATAGTTTGTTAGTGAGATTTTTTTCTCTTCAACTAGAAAGAAACCCTTATGTCATTTACTGAGATAGAGCCCCTGACAACTATGCCAGTTCTTATGTTGTTCCCCAGGTTGTTTCTACTCTCACAGGGACAAATACATGGGCATAATGTGCAGGAAAACCTTCTTGCACCAATCTAGGACTTCGAGCCAATTCTTAGGCTATAGAGGGGGTACCCTCAAATAGACTAAAGATATATTTCTATGAGGCCAAGACTCCTTTTATTATTGTAAGACCACATCTGACCAACAACGGAAGAAGCAGTTACAACAGGAGAGTAGTACGCAAGAGAAAAGGTAAATAGAACATAGCAAGGACCAACAATAGATAAAACAACAGCATCTTATTTTTATTTTAAAGAAGGATAATATTTTATAACATTCCCTTTTTTATTACAATTTCAATAGACAATATCACTTTTTATCCTTCTACTAGTTGGGTGCACACACTTTCAGCTGAAGAGGATATTAAATTAGACATGTTTGCTTGTTCGGCCAGTCTGTTAGTTCTCACCTCAGAGGATTAAGTATGCCCAAAGTATTCAGTCTGTTGTTAGTTCTTACCTAGGGAGTATTCCTTCCAGTCCGTGGATATAAAACACATAGCCGATGTTGCTTGTTTGGTCAGCCTACCATTTTGAGGGATTAAATATGACTTGCTTGCTTGTTGTTCGATCAGTTAGTGTCAGTTCTCACCAAGGGATTTAGTCCATTGTCAGTAGTTCGCACTTCAACACTTGAGTTTTCTATTCAAGGGAACACTTGGGAGTTTGTACTAATGTCGATAATACACCAGTTGGACCCACATATAAGCCAACTCAAAAGGGTCTTAGTCACCATCATTTTCACCACACCAAAGGATGATAAATATTGTTTGAGAAGTATTCTACCAAGTGATGATGTTTCCCTACCTCCCTCTAAACGATGTCTCCAAGCTCAAGAAGCTATGTCTCCATGTGTTGCAGAGGATGCAACTTCTTAAGATCATAAGACAACAGTAGAGTTGAGTTTACATGAGGAGAAGACAGTAGTTTAAAGATGGGGTTTGTTTGCTGTCAAACAGTAGTCAAAGGTGAGGTTTGCATTATGATAAGACATCAGTCAAGTTGAGTTTGCATGCTGATAAGACAGAGTTTGCATCATACCTCACTTGAGTTTAGGAGTAATTCGAAGCGGCATGCAAGAGAGATTGCCATAATATACCTTCAGCTCTGCATGCAACTAAGAGCAGTTCTTCTTACAGCTAACTACTTCAGCAGTCAGATCACTATGAGATTGAAGTTTAAGGTGCAGT
This sequence comes from Pseudotsuga menziesii, assembly GCA_001517045.1. Classification (NCBI taxonomy): domain Eukaryota; kingdom Viridiplantae; phylum Streptophyta; class Pinopsida; order Pinales; family Pinaceae; genus Pseudotsuga; species Pseudotsuga menziesii. The sequence continues at coordinate 37,102 of LPNX010963399.1, read as the reverse complement.
TATGTAACGCATGGTCACACTTGTAAATGATCTCATGCAGGGCGAAGAATCTCTTAAACCTAGGTCACAGTTCCAGGTCAATTGAAGTCTATAAGAGTAGTAAATACTTATTGTAATGGGGTTGGATCACCAAGGACATTTGTCATTGTAATTTCAGAGGTTTACAATTAAATAAAGCTGGAATAACTGATCCAATTTTTGTACCCCTATTTTTATGTGCTTGATACTTAACTAGTACATATTTCAACCATTTTTGTTCCATTGTTAAGAATAGTTTGCAGATCTAGAGATTCTTTAACCCTGGTTTGCCTAAACTATTCCAGGTTTCAGCGAGCTTTCCAAGGCCCTGACAATCTGTAGATTGGAGAGATCCATTCCTTAGCTACCTAGTAGCAGCCAGGACAAAGGTTGTTATCAGCACCAAACCCAAGTCTTTCAGTCATATTTTGTGTGTGGCAAGATTCTTCAATTTCAGAAACCTCACCATTATTCTCCATTTTCCTTCAGACGCATGTTCTGGCTTGATTTTGACTCCATCCCTTGGTCAGCACCAGTTTCCTCTTATTCTTTCCATTAAGTTCCATTTTGACCTAGTAGTTCAAGTGCATGTGACCAAACTCTATTGCACTATTTACTAATAAGTTGCATGTATAGTTGGGGATAACCCCTAGAGTAGGCAAAATCAAAACCTGAGCAAGAAGCATGTATGTTGAGGTAATAGTGGGCGTAGTGAAGTGTGCACCTGATTGGGCCCAATGGTTAAGAACATGTGTTATCTCCAAGGAGGTAACAAGTTCAATTTTGGTGGGGGGTAGGGCTGCGTAAATTGACCCATCATAGTGAAGCTGAAAGGGTAGGAATCCCCTTGATGTGAAGTCTCAGCCCAGGCTAACCTATGAGCTATTGGTATATGTGGCTTGCACGATGTTGCATATACTCTCGGAAAATTACTAGGTTCCCATGGTTTAAAAAAATACAATGGAAGTAGACTGTAGTGTCTACAGTTGCACCAAGTCTCCATCGACATCAGCAGTGGAGGTTCGAGTGTGAAAAATACCAAACCGATCCAACTCAATTGAGTCCGTACCTACTCGAAAAAGTCAGTACCTAACCAGCCAGTGGGGCCATTTTTAAGATAATTATTCTTTAAACCTTAAAAATGTATTTCCTAAAACCCTAAACCCAAAATGCATACTATAAAGAGACCCACCTCCTACCCACGCCACCCCTGCCTCTATTTTCCTCACACCTGTGTCACTGAGCATTTGGTGTTTTTGGAGTAGCAGCGAAGAGTGTGATTTGGAGTGATCTGGGATCTCATTTGGCAAATATTCGTGGGTTGCTTGTAGTGGAGTTGGCATCTACTGAAGGAGGGTACATCCCATATTCAAGCTTGGACAGGTTTTTGTCCAAAGTCTTGTGCCCATTGAGTTCATTCCCAGGTAGGTTTATAGTCAAATCCACCCCTGTTTTCTTTTCTCTCATAAAAACAGATATGTCTTTTGTTGCAAAAAAAATTGAGATAAAGTTGGCACATTTGTATTTGCAGATTTATTTGAATTTACAATGGCCCCGAGAGTGAAAGACCATGCATGGATCCATGCCGATCTTGTTGATAGTGAGATGTATTGCAAATTTTGCAGGAAACATATCAGACAAGGGGGGATTTTCATAGGTTGAATAAACACTTGGCTATTATAAAAATCCAAATTTCCCCCTATAATCACAGTAGAAGAGATTGGAGATATAAGATTGGAATTGGAAAGTCATTTTGAAAATTTTTAAGAAGAAAAGGCTTAACAGGGAGAAATAAATGTTGAAATAGGGAGAAAGAGGCAACATTCCATGACGAGGGTATCTATATTTCAAGAATATCCTAGTTATGATTTTGAAGGCTCTCCCTCGATTCCTTCTAATGCTATTAGGGACACCTTTCATTATGTTCCTCCCTCTCATGAAAACAAGCCTAAGAAGAAGAAGAACATCAAAGGTATTTCAATAGACCTTCCCGACATCATATTGTTTCTGAGATGGAACTTACAATGGCAGTCTCAAAAATTATTTATCTTATTACTATTGTAGTCATCCCTTGCTTTTCTGATGTCCACTATTTTTGTTACTGATGTAAATTTGTTATTCTTTGTAGGCACAGCACAAGTCACAGCTATGTGTTTGAGCTTTGGCACGTAATATATCAATTGATACATATCTTTTGTTTCTTTTTCTTTTCCAGAGTTTCTATACATGTTCTATTTTGGTTGGTAAAAGAGCTTATAATTTTATTAATGATACAAATACTTATACAAAATAGGGTAGACAGAAACTAGCAACCTGAGATAGTTTGAACATGGATTTCAATTCTCTCTCTGAATTGTCCTTGCCATTGCTCTTTATAGGTATATCTTGATTTTCGAATACTGCCATCTACAAACAAATTTCTGGCTAATTTACCTGCAGTTGGCAGATTGTACTGCAATATATATATAACATTGCCATTTACATTAGAAATACAGAACGCAGAAACAACTATGTTACTATTATAGTACTGCAAATCATCCTATAGATCAAAATGATAAAAAGGACAACAGGTAAGTCTTCTTCTGAGCAACAGGGTGTCCAAAAATGTAGCCTGGTTCTGTATGCAGTGTCTTGCTTCAGTATATAGTCTTCTACAAGCAGCATGTGGATGTTCCAAAAATTTTAAAAATAGATCAGAATTTCGACAAGGAGCTTCACCATTCAATAATAGTGCACTGTTGTCCTCGATGTTGCTCTCCTTTCATCATCTGCAACTGCTTCCTGATCTCAGATAATTTGTTTCTTTATTTTCTTATTTCTGTTTCTTGTTCTATCACCCTCATCTTCAGATTAGGGAACTTGTTCTTCACATTTTGAGTCAGCTTCCACATTATCTCCAGGTTATTGAGAGCCCCAGGGGCCAGAGCTTATACTCTAAAAATCAGGGATAAGATGTGGAACATCTGGGAGCTTCTCTATATTGAATTATTGTAGAGTTCAGGGAGTGTGGACAGAGGCCCTGAAGTGGGGCTTCAAGTGTAGATGTTGTTTGAATCCAGCCTGGGCAAGTCCACAATAAGGAGACTTAAAACCTTTTGATCTGGAGGGAGCTCACCATATGTTCGCACAGTTCACAGCCAAATCCTAGAGCCATTTTCCATACCAAGGGAAATTCCCAGTAAGGGGAAAGATCATAAGAATCTTTCCTTCCATCCGTAGTTATCCTCAACTGCACTAATTACCATTGTCTCACTCCCTATCTTATTTTAAATGCCACTCCATAAGTCTCAACGTTAACTAAAAAATCCCTGTTGCTCCCACCATTCTACCAACACCCAATGGGGGAGAATGGAAATTGGTGTAGTTGACGATACACAAATAGATTGCTACTCGAATGACAGCAAAAGCAAAAGCAAAAGATCTGATCTCAAAAATGGAAGAGCAGGGCTTATGTTACCCTAAAACTTGTAGCCCTCAGAAAAAGCATAATAAGTTGACTACTATAGAGAGAAAACCACCTTGATGCCAATAGCTTCAACCCAAAAAAGAGCAGGGATTGAATGGCCAAACAATATGCCCAGTCCCTTTGACAGCCGCAGATTGTTGCCACATAAAATATTGAAAAGGATTGGGATGAGATAGTATTTGGAAGGGACAATCCTTAATTGTCTTGTCTACAATCGATATTTCCACCTTTCAAAAATATTAACTTCAACAACTAAAAAAAATAAAAGCAAAATAAAATAGATACTTGAGATGAAATGATCATATTATCTTAAATAAATGTCTTTAACATCCCCACCTTGTGGTAGTGTGCGTATCTATGAACCTTTTCCTCCAAGTCCTTCACATAATGTTAACAACATAAGTGAATAGCTGTTTCAACCTTTTACCAAGCAAGGCCATGAAAACTCATATGATGTTGTAAATTATTATTCACCTCCTCTTCATGATAATCTACACATGGAAGGGTTTGAGTCCACATCTAGCAAGAGATTCTGATACCAACATATGTGAATATGATTTACATGCCAGACAACAGATGGAAAGTAAGATGAATTTCCATCATATAGCCACAAATACTACTGCCCTAGCATTCATGTGTATAAAACAAGAATATGGGAAATACATGGACGTAGCAAATGTAACTCTAAATCTTCTCTTCTGGTGGCATCAACCTTTGTTTTTGCCTTTATTTTCTCCATGTCATTGCCAAATGATAGTTGTCTGACTTCCACTATTATTTTCATGTTAGCTTCTTAAATTGTATGCAACATTCTTCTTTGATTGTCATTTTCCATATTACTCAATACTTCATTTTATGTGAAAGCTCCTTGGAAAATTTCATCATGAGGATTGGGCTCATGTCTATACATTATAGCCAAGCTAGTTGATTTGAAATGTTCTTCAATAAATTTTATGTGATCGTGTCTCCTTAGGGTCTCTACACTAATCAGCAGATTGATCACTTTCTATTTTTAGATTCTGAGGATATATTTCTTGTTTTTAACTTCACAGGTTGGGTTCCGAATTTAACACCCACAAGAAGCCATAAATAAAATATAAGTGATTCATAAAGAAGCAGATTTAATTTTATGAAGAATTTTAGGGCAGTGTCTCAATTAATATCTATTTTTAATTTATTTTTTTCATTAAGAGGCCATGCATGTGTTCTAGGGAATGACAAATAAAGCTCAGTTAGATATTATCTATATGAATTAGTCATCTAATAACAATGAGAATGCACCCATGATCCTTTGAAAATAATGTTTGTGGTTGTGGTTGTTTATAAAATAGCTATTCGGATTATATTTCTTCCCTATTAGCACTAATGATGAGGATATCATCCAATTTTGTACTTGTTTCTTTTAAAACCCTCACCTATGGCATTACAGTCCAAACTCACAAGGTGAATATCTAAGAACAACTCAAAGAGTTTACCCACTATCACCTCAATAACTCTCTCCGCCATTTTAAATTGGTTCTGTTTCCAACTTTTTACCTCCTACATTCTCACTCAATGTGAAAGTCCCAAGCATACATGTGAGAACTCATGGGTGATTAAGAAAAACTACCCACTGTCACCTTGATAGTATTATCTCTCAGTTTAGGTCAGGTCTCCTATCTAGCTCAAAGGGGGGAATCCTGACAACAATCTTAGTCCAAGGTGTATTCAAGGAGAGAAAGGGGTAAATGGACTTAGGGTAAATCTAGTTCTAATTTGAATTGTAGCAAGTAAATTCCAGATTTACACATATTTTAAACAATGATTAAACAAAGATATTCTTAGGCTAAAACAGATCTGAAAGTTCAATTTATATCCTGAAAATTATAGATCTGTTATACAGAAAATTAGATAAAATAAATAATTGAAAATGAGGGTTTAAGGATCTAAAAATCAATCTGAAATTAATATTTCTTTGCTGGAAATTTACAGATTGTTGGAGCAAAAAATAAAGGGATTTTTTATTGTTCTCATCTCTTTTAAACGAGCATAACTCTGACAATCCTTGCATTTCTGGAGAAAGAATATCTTCCTATGAAACTCTATCCAGCTTCTTCTCCTGGCTACCACCATCACCTTCATTCCATACAGAAACCTATGCATGATTCCACTCTATCGAGCTGCTTCTCCTAGCACACCTCACTTGCAACTATCACAGGAAACTGAAACCTATGCATGATTCCACCACTGGATCCATGAATCCTGGTAGAGAGCATCTCATACTCCACACTCCTGCCCATAATGCTAATGTGCCTCCATTCTAGGAAGCACCACATGAAGGGCATCCCAAGATACCTCTATCTCTAACAATTTATAAATTATAAGGATTCTCTTATGGCAAATCTGTTTTGGGGAGAAATTGTATCTCAGGTCCAAGATTTAATAGAAGTAGACACTGTATTTCTTGTTTATCAAATTGAAAGGTCTAGTTAATCTGTTGGTCTCATGGGTATTATGATCATGTGGGCTTCCACATCATCCCAAACCCTGATCTTGAAATTTTATAGCATAACAGATATTAATGCATTTGCATGGTATCACATCCATCTAAATAAAAAAAACTAGGCACTGAATTTGAGAAATCAAGTTACCATTCCCTTTTTGCCACTTACAGACTATGCATCAAGACTAGTGCCCAATTTGATGGGTCAGAAATGCTCGTGTGCTTCATCACTGACTGTCCTGGCATTTGTCCCTCTTGAAATGATATTGCTGATTATAAGATACTTGATTTCTCAATACAGAGTTAAATCATGTTTTATTCCTCCTACTCTGCCATAACCACTTTCTTGATGTGATTAAGTTATACCCTATAAATATTAAACATTCAATTTTTCTCTACTCAACACTGTCATTATATTGTATACCGTGGTTAAATACACATCAGGTCATGTCCAGTCTCAACTCACTGCTGGACATAGGCAACTTGCAGGTGTGTTTGCAAAATGAGATTCTGACATGTGATTGTCTCTTAGTCTGACACGAGCAACAATGTCATTCTGGACAATAAAGGTTCTTCTATGCCCAGGCGGGCATGAAAAATGTTGACTGCTCGTGCTCCTTAATGTCTAAGCTTTTTCTATGGATTTGCAAATTCTGGGTACATGTACTTCATTATCTACTGGTCAAGTACTTCTTGGATATTCCTAAAGCTACTTGCATATTTGTGTGTATAGTTTCTCTTTCAAAACAGCTACTTTAAGTTGAAAATGGACTTGATTTGATTTCATAAACTTTGAATTTAAGAACTTAGCCATTCACGTCAAACTTACCCCTCATATATCCTCAATTTATTTAATTTTTTTAAATCTTTTCAGTCCCATCATCTGGCTCCACTCTGAATATAACATCTCTCCCACAAATATAAGTTATAACTTATAACATTGCACATCACATGTTTATAGTACCCCGGGGAGGTTACGGTGGTTTCAATTTTCACCTAACCTTTACATTTGCATTTGCATTTTTCATAAAATTAGCATTACACGCTCGTGTATATTTGTGTTGATTTTAGTCCGATACTCTCTAGTCTTTCTTATTTTCGCTTTATTTTCTGCTAAGGTTTTATGATTCCTCTATACTTTATACAGTTGATCTGAGACCAAAAACTCAGTTCCACACATGGCCCCAAAATCAGGTCACATTTTTCACTCTTATTATAATTTCCTCACCAACAAGCAAAAAAATAGACAAAAATATTCAAGTCATTATGTTGCTTATAGTTATTATGGAAAAAATTAGACTACATAATCTCAGATATCAACTATCATTACTTTAATTTCTGGGCCTCTAACCAAAGGATATTTTTTCATACAAAGTATGACAAGGCTAAAGTAATAATAAATGGTAGTTTCAATGGTGAGCTATATCCACCATTGTTTTCTTTTGCAGCAGTTACTTGAAATATATCATCGTTTAATATTTGAATTGGTTGAACATGTGACAAAGGCTAGAAGAAATCCTATACTTTCATTTTTCCATCTTGTTGTTACAACTTGTTGAGGCTTACAGTTTCCCTTGCAAAAATTGTTTAAAAGAAGTAGTTGTTTCAGTTTTGAGCCAAATTGATTGAACAAATGGATACTGTCATTCATACCCACAGGAAAGGGATGCATTCAAAGAATAATTGATGATTATCTCAGGAAATAGAAAGGAAGGGTTTGCATTACCAACCTGTATTAGGGCCATTTTGAACCCTCTTCCTAAAGAATAATTAATGCATAATATCCTTAAAGGAATATATTAAGATTAAAAATTTAGTAGTTGATAATGAGGTATGTTTGGAACTGTATGACTTAATGAAAACTGTTTAACAGTTGTGCTTATCAGAAAGATAAAAAATGCAGTGCAAAGCCTCTTCATAGCTTACCTTAATTTTCTAGTGCCAACTTGCCCTTAGAGACATTTGCTGAGTTCTGCCAAAATAGAAATAGAATATCCTTCTTTGATGAAATCATGATACTAAATTACAACCAAGTGTAATGAAAGAATGGGCACAAAAAGCCCAAATAGTTATTGGAAGCCTCCCAGAGAGGGGCCTCTGAAGCTCAATTTTAACAGAGCCTCAAAAAGCAATATGGGGAGATCCATATGTGTAAGAATCCATTGGATCTATGGGGGGGAAGTCTATTCTTTTATCTTGTTAATTTGAGATAGGTTTTATTACTTGGTAGATGCCAGAGACTTGCTGGAGAAGATTCAGATTAGCCGTAATTTAGGGTTTCTCTAGATTGGAGGTAGAAGAGGATTCCAAGATCTACATAAATAGGATGACAGTGAAATAATGTGAAGACCCCAAACAACTAGGATCTTAAAGCCACATTTCTTTAGCCAATAGGACTCTTATTATCTCCTCTTGGACATTGGCAAATCTGTTTTGAGGAGAAATTGTATCTCAGGTCTAAGATTCGATAGAAGTAGAAACTATCTATTTCTTGCATATCAAATGGGAAGGTCCAGTTAATCTGTTGGTCATGAATATTGTCTCATGTTGGATATATAGAATGCATATTATTCTCTTGAACTTCTGCAGATTACAATGACTTATGTAAGAATTTTAATTTCCTATAGCGGGATTCACAATTTTAGAATAGAACTGTGATTCCTGTTGAATCTTTTCAACAATTAGTATTTCTAGCTACTTGCAGCTGCATAGTCATATAGTATAAAGCTGGAACATGTCACTGGTGTGAGTTATTTCAAGAGATTTCATCTTGAAAGTTCATGTATCTGTATCGTGCATCTCTTGGAAAATCACTGACTATGCTATTTCATAGGCAACTTATCAACGAGGGAAAAGGAGTTGAGGACACTTACTGGGAGCAACTTATCATCATTTTCAAGAAATAACAACTTCTTAAAGGGTGCTAGCGCAATGGTAGAGCGCCTGCCTAATTATAGGCAGGAGGTTGGTGGTTCGATTCCTCCGTGCCCTATCATAAATTTGTGACTACAAAAACGACTAAATTCACATATATACGACTATTAGTAGCTAATTTCTCATATCTTAGTCGTATTTAGCTTAGTCATTACAATGTTAACATCTAGTAGTTTATTTAGTTGTATATTTGGTCATTAATGATTGCAATCAGTGACTGAATCAATGACTAAATCAATGATTAACTTAGTGACTAAATCAATGACTAAATCATTAACTATCAATGACTAAAACAATGACTAAATCATTGACTATCAATGACTAAAGCATTGTCTATCAATGACTAAATCATTGTCTATCAATGACCAAATCAATGACTAAATCAATGACTATTAAGTCAAGCTATTAATGACTAGTGAAATATGACTAGCTATAAGATAGTGGTAATTTGCTACTATTAGTCACCGACTCAAAAATAGTCGTTTATAGCCTGATTTTAGTCAATTTTTTAGTCATTAATTTCTCATTTTCTACTAGTGTTAGAACGTTTCTCCACATTCTTTATATCTCCCTCACTATCCCTCCCCACATCGCTCTCTCTCTCTTTTCCTCCCCCTCCCCCCTCTCTCTCCCACACAATCTATGTGTGTGTGTGTGTGTGTGTGTGTTCGTCCCTCATGATCCCTCACTCCAACACTCTCTCTCTATCACTCACCCCTCCCCTCTCTCTCGTTATCGCTCACCCCTCCCCTCTCTCTCCCACACAATCTGTGTGTGTGTGTGTGTGTGTGTGTGTGTGTGCGCGCGCGCGCGCGCATGTGTGCATGCATGTGTGTGTCCCTCCCCCTTCTATCTATCTATATCTATGTGTGTGTGCCACTCCCTCACCCCCCTCTCTCATAGTCCCCCTCCATCTTCTATATACCTCCCTCACTATCCCTCCCTCCATATCACTCTCTCTATCATTCACCCATCCCCCATTTCTCTTTCTCGCTCACCCCTCCCTCCCTCTCTCTCTCTCTCTCTCTGTGTGTGTGTGTGTGTGTATGTGTGTGTGTGGTGTTCCTACCTATGTGTGTGTGTGTGTGTGTGTCATTCCTACCTCTGTGTGTGTGTGTGTGTAGTTCCTAGCTTTTTGTGTGTGTGTAGTTCCTACCTTTGTGTGTGTGTGTGTGTGTTGTTCCTCCCTCTCTCTATATCTATGTGTGTGTGTGTGTCCCTCCCTCACTTCCCATATCTGATAACCTCCCTCCACCTTCTTTATACCTCCCTCAATAATCTTCCCTCCATCACCCTCTCTTTATCTCTCGACCCTCCCCCTCTCCCTCTGTTTCTCACCCACACCTCTCTCTCCTACATAATCTCTCTCTCACACACACACAACTTGTATCCCTCCCTCCCTATATCTTTTTACCCCCCCCCCATGTTTCTGTCTTTCACAACCTCCCTCTCTCTCCATCGCTCAACCCTCCACCCTCTGTCTTTCACACCAACTCACTCTATATATGTATACATGTGTGTCTCTTCCCCCTTTGTCTCCTTGTGTCTGAAAGCCCCCCCCCACCACACAACCACACATGACCTACTCAAGGTATGCTTGGTCTCCAAGAAAATATGCACATGCCTTTAAGAGGTTTCGAGCACTAAATATGGGTATTAAAGCCTCAACATGGTCAAAGGATGAAATACAAGACTCGATCCCTAAATATTGTTTTTGGCATATATGACTACGTATGTGCCTTACTCACTATCCCTCTATGCCTTACTCATTGGGCCTCCCTACCTTTTTATTTCCATCTCTCTCTATCTCTATGTGTGAGTGTGTGTGTGTCTTACCCCCCTCTCTCTCTATCTCTATGTGTATATGTTTCCCTCCTTCACTCCCTGTCTCTTAGAACCTTTCTCCACATTCTTTATATCTCCCTCACTATCCCTCCCTACATCGCTCTCTCTCTCTTTTCCTCCCCCTCCCCCCTCTCTCTCCCACATAATCTATATGTGTGTGTGTGTGTTCGTCCCTCGCTATCCCTCCCTCCACCACTCTCTCTCTATCATTCATCCCTCCCCTCTCTCTCGCTATCGCTCACCCCTCCCCTCTCTCTCCCACACAATCTCTCTGTGTGTGTGTGTGTGTGTGTGTGTGTGTGTGTGTGTGTGCACATGTATGCATGCATGTGTGTGTCCCTCACCCTTCTATCTATCTATATCTATGTGTGTGTGTCACTCCCTCACCCCCCTCTCTCATAGTCTCACTCCACCTTATATATACCTCCCTCACTATCCCTCCCTCCATATCACTCTCTCTATCATTCACCCATCCCCCATTTCTCTTTCTTGCTCACCCCTCTCTCTCTCTCTATATATATATATGTGTGTGTGTGTGTCATTCCTACCTCTGTGTGTGTGTGTGTGTGTAGTTCCTACCTTTTTGTCTGTGTGTAGTTCCTACCTTTGTGTGTGTGTGTGTGTGTGGTTCCTCCCTCTCTATA
>LPNX010963399.1:3535-25509 GCA_001517045.1 Pseudotsuga menziesii | reverse complement strand
ACACACACACACCATCTATCTCTCCCTCACTATCTCTTTCCTTCACTCTATCTCCATCACTCCCCCTCCTCCCTCTCTATCTCTGTTACACTCCCTTCATCTATGTTTTCAACTTATCCCTTCTCCTCAACCCCCTACATCATTATGAATCGTATTCTATGTTTTATTGCATCTCATTCCCATCTCTTTAATTTTCCCCTCCTTTGCCTCTCTCCTCCAACACATCCTATTCTTCCTCTAATACTACATATCCACCTTTCCATTCACCAATCCTCTCACTCATCAAACCATCACCCATTTCATCCCCTCCACCTTATCCCCCTTTGTCACTCAAACCTCATGTACTACTTTTAACCCTATACATCTTACACACCTCTTCTCCTCCTAATATTTCTCTCAATCCCCACTACCCTTCACCCTTGTAACCCATAATGTTCCCATTTCATTCATATTTCTCCACTTGAATTTCAACATCCTCCTAGGACCTTCACCCTTCCCCACCTCCTATCAACTATTAACCATACTCACTCAAACTTACAACATCCTCCTAGGCCCTTGACCATTCCCCACCTAAACATCCAATATCCTCGTAGGCCCCTAACCCTTCCACACCCCCTGAAAACTATTAACCATACATTTGATGTATTGCATATAGTACTATTTTTTTCTCTAAATAACGTGCACGCGTTATAGAACTACATAATGCGCACGCGTTTTGTAGTTCTACAACGCGCACATGTTTTGTAGTTCGATAACACGCATGCATTTTGTAGTTCTGTAACGCGCAAAATTTTTCCAATTCTATTAGGGAGGGAAATGTAATTTGAATTTAAACATGCTAATTCACTTTCTCGCATGTCACCAATAGTCGTATGTGTATGGTTTGGAGTTTGCTTCGGTAATACCAAAATTATTAATTATTTGAAAAAATATTAAACATAAATAACATTTTTCGTGCAGATTCTAAATATGTAATTTTTATTAAAACATATTGTATTTTCTTATTTTTTTTCAATTTCTACTGTCCTAACTCCTTAACTCAAAAAACATTTTGTTAGTGTTTTTTCCATAACTTTTTTCAATTCTTAATCATTTTAAAAATAAATTATATGGTGCACTAGAAGACACTAACCTCTACATTCTATAAAAAACCCATTTCATGCTTATTTCATTAAGACCTTCAAAGGATGCACCCACAAAAGACGTACCATTTTCGAGGAATGATCACTTAGATAATTATAAAACATTTTAATAATTAATAATTTTATTTTCAAAAAATAGCGTTGCACTAGTGCTATATGTTCTCTACATGCTTGCAATTTTTTGTATCCTGGAACCATCATTTAGGCCCTCAAAGGCTGCACCCACAAAAACATATACATTATCATTTTCCTAAAAAAAATGACTGTTAGAAAAAATGAAACTTGACATAGTTACAAAAATTTTCAATAAATGAAACTTATATATTCGAAAACGTGATTCAATTTCCTACATTTAATAATTTTTACTCAAAGAATGATATTTTGTTTAAGTATCTCAAAAAATACAATTAAGTTGAGGGATTGTTATAGCGGATTTCACCACTCCAGGTGAATCACACTTTGTATGGCCTTCCCCTGTCCCGCTGCAGACTCCTTAGACCCTATGGACCACTTTTTGTCCTTTGATGTTTCCCTGATCATCCCTAAAAACATATGAAAAATGATACACGCAACTTTTAAACCTATAAGCACGTATATACGTGGGTTTGACCACTAAAACCACGTACATCGGGATGTGTGCATAATCCAAATCCTTTTGGAGTTTTCCTTGACATGGATCCGACTCATTTGAATCCTGGTTTTCCCTATGCCTTGAGATTGCTCAGATTCGACCTTTCATTACCCCTTTGAAAAGCTATATAAGGAACCCCTTGGTACATTGAAGGCATAAGAGAGAATTGAGAGCAAAGAAACTATAGTCCATTGCTGCCGAAACTTATGCTTGAGTCTGCATCCCTTTGTCCCTTGGAGCACTAGTGTGTTATTCCCAAGCTTTCCTTTCACTTGTGAGCTTGCTATCGTGAGATGGAGGATTGAGGTGGTGGAGGCCCAAGTGGGGGATTCAGTTTCTCCGGTACTCAGATGTGCCGTTAGAGGTTGTATCTTGTAATCTCTAATTTTTATTAATAGAAATATATTTTCCTATCCAATAATGTGTGTTTGAATGAATATTTTATCCACGGGATTATGTCAAATGCTTATACATTATTGATTATATATGCTAGAATAGATCTAACACCATGATATATAGAATGATTGTATTGTTTACTTGTTGTTGAGGAAGTAATCTATCAATTCAAGCAGAAGTTGGAAAGCTCAACGGGGATCTACTTCAACCGTCCGGAATAAGGTACGAGGTCTGATCCTTTAGTGTTAGACATTTAATTTCTATTGCATATTGGAAAGGACTGATTTCTGGAGTCAAACTGTCTGTTGTGGTACCCCAAGCCATAGGAATTTCTCTCCGTAACAGGGATGCCTGATTTTTCAGTTTTCTATTGCATCTAACATGCCAAAAGTGACCCTCATTAGCTTACACTCACTCTTAAATCTAATTAAAACTTTGTTTTGAGAGTACATATAGTTACGACTAGATTTCATTAATGAAGTTAACAACGAGTTTTAAATATTGAATTACTAAGTAAACTAAGAATTGAATAACCCCAATGAAAAATCAATAAATGTAATCACTAAACAAAAGGATTGCAAACAGTCGCATAAATATCATAAAAACACAGAGTAGACTCCGAAAGTATTTTTCACTTGAAAACATCTAAATCGTGAATCTCTATATTGGTGTTTTAACTCAGTAGTAATCAAATATACTCTTTTATAAACAAGCAATACATGTCCAACTTTCATATCTGTTTAATAGCTCAAAAAAACAATAAGATCTACTTAATTACATATTAAATCTATTTCATTCAATTAAGCTTAAATGCACAACCACTATTCATGGGTATCCATACCCCAGGATAGTAGATCCTTCAAATAATTCATCCACAATCGAATCATATCAACTAAAATAACAATCATTATTAAGCTCCAAGCTTCAATAGAATTATTTCAATCAACAAAGTTTTCCAACCATGAAAACATCATTGCGGTTGTAAGCCCATCCATTAGCATCCACTGTTTAGAATAAAACGTAATGTACACCCAAATGGGATAGAAAATCAACACATTAAAACGTGAGAGGCTGTGAAGCATTTTATTTTATATGCTAGTACAACCCATAAGGGTTTAAACAAGACAAATTAAAACTTATGTTTACCGTGGCTATAAAAGTCCTTTCCACTTGTGGACTACAAACCCAATGGGAAACCATTGCAACCCCTAATCTACCGGAGCCTTACCATAAGAGTGTTCGAGTATCCATGTTGTGTCATCCAAACCATCGCGTCAATAGACACACGCCCCAAAACTAAGTACTATTAATTTTATTATTAATGACCAAGTATAAAATGCATACTTCTAGTTCGGAACAACATAAATTAAACCCTTTCCTATGTACAAAGAAGAAGGAGGTCTGAGAGGAGGTGACCTTGTCACTGCTCTTGCCGGGCCAGGATTAACAAACCTGCATTATAAATTATACATGGTCAAAACTATGTAATGTAAACTGTAACTAGATAAGGAAAAGCATGGCGGGGTAAAACCCTTACCTGGCCAAATGAAGCATGGGCTTGGAGATTGATCTATAAATCATTCAAAGATTTCTCTAGCCACCAAACTACACCTACACATTAAAACAAAAAAAAGGAAAGTTAGAGTTTAAATAACCACTTCCTTAGAAAATAAACAAATAATGTTGAAGGACTCTCAGACTAAAACTCACCGCAAATGAACGTGGAGAGGTCCATGGATTGGCTCCTCCTATATTCTCCTTATTTATCCCTACTTGCACAACGACCAAAAACCCCGAGTTAAACTCGGTATTTTTTTTAACCTTTAAAATATATAATGTATTGAAGCGACTGAACATTTGTCCATTTACCTAGTTAAAGGCTGGGCAGGTTATAAATCCTTTGCTAAAGCTCGAAGAAGGATTAGCTTCCTTCCATAGCCCATGATAAACAAAATAGGCCGAGGCCATAATGGTGCTCACTTCACCACTTACCAGACTAATAAAAGGCTTCATGTAAAACTATGATACAAGAAGAAACCCTTCTTTAATAGATTGTGCAAGGAACGAGCAAGGCTGTGTAGCGCAGGCAAGAGTGGTTACGTTTTTCTTCTACAGGAACAACTACAGACCAAACAAGTGCAGCAATAAGCCCCCAGACAACTTAAAAACCCAATTAAAACCTTTGTAAAACCCCTACAGGAGATCGCAACAGGTGGAGGGATGAGATCCCTCTCGGCCCACAACACATGCAAAATTTAAAACTTGCCATTGAATACACCTGGCTACATTATCAACTCGTAGACAAGGTTGAGTTACACTTGATTACAAGCTATAAATGTTATGCATTGCCATTCCCTTATACCTCCCATTTTACATTTATTGCAAACCAAACCTTCGACATAGCACCCAACGTTGTATGTTCGTGACTAGGGCACGACTATGGTGACTATTATCACCATAGTCCAAGTTTTTAATCAAACTTTTAAACCAAGACATGCACTATGCTTCCAACCATCATAAACCCTTAACAAAACGTTTTAATTTATCCCCTTGCCAATTATATATATTTACAAGGGTGGGTTAATAACGAAGAGGGGGATCATTAGGGTTACTTAGGACTAAGCCTTAGCTTTTAGGCTTAGGTCCTAAACAATCAAACTTTAAAATAAACATAAAACACTAAAAACATTACCTTGGCAAGTTTGTTATATGGTCATCGTCAATCGAAGTCAATGCCACAAGTGGCATAACCTGTCTATCAAACTAGAACCAATGCAAGTTAAATTACATGCATAAATACATGTGATGACAAATATAAAGCATTGCGACCAAAAAACAAAATAATGAATAATAGAGTAAAAGAAGAAAAAATTATTTATAGATTTTATAGGTGTATGAAAATATTCCAACGCTTGCATGGGTTTAATCTAATCTCCATTTTCACCAACATATTCTCGAATCCTATTATTTTAGTGTTCATATTAGAATAAAAAGACTAATTTCACCTTTTGGCTACATCATTAAAATCTTGATAAAAATTTCAAAATATTAGAAAATAATGTTTAAAATTTTAGTTAGGAGAAAGAACCTGTGCCCTAGTTTGCTCAACTTTGGCAATTAAAGATTCAAAGATGTGATATGAAAAATACGTAATACTTAAATCTTGAAAACAGACCATGAAAATACCCAACAATATATATATTATAAACATGTCTTTTTTTTGTAAGTTCAGAAGTAATCTATTAAGGAAAAATAAAAGTACAGTTCGACGTATTTCTTGAACATGAAAACAAAACCAGAGAAGGCAGGCTGTAAGTGCAATAATGATCCTCCCAACTAGGGGGAAAATAGATCTTACAATGCATAATTAATTGTCTGAATTTCATGAAAACCTGAGCTAACTTAAACTAGGTAGCTTGGAAGAGCAAAGAACCCGAAAAACTTGTGTAACAAAAAGAGACTGTAAACCTGGCATCACAACTTCTTGTAAGGGACTTCAGTGATTGGGCAGTAGCATGCGGTGCCCCACTGCAGACCCTACTCCTTGTTGCTCTCAGCTTTCTTGCCTGGTCCATTGGTGCTACTGGTGAAACCGCTACTATTGAGGTTGTCCGAGTTGTCCCTATTGGCAGTGGTGGGTTGCTTAACAGGCAGAGGGGAAGATTTCCTGACAGCCTTTCCTTTTTTCCTTACAAATTGACGTTAAGGGGGTGGGAGGAAGTGAGGGTGGTGCTTCTGGGGCAGAGGCGGTGGAGAGGCTGAAAACAAAGGTGGAGTCAAGAAGGGCGATGGGAGGCATAGAGGCAGAGGAAGGAGGAAGCGGTGCCACAGGTTCATATTATAAACATGCCTTACCTGCCTTTTGAAAATGCATTTGATTCAATGCACTTTCCATATATTAAATAATAATTAACAAAAGTTAACATTTCATATTTTGTATAAATTTATATATTACATAATAATTAACAAAAGTTAACTTTTCATTTCTTATAAATTTAAATTAATATTTTAAAAATTAATTGCTAAAGTGAGTAACAACTTTTTCCCTCTTATAAAATATTAATAGTTTTTTTAAATGACACGTAAGAATCACCAAATATAGTTATTTTTAACATTATATCTTAATCAAATTAAGAGTGGATAATGCGGTTCACAATGACGAGGGGAGGGAGATGAGTTACGTTATATGATAATGATAATAATGATGGGCGTCAACTACATAATAATATAGAGTTTTAATTTACATTTCCTAAAAATTGGAATGAGATAGCACTTCCCTTTCTTCATTGGGTCTAATAGACGGGGACACCCTTTCTTGGTCGGATCGGGATCCACAAAAAGCACGGGAAGCCAAGTTTTTAAATAGATTTAATAATATTATATCAAAAAAAATTCCTATTAATTAAAAGTTCTTAATGTTTATATTATTATTTGTCTTTAAATTTTTAATTAAAAAAAAAATAGTATTTTTCACTTATTTATGCTGGTACTTGTATTCTTAAGCATTTCCACTTTCTTTATCTTTTACATTTAATATCAATTATATATTCAACATTTTTCTAATAAAAAAACAAATAAATAAATAAAAATGGGTGTCTTGTTATTATATTGGAATCAAAAGAAAGCCATTATAAACAATAATTAAATAAGGAGCGGGTCTTTCCTTAGTATGTTCAAAACATTCATGTCTTCATCCATAACAATTATTTAACTACTCTTGTGAGAATTTAATTAATATTATTATTCATAAATTATTAGGTTACTAATGAATAGGGCGTAACCCTTCACTATGCTAGCTCAAGACCTTTAAAGGTGAGCTTATTATAATTTTATAATCATCATCTAATATATTATTATATTTATCATTCAACATGAAAGTCAGATTCGACTATTAAGAGTTCAACCGGATACAGTTGCTCCAAGTGGTATCAGAGCGGATTCACTCCTTCGTCTTGAGCTCGGGTTCGACTCATCCATTAGAGGAAATTTGAGGTCTAAAATGGACCTCCTAAGGAAAATAATAAAATAATAGTTAAAATAATAAAATAATAGTTATTAATTTTGGAGGAAGAATGAAAAAACTACTTGTTGTGTTCGTATTTTCAACATATCTCCCTTTGTTTTTACTCAAATTATGAGCGGGAGAGCTCGTTGGATGCGGAATTTAATTTCGCATCCAACGAGTACCCACACTGCATACTTTTGACGAACCCCACTACCCCAAAAACAAGAAATACCTGAAAAAATGTGACGATGATGTCATCATCACATTTTTTCAGGTATTTCTTGTTTTTGGGGTAGCGAACATCATCATCACATTTTTTCAGGTATTTCTTGTTTTTGGGGTAGTGGGGTTCGTCAAAAGTACGCAGTGTGGGTACTCGTTGGATGCGAAAGTAAATTCCGCATCCAACGAGCTCTCCCGCTCATAATTTGAGTAAAAACACAGGGAGATATGTCGAAAAGACGAACAAAAAAAGTAGTTTTCTTTTATGACAAATATGTCAATTCAACCATTATGGTTGACTCATTTTCTTGAAATTCTATTGGTTCTTAAATTCCAACTCACAATTTTTATTTTTGGCACATTTTCTTATAAGGCCCATTTTAGACCCCAAATTTCCTCTAATGCCTCCTTTTGTCATCTCCACACTGTTGTTTCTATTGTCCTTCTTCCTCTTCGCTGCCACTTCCCTCCTCCAAACCCGTCACTTGATCACTGCTCATTTTCTCCCTGCCCATCCACGCTCTGACACCCACACTCCCCCATCCTTCATCCACCACCGCACTCGCCCAACATCCATCTGTGCACCGCATCCACACTCGGTGCCTCTTTTCTCACTCCCACGCATATCTCCCTACACCCTTGCACTTCCCATCAGCTCGTCCCTCCTCTTTCTTCCCTCGCACCTTCTGCACACTCCACCCCCATCCTCCTTCCCCACTCCATTCCATCTCCACTCCCCACCCGCCGTGCACCTCACCCTCTTCAGCGTTGCTTCCCTTCCATCCCGCGAGCCACCAGTCTCACACTCCTCTCATCCACCATCTCGCACTCCACCTGCTCCACCATTCCCATCCTCCCCACCACCCGTCTCCCTCACCTCCTCTCCTAACCAGGCACACCCACTTCCATGCAGACTCCTACACATTTCCATGCGCCACCCTCATAATGTCCTCCTCCTCACCAGCCAACCTTCAGCTCCATTTTCTTAGTGCATTGTCGTTCTCACCTCCACAACCTGTAAAAAAAATTCAAAAATATTATAATATAATATATTTATAATACTTAAATTTGTTTTAGTATAAGAAAACAAATAATGAAATAAAGATTTTTTTATAATAATTAATGTAATCATTAATTATTATCCTTACAATCTCTCCATCCTCAGTTAAAAAATAATAATATTAATTAATATGTATTATTATTCAATATATATATATATATATATATATATATATATATAACAATAATAATATTAATTGATTAATTAATATTTATTATTATTGAAAAAAAAAGTTTCCACCTCTCACAAGTCAAAATAGCGTCGAAGTACACACCTTCGCATACAAGGTCCAAGGCCATGGTGGAGCTAAAAGAGAAAATCGAAAAAATGGAGAAGGACATCACATCCCTCGTCGCTAACCAAAAACACTTGAAGGAAGAGATGAAAAATAAAACTACATTGCTTAAAAAAGAAATCAAAGACGAAGTTGTTTTGGTACTAGAAAGAAGGATTGATGAAAAATTTGACATCCTGAACGAAAAAAAAAAGACTTGGATGAAAAAATGAGTACCATGGCTCAAAACATAAACACCTTAACACAGAACTTGAGCACCATGACACAGAACCATAACACATTAATTGAGCTGTTACAAAGACTAAATCCTAAGACAAACCAAGTCAACAGTCCAGACATGCTAGATGCCTCATTTCATATTTCCACACCAGAAGCACTTGCTAAGAATCAAGAAGAAATGTAAAAAGAAATAAAGATTAACAATGTGACACTTAAGCAAGATATAGAAACAAAAGTACTTCCAGATATGGAGGCACGATTAAACAACAAAATAGATGCTATCAGTAAGATAGTAGAGAATAAAAATGCTAAAAATCACCGCCAACAACAAAGCAGTTCAAATATGCCACTTTCATCGTCCAGTTGTTTTGAGCCACCATCAAACTGTAAAGCAAAAGGAAATCAACATTGTCCTTACATAGTGTACCCACCTAAGGAAAAAATAGAGTTGTCGAAATACAATGGAAGTGAAGAGCAATGTGTTGCTTCAATAAACAAGGCAAAATAATACTTCGACATTTACAATATTCAATCTGACAAGGAGAAGGTGAAATATGTGTCAATGCATATGGAAGGGTACGCCTATAATTGGTACTTATGGTGGAAGAGAGACAATTTTGCCTACACCTGGAACTTGTTCAAAAATGAATTTTTTAATAGGTTTCAAGGAATCAAAGAAGATGAATTTTTTAGTAAACTTACCAGATTACAACATGTTGGAAGCGTTGAGGAATTCACACACCAGTGGGAATCCTTATCGACACGAGTGTTTGGGTTGTTTGACAAGAAAATACTCAAAACCTATTTAGGAATCGGTCTTAAACCATACCTCAAAAAAGAGTTAAAGTTACATGACATACCTAACGTAGAAGTAGCAAGACATAAAGAAAAATCCGCAGAACGTAAATTGGAAGGAATAAAAACAAGAGGCGATAACCATTACCGACAAGAAAAAGAGACACAATGTAGGTACCGTGAAGATACTTGGTCACCCGGCCATTAATGCCACAAACCTCAATCATATGCCTATGAAATGGAAAATAGATTGAAGTCATCTAACAGTTACTCTAACAATAGAAAAAAAAGAAGAAAAACAAATGTTGTCGATGCAGTGATGACTGGACCCCAAGCCATAAATGTAGGAACAAACTAACAATATATTGTAGAATCATCAATGGAAAGGAAGTGCAAGTCTTTGCACAAGAAATCTCATGTGATTCTAATATCGGCACTGAATCTAAATGAAGGACAACATTAGGAAAACAATCAAGCTTTGAGGACAAATCTTCCCTAAGGGGAAGGCAATGTTGTGAATATTTAATTAATATTATTATTTATAAATCAATAGATTATTAGGTTAATAATGAAAGGGAGTAACCCTTCATTGTGCTTGCTCAAGCCCTATAAAGGTGAGCTTATTATAATTTTATAATCATCATCTAATATATTATTCTATTTATCATTCAACATGAAAGTCGGATTCGACTATTAGAGTCCAACCAAATACGGTTGCTCCAACTACCAACATTTAAGACTTATATCAAAGAACTTCATCAAAATAGTTAGAGCCTTCCATAGGATTTTAAGTCATCATATGATCACCTTAACATAAAACATATTAGAGTTAGAGGAACTTGATTTCTACGTGATTTCTACCTAAGTTATCATCTCAAAATCCAAAAGTTCTTCATAATGTAACCATCCAACCTCACACTCTCGAGCCTTATTTTCATAATCTAGCATTGAATTGTATGAAAATGTGTTTGAAAGATATGTCAATAAATAGTGATTAGAGCTTCTTCACTCTTGTACACCAATGCTCAAGTACAACTACCTAAAGGGTAGGTCTACCTACAGCCCACTCAATAATGATATTAGAATCACCAATCACCTATAAAGAAAGGACACCACATCCAAATGAAAATAAGACCAAAACCCATAGTTCCATAATTTCATCTTTATTGTAATTGACCCTTGTCCACAACTAATCCACAAATGGTACCAATCATAGCCGTTAGTTTGAAGATCCATTCCTTCACCACATTTTCCTTAGAAAAATTTCCTGAAAGGGGGCACATGAATTTTCCTATGACTTTTAATCTTCTTATCTCTAAAGAATTCAAAGAAGACAACTAGAATTTTGGTTCATAGTTCACTTAGATGTTTGATACATACATGATTTTCAAAAATAACAAAAATTCTACATCTCCAAATGCCCCAACAAATGAAAGCTAGTAATTGTTTAAACTTTAGTATTTTTTTACACTAGTTTTCCAAACTTCTATCAATAGTATAAGGTCCCCATTCCGCATCAAGTTTTAAATCATCTAGGATTATTCCCCAAACTTTTTGTCCAAAGTTACATTTAACAAAAAGATGATCAACAAACTCAAAATCATAGAGACATAAAGTGGCATATACCTTCTCGCACTCTACCCCTATTAAGAAGATCACCCCGGTGTTAGCACTTTATTTTTCAGTATCAACGAGAGAAGGAATTTTAATTCTGTTAGTAGATTCCATTTCGAGATTGTATTGGACCACCACACACAAGTAGCATTTGAAGTAGTATCATATGCAAACTTGGAAATTATCTGGCCATCAACCATGTTCCAACACCAAACTATTTCATCTTCTCTTTCCATTAATCTCATTCGGAGTTGATTAATACTCTATACATAACAATTCCATTCCTATGTAGGTGGGCCCTTTCGGCATAGATTGTCAACATTCATCCCACTAAGCTGCACCAAGTTGTGAAACTAAGTCCTAATTTTTACAGTCAAGTCCGCTTTAATGCACTAAGTTCAATGTACTGAGCCTATGTTATGTCCGACTATCTCACTGTCTCCGTGGTCCTCCGTGGTCTACGTGTGTAGGGAAGGTGGTTGGTGGGGCCGTTTTACTCGTGATCTAATTCTTATGAGCTCAGCGCCAAATATTCAATGTATGGGAAAATAAAATTTAAAGATTTTATAAAACCATATCTCTTTTGCCATTATATATATTTTTTATTTTTTAAATGTTAATAGTAAATAGTTGAATAGTCTTGATATTTTTGTGTTATTGAAGATTTATTGCTGGACATGAGCACATTCAAGAAGGATATATTACTTCCAACTCCTTTGGTTCCTTATTTTAAGTTTAGGTTAAAAATGATAAGAAATCGTATGCAACATTTTATGTTTTTTTTTTTTCACAAAACTCAATATACATGCTTCTAGTTGAAAATGTCCATGTTCTCCAAACTTTGTTTCTTCAAATAAAATTTCATTTAAAGGTTGAAAATTATAGTATAAAATAAAAGTTTATACTATGTTTAAGTTTAATCTTAATTTTTTTTTTAACAATGGTATTATATTTATAAATGTTCTGGTTGGAAGTTATCCTTTATTACCTATCATACATTAAAGAGAAAAGTTAAAGAATAACCTATATACAAAACTAAATAAAATTTATTTATATTAATATAGTACAATAATTATTTATTTAAAATTTTATATATATAACAAAAATTAAAAGGCGTTAGCTTTCCACTCGACCATTTGCACCAATCAGACGACTTGGCTCGCGTGAGCTGTCACATCCGACATTGTTGGTCGTCTGATCGGTGCAAATAGTCGGGTGGAAAGCTAACGCCAAATTAAAATAATTAACCCTAACCTCTTATATATATATATATATAAACAAAATGAAAATTATTTATTTAAAAAAATTTTAAAAAAGCATTTTTAATTGCGTCGAGAGGCGCTCTACAGCCCAGTATGGGGGAGATCTTGTAACGTTACGTAACGTTTTAATGTTACGTAACGTTATATAGATGTCGGCTATAAAAAACAAAACTTTTAATTATCTTCCAAAATAAATGTCGGCCACAACAACAATCTAATATGGGTGAGATGTTGTAATGTTCCTACCTAACAAAATAATAAAAAATAAATAAATAATTTAATTATCTGCCATAAAAAAATGTCCGTGAGTAAAACAACACAATATAGGGGAGATGTTGTAATGTTTCTACTTAACAAAATAATAAAAAATAATAAAAATAAAAAATTGAATTATCCGCAAAAAAAATGTTGGTCATGCACATGGTTTTAAAACCATGTGCAAGGCCTCTTACAAACCCATGGTTTTATTGTACATGGTTTAGGAGGGCCGTACAAATGGTTTTTAAAGCCATGTGCAAGGCCTCCTAAACAACCCATGGTTTTGTTGTACATGGTTTAGGAGGTAGTTGCAAATGGTTTTAATACCATGTGGAAGGCCTCTTAAACAACCCATGATTTTAGGAGGGCCTTGCACATGGTTTTAAAACTATGTATGGGAAGATGTTTTAATGTTTTTTCCTAACAAAATAAAAAATAATATATGCAGCCATAAATAGTATTAAATATTAATAATAAAAATATTATTTGTGGACCTTAAATAAAAAAATGTGCCTTTTGGTCTTAATCACATTAAAGTTGATAGTTGAGTGCAATACTTAAGAAGAGGTCTGCACCTCCAAAGATTTGATCCCTCTCGGCGCTTGATAGAGCCTGGGATTTGGATCTATGCTGGTCTATAAAACAATTATATTCTTTATATTAATATGGTACAATAATTATTTATTGCGTCGAGAGGCGCTTTACAGCCCAGTATGGGGGAGATCTTGTAACGTTACATAACGTTACTTTTTACTTCTAAAAAGTAAGAATATGGGAGAGAATATGGGAGAGATCTTGTAATGTTACATAACGTTACTTTTTACTTCTAAAAAGTAAGAAGTAACAAATATATTTTGTTGGCCATTCAAAAATAAAAAGTTAATTATCCACCAAAATAAATGTAAAATGGGGGAGATGTTGTAATGTTCCTACCTAAAAAAAATGTATAAAAAATTGAATTATCCGCAAAAAAATGTTGGCCTTGCACATGGTTTTAAAAACATGTGCAAGGCCTTCTAAACAACCCATGGTGTTATTGTACATGGTTTAGGAGGGCCTTGCAAATGGATTTAAAACCATGTGCAAGGCCTCCTATAAAACCCATGGTTTTATTTTACATGGTTCTCCTAAACAACCCATGGTGTTATTGTACATGGTTTAGGAGGGCCTTGCAAATGGTTTTAAAACCATGTGCAAGGCCTCCTATAAAACCCATGGTTTTAGTGTACATGGTTCTCCTAAACAATCCATGGTTTTAGGAGGGCGTTGCACATGGTTTTAAAACCATGTATGGGGTGAGATGTTGTAATGTTCGTTCCTAACAAAATAAAAAATATTATATGTCCACCATAAATAGTATTAAATATTAATAAATAAAATTTTTATATGTAGACCTTAAATAAAAATATGTGTCTTTTGATTTGAATCAAATCAATGGCTATATATAGGACACAACAAAGTTGATAGCTCCTTGAGTGCAATACCTAAGAAGAGGTTTGCATGTCTATATATTTGATCCCTTTCGGCGCTTAATAGAGCCTAGAATTTGAATCTAGACTGGTTTAAAACAAATTAAAGGAAAAAATATAATTTATAAAACAATTATATTATTTATATTATGAATGTTACATGGCTACAATAATTTTAAATATCATCTTAAATGTAAGATTAAAAGAAATAAAATAAACAATTATAATCTATAAAATAATTATAATTTTAAATGTTAAGGCAAGAAATTAAATATAAAAAGCATTGATTTAAAGTAAAACACTTGTAAATATTGTATTAAATGTTAGGTTAAGAAATTAAACATAAATATAGTACTTAATTTGTTTATTTTTACCCATATTACTTTACAAAATATATGTTTTAATAGTCAACACATGATTAACATTTGTTAGGCTCACCACACATGATTAATATTTGTTAGGCTCACCACACATGATTAACAATTGTTAGGCTCCTTCTCAATTTTATGTTCATTTTTAGTGAAAGTCTTTCTTGAAGAAGTACCAAAGATCCTCACCAACATTGGTTAATGAAATAGCCAAGATTTGCCGAATCAATGGATTTCTAGCATTTTGGAAAGAGAAGTTTTATAAAGTAGTGTTGGAGTAGGGTTTGGAATTTTATCTTATTCCATAAATTTTGTTAATATAGAGCTTTGTATTTAATAAAGAGATTGAGGAAAAACCCATCGATTTTTACATTCTAAGATTGTAATAAAGTCTCCAAGTAACTTTGTGGAAATATCCCTTTTTATACACAACAATATTGAACATGATTAACATTATGTTAATATGCCATTCATGGATTATGTTGCATTCTAATGTTTATTAACGTTATGTTGCATTGTGACATTCAAAGGGTTATGTTACATTCTCACTAATGTTTAGTATACGTTGACAATGCCCATGATGTGACACATTAATAATGTGACATGCGACGTTCACATTGTGATGTATACCAACATAGATCCAAATCCTAGGCTCTATCAAGCGCTGAGATGGATCAAATCTCTCCAGGTGCAAACCTCTTCTTAAGTATTGCACTCATGCAGCTATCTTTGGTGTGCCCTATATATATCCATTGATTTGATTCAAAATAAAAGACACATATTTTTATTTAAGGTCAACATATAATATTTTTAGTATTAATATTTAATATTATCTATGACCGACATATAATAATATTTTTTTTGTTAGGAAAGAACATTATAACATCTCCCCCATACATGGTTTTAAAACCCTGTGCAAGGACCTCCTAAAACCATGGGTTGTTTAGGAGGCCTTGCAAATGATTTTAAGACCATTTGCAAGGCTCTCCTAAACCATGTACAATAAAACCTTGGGTTGTTTAGGAGGCCTTGCACATGGTTTTAAAACCATTTGCAAATGTACAATAAAACCATGGGAACATTACAACATCTGCCTCATATTGTGTTTTTTTGTTAAGTAAGAACATTACAACATCTCCCACATATTAGGTTGTTGTTTTGTGGCGGACATTTATTTTGATGGATAATTAAATTTTTTATTTAGAAGTATATTTACAAGTATAAATATTCTTTTATTTATTTTTTATTGTAAGTAATTTTGAAACATAAATATCATTATGATTGGGATATTCTTTATTGTAAATAATTTTGTATAAATATCAAAATATTTTGACAATTAAAAATAAATCAATATCTTCTATCATTTTTTAATTATTTAGAAAATAAAAATAAAACATATCAAAAAAAATTATTATTTAAAAATAATAATAAAAACATATCACCTACCCACAATATAAATACATAAAATAAATTGGAACTTTCCACGATATTTTTAGAGTGCTTTTCAAAAGTGCTTTTCAAAATCTCTGATTTGCTTTTCCATAATAACTGAACAACACATGGTGACCTGCCATTAACTCTCACATGTCACAACACAATCCCAAAATTGTCTCTGATTTTAATGGCGAAACATAATTTTATGCTTAACTACAACCCTATCGACTGCACAGTAGGAAATGGATGGTGGTCTGCTCACAGCAACATCTACCAAACAATTGACAAAAATCCATAATGAAAGACCTCGCACCTAGTTGTCATGTCAATGATTAAATCAATCTTCCAGCTTTGTACAAAAAATTAAGGCTTTCCTCTTTCCGTGTAGACATGTTTATGCTTTTTCCATGAAATACAACCAACCAAAGCTTGAGATTTGGGAGTCTGATTAACACTATGGAATTCGTAGAACTCAAGTGAAAGGTTCAGTATGAATACACGTCATTTCAATTGTGCTAGAAACGATGTTGATCCACACTACAAACAAATAAAGTTATGTTGTCATTGTATTTTTATTTTTATCACATTCTCACTGATTGAATCAAGAATGCCTCTGGGGAACAGTTGAGAATATACAATTAGCTAAGCTTTATATAACAACAATTTGATATGCGGCAATATACAATACCAAATATTTGTTTATCTGGCCCATTAAATATTTGTTTTTTTGGCTAATATGGGAAGAGGAAACCTCTCCCGAAACGCATCACATTGGCTTAGTGCTCATATGGAATCCAGGGTGAATATGGGAAGCTCAAACTCACTAAGGAAAACACTCCCCGAAACTT
Source organism: Pseudotsuga menziesii (assembly GCA_001517045.1). Classification (NCBI taxonomy): domain Eukaryota; kingdom Viridiplantae; phylum Streptophyta; class Pinopsida; order Pinales; family Pinaceae; genus Pseudotsuga; species Pseudotsuga menziesii. The sequence continues at coordinate 8,491 of LPNX010963399.1, read as the reverse complement.
ATTCCAATGGCTTAATAAATTATATTACTATTTTAGTGGTATGGAATTTATGGCCAATAAGGGATTTGCAAAGCCAGTAAGGAAACCTCTCCAGAAACGAAACGCATCATCATGCATGTAGTGTGACAAACACGGGATAAAAAAGTATCGTATCTATTCCAATCCTATGGCTGTTAACTCTATTATTTTATCATCACGCCACTCTATAAATAGTAACCCTATCAAACAACAACAACGAACAATGTCAGCACTTGCGAATCGATTGTGTTCTTCATGTTTCACTATTTGTGATAAGACGGTCGCACGAAGATGGTTCCACTTTTTGGTGTCACTTAGGAAATCAGAAACGCACTTCCGAAGTGCAAATCAAGAACGCATATGCGTTATTGATGGTACGTTCGGAATAACCCGAGCCCAAACACGAGGCTAAGGTTCATGAAAATGTATCGCGTATGCGATATATTGCATATGCATTTTGTAATGTTAAATATTGCATATGCGATATATCGCTTATGCGATATGCAACATTTACAAAACGCATATGCGATATATCGCATATGCATTTTTTAAATGTTGCATATCGCATATGGTGGTACGAGGAACCAAAAAAACAATTTATTAATAAAGGATACAACTTTGGTGGTTTTCTCCCTCTTTGGATTTCCATTTAAAATCATTATGTATTGTGCATTTGTATTGAATAGTTGTTGAATGTTTTGTTAATGTGTGATTATTACTTGAAGTGATGAAGTTAAAATTAGTAGAAGTGTCTAATACCGATTCACCCCCGCCATCTCAACATCTATAAATATTCAAACAACTGGTGTCAAAGCATGTTTTATTCACATAGTTTGACAACTAGAAGACATATCCCATAGATTACTCATGGATTTTCAATTAGTATATCCTAAAAAAGTTCCCTTTTTAATTGGAATAGATTATGTACCATGGAGCATAAGAATAGAGGCATATATGCAAGTTGTTGAGCTTGACATTTGGAGTGTAGTTCATAATGGACACACAAATCCAAAGAATCAACCAAAAGGTTCAATAACAAATAATCTACACAAAAACAATCCAATGAAAATGAATGCAATTTTGAATGGCCTATCATATTGTGAGAAGAACAAAATGGGACAATGGAATTAAACTACATAGCTCTGGGAGAATATATACAATCTTTATTCAAAAGAAACTCTCTCAATAAAATGAGGTACAACCCAAAACAAATGATGAAGCCATTGAGAGAAAAAGCAAAGTCTCCAAAGATAAAGAAGACTTTGAAACCGAAGAATAAGTATATCTAGAGGGAGAACTTATTAGTTCTCTATGTGAACTAAGGAAAAATGAAAGAGAAAACTAATAATTAATGGAGCAATTGCAAAAGTATCAATATGAATATTATATTTCAAAAGAAGGGACTAAAAGATTAGTTTTGGATGTTATGCAACCAAGTCCCATAAATAACAAACAAATAGTAGAAAGATGATAAAAGAGAGTAATCCATGCTTGAATAATGAAGAACACAGATAAATAACAATCCTCTTTGAGGGAGGAACCTCCTTACACAATGTAATTATGTACCCAATACAAGACAATATGCAATGCTTACTAATATGAGAATATTCCCTTACTATATATAGGAGACATATGTGTGCAATAGCAACTAATAGACCCAAGCCTACATCAATAATATGTAATACACTGCCATATAGGAGGTAAACTGTGCCACACTATAGAGGGAACTGTGCCCAATAGGGGGAAATGTTCCCAACATTTAGGTCTTAACATTGGATTGAAAGAAAAAATTGAAAACACACAACAAACCCTGACAAATAAACTAGAGGAGAAGGAAAAAAATTGCAAGCAAGAAGATGAAATTATCTCCCTAATAAAGGAACTGAAACAAATACATAAGAACCATGAATAATTTGAAAATACCATTGTTGGTGTAAGAAAAGTCAAATAGTAGATCTGCCAAGAAAATTGATGAAGACCTAACAAGTCAACTTCAAGAGAATAAATAACTTTTTCAAAGGAAAGAGTTTGAGATCCTTTCTATATAGAAGAATATTTGGATAAGATAGTTTCCCAGTTGGAGACAAATTCAAAATTTGAGAAGAGCACCATGATTTGAGATAAAATATTCGGTTGTTAATTATCTCCACATGAAAAGCATAGTCTTTTTTTTGACAACAATCATAACACCGTTGAAGAAATATTCATGTCAATTGAGGAGAAGACTAAAATCAACACAAATGCCTTTAAAATCCCTAATTGAAATGAATACACCATCATTGAATGGAAGCATAATCATCCAAGGTATGATAGAAGCAAGCACAAGAGGGATGCACTTCCCATGAGACAACATACACTTAGTTTAAAAAAAACCTTAGTTCCTTACTTTTCAATATCGCATATGCGATATATATCGCAAGTGCGATATATCGCACATGCGATATTGAAAAGAAAAAAAACAGAGGTTGCAGGCCCCTCAAATCTCATTTTCATAGGATCGGGACAACGAAAAACCGCAGGAGTGAAATAGCATAAGTGTGATTTGCGTTTTACCTTTTTGAGGTCAAGGTCGAGGTCGAGTTCAAGGTGGATTGCTCCAATGGCAGGTAAATGCTAGTTCAATCCTTTTCATTTAGCCTTCCATTCTTTAATTTTTTTCATAATTTCATTGTTTTTATAATTATTTTGAACAAATTTAAAAAGATAATTGAATGTGGACAATCAAATAATGATTCTAAGTAAAATAACTTGCAGTTTTTTGTTTAAATATTAACAGACAACACAAATTAACAACACAATGTGGAAAACCCACCCTCTAATAACCCACAACAACCTAACCAACAACCAAACCCAAACCTCGAGGGGGAACAAGATAGAAACACATAGATTATTGCACGCTTAGCATCATTGAGGCGCCTTAGCTCATCTATTAGAGGGGGGGGGGGGTTGTTTGAGAGATTCTTTAGCCGATGCCTTGGACACAATAACAAACACAATTTCTGATGCCTAAGGATCTCTGTACAACATTACCTCGTACAGAGAATCTAGGAGGCATTACTACTCCGATGGATTGACTCATAAAGACATCAAAGCCCTTAAAATTACAAAAGACTAGTTATTTTCATTATTCTGGGACCCTAGCACTGGATTGGTTCCACCCACCAGTCAAGCACACATTTCCATAGACTGGTGCATTGAACCTAATATAAAGGCCAATTGGATGGATCTTTGGTATATGGTCTTCGATGAAGACCCCCATGGGAATAGGGACATCCCATTTTATTTCCTTAGGAAGTTGTATGCAGAATTCATCCTAGGGAAACATGTTAACTACTTCGATCTCTTAGGAAACCAGGGTGTTGGTCATGGGATTCCCCAAGATAGGGAAGGTTCCAGGACAAATCACAATCGTGTGCCATGCCCACCATGCACACCAAAACCCCCTCGGGTATATCCTCCTGCAGTTCCTGTCATTGAGTATACACAGGAGGCATTATTTGACATGGCAGATACATTGCTTGAGCATGGGACTGATGTCCAAGGAAATGTAGACCAAGGGGTTGGCACTTCAATGACGGGCCCATCTATAGATCATAGAGGAGATGCAGAGTCTTCAGAGCATCGTGTTACTCCACACCCTTGCACATCGTGTGGAGGCATATGCTATGGCCCTACTTCTGACTTCCGAGATGATGGATTACTTTGCTTTGTAAGTAAAGCTCATTATTTTAATATTATATTTTGTTTCATGTCAAAATATTCAATTGTTTCGCACTTTATTTCTATTTAATTATCTAACAATTTATGTGAACAAATATACAGCTGGTGTCCCATGGCACACCACAGTCGCATAGTCTGTCAATCAATGTTGAGAACATTGATGCAGCTGTCAATATTGCTTATGGGTTTGGTTCTTCACCAATAGGGGTAAGAACTATACTTTGTTAATTTGTCAACTTTATTTATATATTTATAGTATAGACTGTAACATTCAATATGTATCCTAATTTTGATACTTTACATGTTTTATGCAGGTTGCCCAGGATGAGTATATTGTCTCGCAGCCTATTCCCTCTCATGCAGAGGTGGATTCATAGACATAGGTATTATTTGAAATATGCTTTTAATTATATTTCACTTTCTTTGGAAAAATCATTTTGTAACTTGTATCGCTTTGACATATGTTACTTTATGCAAGAACCTATTGTGACAGTGGTGCTTGAAGAGAACCAAATGGAGGTTGTTGTCAACCCACCTCTTCCCCCCAAACAGGCACTACTACATTTTGACCAAAAATCCGACGGCCGTCATGTCGGATTTTCGACACTTCCCTGTCGCATGTACGACACTTTGGTTTTTTTATAAGCGTCGGAAACTTGTCGTCGGGTATCCGACACCTAGGTAACCATCGGTTAAGCGACACTTAACTAACCGTCGGTTGAATGTACATCGTCGGTTATCCGACACTTATTAAGCGACGGTGACGAAAATTTTTAACAACATTGACACCTACCGACGTCGCTTAACCGACACCTCCAGGACATATGCGTCGCATAACCGACAGATCTAGGCGTTGCATAACCGACGGCAATGTATTTTTAAAATACACAGGCATCGCTTAACTGACACCTATAGGCGTCGGTTAAGCGACGCCTGTGTTTTTTTTTTTTTTATAAATATTGTGAAAATTACCTTCTTTCCCCTAATGTTTTGTGCTAGTAAGAGTCTACCATGTCACTTCATGAAATAAAACTTTACTCTTATATACTCTCTCATGTCTCTTTTTGATATAATAATATACGAACGTATATATGCATATAGATACATGTCATGCAACCCATACCAGATTTCCAATACATCATCCCCGTACCTGCACATGCTCTCGTAGCCACAAACCCTGGCAACCTTGAATACTATTTATAATAAGAAACTAGAATC
>LPNX010963387.1:34314-83156 GCA_001517045.1 Pseudotsuga menziesii | reverse complement strand
TGCTGAGATTATAGATCGGCCCTCCTATTGAGAAGCAGGCCCGGAGACGTAGTCCATCCTGGACAAACTCCGTTATCAACTTGTTGTCTTTATGTGTGTGTTGTCTATGCTGTTTGGTTCTCTTCTTATGGATTTGCGAGCTTCGTTCATGCTCTTTATGCAATTCATGTTAACGTCATAGAGTAGCAAAGATCTTGTTTCCGGATCAAAGCTAGAGCAAGGATGGACAAAACAATCAGTCTGTTTGGCGATCCTCGGGTCAATGAAGTTGTGAGTGCTACCCGAATCAATGAGTATTGTAAGAGGGAGTTTTTTGAAGAAACCTATGACCCGTATGGTTTGTGGGATGGTGACTCCGGCTAAGGAATGGAGAGATATCTCTGGTTGGTCGTCTGGAGCAGGCAGGTCAACAGATAATTGCTGAATGTCACCCTCAGCATCTACTGGATCCTGAGCATCATAAAAAATGTCAGGTGCAGGCGAAGAATCCACATCCAAGAGATAGAGCTTTTGCTCATCACATCTATGTCCCTGGGTGAATTTATCATCACAATTATAACAAAGCCCTTTTTCTTGACGTTCTCGCGTCTCCGCTTTAGACAAATGCTTGATATGAGTCGTTGTAGGAGCTGGCGGCATTTGGGTTCTATGGGTAGCCATAGTTTTGAATGGAACACGAGTGGATTTGGAGCGTTGTTGAGCCCTAATCTTGTCCTCTGTTAGCTTAGCCAACCCTAGGGCTTCCATCATTGTGTTGGGGTAGAACATTTTAACCTCAGATCATATTGCATCCTTCAGACCACTGATAAAACAACTCAGGTAGAATGCATCAGGCAATCCTTTGGTGTGATTGGCCAGTTTCTCAAATTATGTCTAATACTCCCTCCCAGTGCCAGCTTGGCGAAGTTTGGTGAGTGCTCATGTGAAGTCATCAAAAGCACTAGTGCCAAATCGTTGCAAAAGGAGTTGGAAAAAATCTGTCCATTTTGGCTCTGCATGAGCCTTGATGTACCAACGAAACCATTGAAGGGATTCATGTTCCAAATGAAAGGATGCAAGTGGGACTTTATTGACATCAAAAGTGTTATGCAAACTGAAATATTGTTCTGCCCTGTAAATCCATCTAGTTGGATCATCACCATTGAAGCAAGGAAAATCCAGCTTCGTCCCGCGGAAGTTGCTAGAGGAAGAGAACCCAGTGTCTGCAGAAGACTCAGGCTGTCGGCGGTTGTTCATGGGTGAATGTTGAAGATGGAGGCCGAGAAAATTTTGATTTAGATATTCGAGTTTGGACTTGACGGTGGCAAATTCTTCTTCCATTTGTTTATTTGCTCCGACGCAGGTGACAACCATAAGCAATTTTTTTATTTTAATAGGTAGAAAAACAAAAACGGAAAGGGGTTTAGAAAAGGAAAATTTTGATTTGGGAAAAACTCAGGGGGGCGGGGGAGGGGGGGGGTAATTGGGGTTTTGGATACTTTCTTGGTGACAAGAAGCAGAAAATGGGAATTTCAGAGGCGTGATGAAGGAATTGGAAAATTTGTCAAAGAGGGACAATGAAGCATAAGTGGAAAACGTACACCATGGAAAAATTTGAAGACGATTGGATGAGAATAAAAAAAGTTATGACAAACCCTAAAAATAGACAAATGTGGAATTTTGGGCTTTAGGAAATGGAATTGGGGATAGGGTCCTCAAGGAAGGGATATGCATAATGGGATTACAGGGGTTACAATGAAGTTTAAAGGTAAACGGAGCTAAAGCAAAGAAGATATGGCCAAAAAACAGAAATTTATACTTTTTTTTTTTAAATTTATGGGGAAATGATCTGTGGCGGTGCTGGAAAGTTGTGCTTTATGAACTTGAAATTGAGGAAATGATCTGTGACGATTATGGAAATCTGAGCTTTATCAACTATAAATGGATATGGACCTCAGGTATGTTCGGCTTCCTAAAGGTTCACGGGAGTCACTCGGCCACTAAGGATGTCTGACGACTTGCGTATTGGGGCAGTACCCCTCACTCCACGACGTAGGTAAAAATGCTAACCGCTTGGCCACAAACGACAACTCTTTGGTTTTCCTCACCGGTGGGAATCTAGTCAATCTAGTGGGGGTCGTTTCCCTTTTCGCTTGGCAGGTCCTCTCAATGGCCAGCTACTTCGGGGTTCCTGTGGTACTCCTCATAATGAGTTTCAAGGCTATGCCCAATTACTTCCCACAGTTAAGCGGATAGGGTTTAGTCCGCGATCCGAATGAATAATACCGCTGCAAGAAGAAGAACGAAAAGCAATGATCATAGTGCCAGGAAGCATTGGAAAAGAAAAAAAATTGGCATAAATTCCACCCAACGAGCCCAAGAAAGTGCTCTGATACCAAATGTGATGAACCTCCTGCAATAAACAATGAGAATGCACGATATAACATAAATATTGGAGCACAAAAGAGATTTTATTGATTGCATGCCACTTCGAGGGGGCAACCTCCTTTGAACAAGCTCAATACAAAATAACTCTTCAATACTTTCATTAGCCTTGACAAATACGTATATACTAAGTCTAATCTAAACAACTATTACTCCCCATGAATGTGGGATAATGCACCATATTAACTGGATGACTTAAACAACTATTACTTACTCCCCATGAATGTGGGATAATACAACATACTAATGGGATGACTTACACAGCATATGCGTCCAACAAAATATACTAACCAAATAAAGAGGAGGGTTGACACGGGTTCTTAACAAAATGACTCGTGATGCTACAACTTTAACAAATACCATAAGTATAAGGTGCAAAGATGCATGAGGGGCCTTGAAAGGAGGGTCATTCCCCAAAAAAGTTCAAGACAAAGGCTCCACACTCCAAAAGTTGTGTCCATGACTCCTTAACCACTTGGTCAAAACACTTTATAAAATATTAGTTATCCATCAAAGGAAATGACCAAATGCCAATGATGGTCCAAGACCAACTTATGAAACGATGGTCATTTCTTAAAGGGTTTTGACCCAAACAACCATCTCAAAATGTATGGCCATGATCCCAAACAAGTGACAAGTATCCTCCAAGGTGGACCCGCAAGATTGCACATTCCACTCATATGCTCTTTACTTATACCATATACAATCCAAAAGATTGACCTGGACACTTGCTGGAGATAGGATAGGGTGCGCATGCCATGCATGCGAATCCCTCAAAATCAACACGAGTCATCCAAGAGACCCTTAAAAAAACCTCGAATGCTGGACACTACTAAAATAAAGTGCATTTTTCTATCTGTTGTGCTATTCAAAGATGGATCTCTGACTTAGTTTTGTTGGCATGCCAAGGTATCTAAAATTGCCTCAAGACCCGTCTTCCTCCAAGCTAGCACCAATCGCTATGCTTCAAATGATGGCGCATCCACACAATTCCTTCATCTATTGATGCGTTATGGCAATAGAAATAAACTCCACGGTTCTCATATGTCAGGAAATTGGACAGTGGTTCATCCTCATAAGAGGCATAAAGTGGGACATACTATCTTTCTTCATTGTCTTCCCAAAGGTAAGCATCACTATGAAAACCACGAGACTTGGCCCTAAGAAATCCAAAACAAGATGGTGCACTGCATAGACATCGAACCTTGAAACCACCACACCATTCAAACTTATAATCATATTCTAGCTCTATTCCACAAGGGATATCCCACTTTGCAAAAATTCAAACCCGACTTTCTCTAAGGATTGTCTACTTTCGAGTTTCACAATTTGGTTCGCAAGAGTTGCTAATGTCTTGAGCAAGGCTACCCTTACTAGTAGCGTCAATTAATTCAAACTTATTAAGGGAAACAATCTTAGTAGCCTAAGATCGTCTCTTGGCCTTTTCTTGAGATATGACTTCCCCATAACAAAATGGCTTGTAATGTCCCCATTTTTGTGTTCTCTTGCTTTGGACTTGGAGATGGTTTTCTGGGTTTGTGTTTGCTTGATCAAAAAGGTAATTTGATGTTTCCAACGAGCTCAAAGGTTTAGTGGAGTTTTTTGATGCTTTAGATGTTATTTTTGGCTTTTAGCATGTTCTTAAATAATCTTAAAGAGGACATATATTAATAGAAAGTCGCTGGCTCCGTTTATCATTATTCTTCATCAAAATTACTCTAATGCAGTTAGTTTTTAATTTGGATGCATTCTCACAATTTTCACAAAATAAATACACTAAATAGCTTTATTTTAATTAGTTACCTAAAATTTGCCAAATATTAATTAAAATATTTAGAAGGCACCTTATAACTATAAATATACTAAATAGCTTCATTTTAATTAATTACCTAAATTTGCCAAATATTATTTAAAATATTTAAAAGGCACCTTATTGTTATAGCTCGTCGGAATGGGATGAAATGTAAGAATCTTGTTCCTCAATCCAACCCCATTCTCAGTCTTGCAGAACTGTTCAAAATGGAAAGATGCATCGCCTATGCAGAAATGCACAAAGAATCTGCCCTCTCCGAAATTTCCTCTAAACTAGAGAAGGATTGCACCTCAGAGTCACCTAATGTATTTTGGACCAGGGAAAAATACTTTGTTTCCTTACCTTTTAACCCCCTAGAAACACCAAAAGCTCAAAAAGCCTTTGTTGCCCTTATGTCTCCCTCAGAAAGAGAATTTTGTGCAAATGAAATCAAAGAACTCTTGGACAAAGGCCTTATAGAACCTTTTAAGAGCCCTTGGGCATGTCGAGCATTTGTTGTCAATAAACACTCTGAGATAAAAAGAGAAAAACCCATACTAGTTGTGAATTTTAAACCCTCGAACCAGACCCTTGAACCAGTCCGTTACCCTCTGCCTGACAAATCTAGTTTGTTGCAAAGGATAGCAGGATGCACCATTTTTAGCAAGTTTGACCTGAAGTCTGGTTTTTACCAGATTGGAATTGAAGCAAAACACAGGTACAAAACTACCTTTGTCGTTCCTCATGGGCAGTATCAGTGGAAGGTCCTTCCATTTGGCATTAACAATGCACCATCAGAGTTCCAAAAAATAATGGAAGATATCTTCAGAGAAAAGAAATGGGCATTAGTATACATAGATGATATTCTTATTTGTTCCCACAATCTGCAGGAACATTTGAAACATCTTCAAGAATTTTATTCTTTGGTTTTCAAACATGGATTGGTTTTGTTAAAATTCAAAATGGAAATTGGCAAAAAGGACATTGAATTTTTAGGATATAAAATAAGTAATGGACAGGGGATCCTCCAAGACCATGTCTTGAAGGTTTTTGCTAACTTTCCTGATCAGATCTTAGAAAAGGTTCAATTGCAGAGATTCTTGGGAAGCCTAAATTATATTAGGCCATTCTACAAAGGACAGGCAGATGACATTCATTTGCTGCAGCAACAACTGAAGATAAATCCCCCAAAATGGAATAAAGATATGACAGATGCAGTAAAACAAATCAAAGAAAAAGTAAAACAACTTCCTCCACTCTCACTACCACAAGGCTCGGGTCAAATGGTGATTGAAATAGACGCCTCCAATAAAGCTTGGGATGAAATGTTTAAAATCATAAATGCATTAAACATGGATGTTGCATGTCAAATTATCATTAATTTATAAAAAGATCATTTTTGGAGCTAAAGAGAAGCTTAAATTAAAAGCAAATTTTGAATAATTGTTTTTGGAGAGTTAGCGAAAAGGAAGGTTAAGAGAGCTAATTTGGTTATGTCGGTTTATTCTATTTCTCTAATTAAAACAGTAGTGGTTCTGGAAGTTGAACAAGATTCATCTCTCAATCAGCCTCAGCCTCAGCCTAGGAGGACGGAATCCTTCTAAGAAAGGAATACCTATAGGAAAGATCACTTTTGGTGGTGAAACGATTCCATCTCAGCTGTTTTGGGAAAAATCACATAGTGAAAGGAAGAAATCGTTTGTGCAAGCTGTGTGTATTTCATCTAAACTTGGGTGTGTTATTGAGGGCACAGAAGACCAGCCACTAGAGGAGGACGCATCCCCCAGACGTGGGGTGTGCAAACTGAAGTCGCGTAGTTGAATTGAGGGTACAAACTACTGCTATATCTTGCCATCATTCATCATTGGTTTCTCTCTTTTGAACAGTAACAAACTAAGCAAGTCGTAACCCTCTCCAAGAGGTCATTACTTCTGAGCAGAGAACTGGAAGTATTTGTATTTACAGTACTAAAAAGCAAATAAATCGGGCTATCAAAGAGACCGAACTTCAGCGATATTTGATGCCTGTCACTGCTGTTACAACGTCTGTAAGAAAGGTGCGTTTTCAGTTTTGATTATGACCAGCTGGGCGTGTTCTCTGAGAGAAGGTTCTATTAATGTTTAAGGGCAGCCTTCCTCTTGGACCGTGGCTGTAGCCTACCATTTGGGGTAACCAGAATGGGGGGTCTGCGTAACTTTTAGAGAGCTGTTTTCTCACCAACATCTACAAGTCATAACAAACAAGTATGTCATATTTATGTGCCTAAGTTCACTGCTGCTACAGTTCTGGATTTGTTTATGAATTGTTAGTGTGGCTATAGCTGTAGATGATCTCTGTTGCGTTTACATATATATATTTGAGGATGTTTGTTGGTCATTTAAAACAAACAATATCAGTTCTGGGTTTGTATAATCCATGGTGTTTGTTGCATTAAAAGAGATCCGAAATATAAATCATTAAACCTTACCAAACCAACTACAAGACAGTCAAATCTGATTCTTAAAAATTGATGACAAAGTGTTTGCTAAAAGTCCCGAGCCAGATTACATAAGCAGTTAGCAAAAATTAGCACCAGATTTAGTTGGGGACCTTTACATGGGCAGCCTTGTTATCTTGGTCTGGGAGAAGACCCCATCCGCGTCCATCTGTTGCTACAGGAGTGCCCCTTAGGCTGTGACTGGTATCATCAATTACTTTCGAAATTATCTTTTGCAGGCTCCTTATCCCATAATCAAGGGAAAACTCAAACATGTCTACATTGTCAACAATCAGAGGTCAACTAATTCACAAACTCCTCAGATGCGGTGGGGAAGTTTAACTTATTTTCACCTATTGATCCGGATTCTGGCCACATATAACATTTGATTCTTGCTGACAGCAAGCTCAGGCAGCTTCACGTGCATTGAGGATGCTGCAACTTTTTATACTGGAGTCATCCCATGACCGAATGTTTCCTTTGGTCATTTTAAACTTTTGAAAATGCTCTTTAAAACGCTAGTTTGAGCAGATCAGTTTTCCCTCAAGATACTTCTAAATACTGTCCAATTTCCATCTATAACATATGCGCTATTTCACAGAGCTGGCGACCATAAGGAAACCATACCCCTGTTCCAATGCTATTAAGATAAACCTAAAATTTGCTTGTTTGTAACAGTCTTCGTTGCTGAAGTTGTGAACTAAATTGCAAGTGGACAGATATTCAAACCCAAAGATGAGCGCCGGCCTATCCTAAGTGCCTCCTCAACAAATGACTTATAGATGATTTAGAAGGTGCGTGCTGTAATGAAACCCCTAATAGCTGGAAATAATACAGACACGTTATGATCTGAAAACTCTGCTTCTGCTACAGGATCTTCTTCATAGTAAGAATTATTTGCATGCACCTTCGATCAAATTTGACGGTTTTAAATGAGGTTTTGGAAAAGGCCATGCTGCCTACAGTTTAGTCATTGGATCTGGAAAGGTCTCAGCGTGCCCTCCCTTTAACGGTGCTTAGAACTCCTGCAGTCTCCTATATACGGAGAAGCTTTATTAACCAGCAAACGAAGCAGAAAACTTTATTACAGAAGAAGAGCAAGGCAAAAATACTTCCAACAACATGCAACTTCTTTGAAATGTCATAAGGTCTTGATATGAGGTACTGCTTTTACAAACTTCTGATCTCTTTCCGTCGACTGAAACATACTTCTTGAATAGTGCCCAGAATGCTTAGGAATTAGTCAGATTTGTTGTATATCATATTGTTTACTACTGCTACTCATCTTCAAAAGATTTGAATTCTGCCACATGCTTCTTCACCATTTGAGATGTCATATGCACTGATACAGATTATGACTGAGTGCCTTTAGTGTTGCCTGGTTTCTAGAGATGACACATTCTGGAAGATATTTCTGGTCATTAGATTGTCTCATACCTGGCTGCAAATTCTATCATCATAAGTTGAAAATTCCCCTTGTCACCCCTCTGCAGAGTAGGGAGTAACATGCTCTAGCAATGAGGGACATGTTGCTGATATGAAAACTGTAGGCAGTTTTCAGAGTGCTCAGAGTTGGGTTTAGTTGCTGATGAAGAGCTTGTTGGGGAGTGCACTATGTCTCCAAAAATTATAAGTATCAAAACCTCCCTTTAATGCTGTTATGAAAACAGGCTTGCTGTTAGAAAACCCTCCAGAAAATCTTTACGACAAAATGATCCTCACTATACACTCCAGCAAAATGAGCATTTTAATGCAAGCCATCAACCTTCATTCCATCTGTTGAGTCTGTGATAATAAACTGAAACTCAACCAATCAGATTTATTCCCCAGCACTGGCCTGATCGCTTTTTCAGTCCTAACCAGTGATTTTTTCTAGCTGTAAATCAACCTCCTTGCAACAAGGCTGCTGCTCAGAGTGTCTCAAAATGCACATGCATTTTGGGGGTGTTACCCCCTAACATGCAGTGGTGACTCAATGATAGTTGCCTTTGTGATTTTGATCACATCCATCAGTTCCACAGATGATATCTATGTTTTGTGCATGTATATTTGCCAGAGACACTTCCAGCTTGCTCAGATCATCACTTTATGTGCCAGAGATTGATGGGGACTTTTCAGTTGATGTCAGTTTTATGACATATGCTATACTTGTTGACACATGGGGATTGCCTTCTTCTATGTGGGATATGACCATGAGGGGTCATTACCATGAGGGGTCATTGGTGTTGCTCCATAGTGGCGAATGTACTTTAAATTGTTATTTTATAGCTAAAGATTTATCACGGTGTGGTCATAATTTTGTTTAGATAAGTGTTTCACCTTGTGAGTTGGGATGTACTAGGGATTAAGTTGTTGTAACATTAATTTCACGTCATTTCACACTTTTTACCTAGCCATTTTTCATGCCATGCCATTACTCTAGTCTTTTCACCCATTTCCATCATGTCCCCCTTTTGTAATTAACTTATCATATGTTGCGTTGCAAGGTTTCAATACTATTCCCATGTATGAATGCCTAAATCAAATAAAAGTGTCAAAGTACTCTTAAGATTTATGCAACTAAATTGTAAATGTTGTATATGTGAGCAATGCTCCCTTGCAAAAAGCTAGGTTCTTGTTAACCCCCAGATTTGCACATATTCAATTTGGAGGGTTAAGAGCCAACTTATCTCATCTAACTGGTATTCAGACTTTCCTTGAGAGACAACTTTCATAGGTCAGAGGTTGGTTCCCATAGGGTCCAAATGCAGGTTGATTTAGTGATATGATCTAGTTTCAGAGCCAGAGACATTTCACAGGGTTTTCATCAGTATTGGAGGAGATGTCTATTTTTCACAGTGTTCCTATTTTAAGAGAGAGTTTGAAGGTTTGAATAACAAAGATGATCATATTTTTGGCATCCTTGTCAACTCAGGATTCTAGTGAGCTTTTTTGGATGGCATACTAGATACTTCTATTTTTGGCAGTTAGGGTTTGAGTTGCACGGAACATGCAAACTATCTCCTATTTTTTAGCTTTGAGCCATACATGTGTAACATGTGGCATCAGTGCATGCACGACACATGGCATCATTGCATATAGGACATGTGGCAATTTCCCGTTGTGACAAATAGCGGAATTAGAGAGCATGCAGGGGACTATGGTGAACTATGTTGAATTTTCAGCATTAGCATAAACTTTAAAAATTTGCAGATATACATAAAAAGATCAGCAGTGCAGTAAAAAACACATTCATCACATCAGCACACATGGACACAATATTTTTTCACTGGGGAAACCTTCAAAGGACAAAAACCCCAAAAGCATTAATAGCTCATCTCGTAAATGAGATGGTTTAAGAAATTCTTCAACAAGTTCCTCAAATCTAGATCTGGATTTTGACCATAGTAACTATAAAATTCATTAGTAAAAAGCAGACTGATAATTTTACCCACAATTTCTAGAATTACAGAAAATTACCAATTTAGGGCTTTCTCAAAAAAACTAAGATTTTCTCTCTCCTGCTCGAAAATATCAGACTGCTGAAAATTGCCCGAAAATATCAGACTGCTGACAACTGCCCAAAAATATCATACTGCTGACAACTGCCCAAAAATATCAGACTGCTGAAAACTGCCCAAAAATATCAGACTGTTGAAAACTGCCTGAAAATATCAGATTGTCTGAAAACTGCCCAAAAATATCAGACTGTTGAGAACTGGCCAAAAATATTAGACTGCTGAAAATGGCTGTGCAAAAATGCTGAAGATGGACTTTGCTGATAAAACCCTAGCTGAGTGTTTGAACATAAGATAGTCTTCTTCACCTGTGAGAGCAAAAGTGTGTATGACAAATGAGAAAGGCTTGATCTTCTTTTATAGCCTTTGTTCACCTGTAAGTGGACAAGATTAGGAAAAATAAAAACAATAATTTTTTTATTCTTTTCCTCATTTCACTTTCACATTTACCAAAAACGGTACTTTTATTTTTCTTTTGACTTTTATAAGAAGTCCTTATTTATTCTGATTCTTGACTTTGGTCATTTTCCTGTGGTCACAAAGTCTTCATTTATTTTGACTTTTGACTTTGGTCATTTTCTTGTGGTCACAAAGTCTTTATTTATTTTGACTTTTGACTTTGGTCATTTTCCAAGTGCCCCTGTGGTCTTTTTTTATTTCAAAAGTACATCATCATAAACCAAGAGAGTTATTAATGCTTTTATCTCACACACTATATGACACCTAGATCTGGTACTAGGGTAACTTGACCAAGGGTAGCTAATCCTTGGAGAAGCACATCAAGCCCATAGATCAAGGGTCAAAGTGCCACACACATGCCTAGGCCCAGTCTAGGGCTTACAGTGTCTTCATTCTCCCAGAGAATGGCTACTCAGAACTAAGCTGAATCTACCAGTCCTAGATTGGTCTACATCATGGTCCCAGATCAGATGTCTACTCAACACTAGGTTGAGTCTACCTAGGGTAGATCTGGGTCTATATCATGGTCCCAAACCAGATATCTACGATTCAACAGAATGGTCACTCAACACTGGGTTGAGTCTTCACCGTGGTCTCGGACCAGGTGGCCCTGTTATCCACTTTTTTGTACCATAGTTGGGTCACCTGAGGAGCCGTCGATTGACAGACTTGTTCAAAGTGTGATTCCCGTGTATTAGTTGATCCGTCTGCTTGTCTAGCCAATATTGGCTAGTCACTTTTTTATTTGAATAATTTTGACCATGGCCCTGCGGGGTTTGTAATAAAATTTGCTAGTAGGATATTTTTGAGTGGTTCGGTCTCCTGAGACGTAGAATCTCAAATAGGGTATTCCAGGGAGTTTTTTGCCCCTGACAATTATGCTTTGCCTTTAGTCGAGTATAATTGACGAGGTTTTCTCTCACTTCCTCCAAAGCTGGAATGCCTGATGTTGAATTCTGGGCCTTGGGGGGTTATTAGAGCCCAACTGAGTGTTATAAGCCTGCTAGACATTATTTAGATAGATCATGGTCATGTCCTAGGTCATCTGGACACATAAAAAATTTTTGAATTTTTTTTTTCGAACAGTGAAAAATTATTTTTTAATTTTTATTTACTTTACCTAAGTTTTTTGGGTTAATTTTCCATTAATTAAATGGAAAAAACCCGTTTGTGGTAAATAAGTCATCCGGACTCAGAATTCAGTGATTGAAGGCTCTAACCTTAAGCCAAAAATAATTCTTGATCAGCCAGCCAGTCAGAACCAACTTTCAGATCAACAATCGGACACATAATGCCTTTTTACTCAAAAAAGTCAGTTTTGAGTAAAAAAATGATTTTTATTAAAAAAATGATTATTTTGGAGAAAACTAAAACTCTCAAAATTAATCCAAATTCAGTAAAATAAAAGGCTAAATGACATCTCATGGAACACTTATGATGATTGGAGTTATCATAACTCAGCTTCAGTCATCATTAAGAGAGCAATTAATTTATTATCAGTTATCAGACATGTCATCTCCAGCTAAAGATGAGATGGAGAGCTCTCATTGGTCCGATGATTTGATCGAGGTGAAGACTGAAGCTTACACCATCAGTAGGCTTCCCAGACCTAACAAAGTAGGTTTCCAGACCTAGCAGGCAACTTTCCCATGCAGCAGGGTTGGTTTTTTGGTTTTAGGGTTTTAGCACTCTCTCATTGTATAAATAGAGGCTCTTTCAGCTCTACGAGGATGGATCTTTATGCAAAGAACCTCTGGTGAATTACTGTAATGCTTGTTGCTTTTGCAACCGTATAATAAATTTTAAGGCTTTGGAGGCATACATGGTGTGTGAATGTGGATGAACAATTGGCGAATGAGGTGAAATGTTTCAATTTTTGTCTTTTATTGCTTAGGATTGGATAATAGCTCATGCTTTAGAAGGCTTCTATAAGCACGTAAGATTGATCATTTGATGTTACAATTTGATCTTTTATGGATTTGTTTCTATGAATTAAATTAGCATCGATTATTCAGTTGTATGACATGCTCTTTACATTTTTATTTACCAAACATACATGATCTAATCCATTGTTTTGCAAGTATTGAGTTGAAATTGTGCAGGCCATCTCATTGAAGCGAGTAGGAGTTTGAGCTCAGGTGCATCCTCTCCTCTCGAAGCCAAGGAAACTTCCAAATTTTCAAGATCCAAAAGAATCCAAACCCCATCAAAGTACCACAGGTTTGAGTGTTTCTTTCATATTATTCATCTCTCAATTTTTTATAAAATCTTTATTTCCTTGGGATTAGGGCACGTTTTGGCTAAAGTGAACATTCATTCACTTAGCCTTTGCCCCGATTGGCTGTCCTGTTTCTTTTTTGCAGCCTTTTAGGCCTTCTTTTTTGTAGCCATTCCTTCCCTTAGTTCGTTGTCCACTTTTCCCCACTTTTCACCCTTTTGGACAGCCCTCTTTTGCCTCTTTGTTTTCACTTTTTGCAGCCCCTTTCCATCCTCTTCTTCAACCATCTTTTGGGCTGTACTTTCAGCCTTTTTTCCCCTCATTTGCAGCCCTCTTTCTCCCTTAGTTTCCAGCCTTCTTTGACTTGCCTTTTGTCCTCTTTTCACTCCCTTTCCCCCTCTCTTGCCTTGCCTTTCTCTTTCCTCTTCTCTCCCTTCTTTTTGGTAAGTTTGGGTAGTTGTTTTTATCTAGTTTGTAGATTTATTTTCAAGTTATTTTTTTTATCAACTAATCCTATAACAAGTGTATGTCTAGAGCTCTTAGTTTCAGGCAGGTGAAGGAGAGCCCATAGGCCACAAGCAAGCAAGGAGTGCAAAAGAACAAAAAGACCCTCTCTCTCTTCTCTCAATCCCCTTCTTTATCTGTTCTTCCAAGAAGAAAAGAACACATCATCATTGTAAAAAACTAATAAAAAGGGCTACTGGGAGCGAGTCTCCTTTCTTTTATACTTCCCCTATTTGGGGGAAGGGTGTTGTGTCTTTTTTCATGATTTTTTAGTGTAGTTTCCTTTAAGCAATTAGTTTAGTTCTTTGCTTAGTCTTAGTTTCCATTTTTTGCTAATTACTAGTTGTCCTTCAGCATAAACACTAATTGCTAGATCTATTATTGCATTTTGGTATCTTGTTATATAATTGTCAAATCATAAAAGGAACCAAAATCTCTTGAATCTCACCGTAAGGTGGATCAAGAGTGCTCTCTGTCGGAGAGTTTAACCAACCACTTTCATCTTAATTGTTGTGCTTGTTTAATCAATTAATTATTTAAGACTCTTGAACTTGCAAAAACACAAGTCAAGAGCACTCTCTATCGGAGAGCATCCTAGGTTTGCACAATCCCTGCATTAGCTGCATATAGATTAGCTAAGTCTCTTGAACCACTGTCATAAGACGGGGTCAAGAGCGCTCTCTGTCGGAGAGTCTAATTAATTGTTTTAATAAAATCTTCAACACACATACCCCTTTAATTAATTAACTCCCTTCCCTCCTTGTCGGAGTATGCTCTGATCGATCCTAGATTGGAATACCCAGAAACGACATTGGATCTTTAAACCCTACAAGAGTAATTTAATAATCCTTAAACACCCTTAACCAACACACCGATGTTGTAGGGATCCTTCCAAAGTACTTCCTATTAGAGGCGCCGTAACCTCTCGCTGTCTTAGATTCTCGGCTAGCTGGTCACTTGACAATATCAGCCTGGGATACTGGGCGGACCCGACATGTCTTAAACGGAGGAAACTTAGAAGAGTCTCTCGGCTTTGACAAACCTTCATTGACACCCTAATCAAGAGCATTTTTAAAATTCTTAAAATCTACTAAGAGCACTTGCAAAACCTAATATTCACTAGCTTAATTCCTAGACTTTACTTCACGCATTTATTTGACTCCATAAGGCACTGGTCCTTCGTTATAATTGAGTAATCTTCTATCTTGATCAACTGTCTATGGTTTATTTTGCTTATTATATCTGAATGCTTAAGTTACAAGTTTGAAATATTTGCTTATCTTTCAGTCTCTTGCTAGCAACGTGGATTGCTCTGATTTACGTGTCACATTCATAAACTTAATCATTTCTAATCACAAGTAACTCCTAAACAACACCCATCCGCATCCAAAACATTTAAAAATTAACTTAAACATTGAGCCATAGAAAACTCTTTGTTAGGGACTAACCCCCTTGGCTTCGTTAGGAGTTAGCCTAAACGGAGGAGCTAGGAGTAGGTGACAGTACCTAGCTCTATGCTTGCCCCCAAGGTCACACCTCTCCCACTTTCTCAAGTGAGGAGACAGCTTTCGGAAGATTTTTGCTGCTGGTGTGCAATCGGTAGACAACAGGTCCCATTCTCATTCTCCGAAGAGAAGGGCTCTCGATGCTGCTCAAAAAAATCAACACTCCCTCTCAGCGAGAGAGGCATTATGCTGCTTAGAAAAATCAACACTCCCTCTCAGCGAGAGAGGCATTCTCAGCCATACCAAGCTTGTCATGAAAGTATACGAACTTTGATGTTGTCAGAGGCTTGGTCAAGATATCTGCAATTTGTTCATTTGTACGAATGTATTACAACTTCAGAGCACCTCTCTGCATTAGGTCTCTGATGAAATGATACCTCATTTCAATGTGTTTCGATCTTTCATGAAACACTGGATTCTCTGAAAGCTTTATGCAACTCTGATTATCGCAATGGATGATCGTTGAGTCAAGCTTTCCCTCGAATAGATCGGATAACAACTTTCTGAGCCAAACTGCTTTCTTGCAGGCATTGCTTGCAGCAATATTACTTTGCCTCAGTTGTACTCTGAGCTATGGAACCCTGCTTCCTGCTGGACTAAGAGATCATTGCTGATCCCATACTGAAGCAATAACCAGAGGTACTTTTCCGATCAACTACACTGCCGGCCCAGTCTGAATCTGAATATTCAGATAACAATACTCCATTGATGGAAATATACCTGAGCCCATAAGTAATAGTACCTCGCACATACCTGAGTATATGTTTAGCAGCTATCAAGTGTATGTGCTTCGGATCTGACATGAACTGACTCAATGCATTCACTGTGTAGTAGATGTCTGGTCTCGTATGCATGAGATACATCAGAGAACCAATGAGTTGTTTGTATAGAGTAGAGTCCACACTCTGTGAACTAGAGGTTGAATCCCGCAACTTTGTCAAGTTGGTAGTCATTGGTACGCTCATGGACTTGCAGTCCTGCATCCCAAATCTCTGCAAGATATCTACTGCATACTTTCCTTGCGTTAGGAAGATCTCACCTGGATTTTGCCAGACTTCTAAGCCAAGGAAGTAATGCATCAATCCGAGATCTTTCATCTCGAATTCAGAGGTAAGCTCCCTCTTACAGTGGTCTATCAATTGTTCATCACCTGTAAGAAATAAGTCATCTACATATAGAACACGTATCAAGACATGATTATGAACAACTTTAAAGTACAAGTTAGAATCAACTGTACTTTTGGAAAACCCCAAGCTATGGAGAAATCCATCCATCCTGGCATACCAGACTCTTGGAGCCTGTTTCGGTCCATACAAGGCTTTCTTTAGTTTACATACATGGGTCTTCTGGCATACCAGACTCTTGGAGCCTGTTTTAGTCCATACAAGGCTTTCTTCAGTTTACATACATGGGTTTTCTTCCCATGAGTAACAAAGCCTTCAGGTTGTTCAATATAAACTTCTTCCTCAATCTTACCATTGGGAAAAGTTGTCTTTATATTCATCTGATGTAACTTCCATCCGAAAACTGCAGCAAGTGAAATAATGGTTGTGATGGTAGTGTACTTGGCACTAGGTGCAAATGTCTCGTCCTAGTCAATGCCTTCTTTCTGAGTGAAGCCACGAACTACGAATCTAGCTTTATACTTCTCCACACTGCCATCTGCAGCATGCTTGATCTTATAAAGCCATCTGGAAGTCACTACTGACTTTCCTGTAGGTCTGGGAACAAATTCCCAAACATCATTCTTCATGATTGACTTATACTCTTCAATCATGGCATCAACCCATACTTGTTTACTTGCTGCATCTTCGTATGATGAAGGTTCTGAACTG
The DNA here is from genome assembly GCA_001517045.1 of Pseudotsuga menziesii. Classification (NCBI taxonomy): domain Eukaryota; kingdom Viridiplantae; phylum Streptophyta; class Pinopsida; order Pinales; family Pinaceae; genus Pseudotsuga; species Pseudotsuga menziesii. Next base: position 66,446 of record LPNX010963387.1, on the reverse strand, counting down.
ATAAGCTGACTCATGAGACCGGAGTACTTTTGTGGTCTTATGCTTTCTCTGAAAGTCCCTGGAGGAGCTTTATGCTTCTTGGTTTCTTGTACTGTCTCTCGGTACCAAGCAGGTCTCCTTTTGGAAGGAGGAACTTCAAGTAGTTATTCTAGTGGACTTTCAATGTTTTCAGGAACATCTGGAGTTTGATCATCAAACTCTTCCTCCCTCTGAATTTCTGAATCTGGAAACTCAAGTGGGGCAACTGCATCTTTCGGTGAAAGCTCTAGTGTTTTACGAAACACCGCTTCCTCATGGAAGATCACATCTCTGCTGACCTCAATGTACCTCTGTCCAGGTATATATACTCGATAAGCCTTCGAGTAATCACTGTACCCAACAAATAAGCTTTTCTTAGCGGAAGGCTCTAGCTTGGCTCTCTTTTCTTTTGGCACATGAACATACACAGGAGTGCCAAATATCCTCATGTGATCAACTGCAGGTTTCTTCTTGGTGAAGACTTCTTCTGGAGTCTTCTCACCCAAGATAGCATGAGGGCTTCTGTTTTGGATGTACACAACAGTTCCTGTAGCTTCAGCCCACAAAGACAAAGGAAGATCTATATCAGTGATCATGGCTTTAGCAACCTGACAGATCATTCTATTCTTCCTTTCTGCAACCCCATTCTGCTGAGGGTTGTAAGGTACTGTCAGCTCTTTCTTGATTCCTGCTTCTCGACAAAAATCATCAAACTCATTAGATTCATACTCACCTCCGTTATCTGATCTCAAGATACAGATGTGCCTGCTAGTCTGATTTTCAATCAGTGTCTTGAACTCTTTGAACTTGTCAAAGCTTTCACTCTTGGCTTTGAGGAAGTAAATCCAAGACTTCCGAGAGTAGTTATCAATAAACAAGACATTGTTAAAAATTCCATATTCTAAGCTAGATTATCAGCATTTAATTTCAATTTCATAACAAAAGCATATAGACAGGATCACTAAAAGAAACAGTGTCACAAGAACAACACAGATTTATCCTAGGAAAACCCTAAAGGGAAAAACCCAGTAAAAGCTTCCTCAATATAGATGCCCCAAAAAGATAAAAGGTAAAACCCAAAAAGAATGCTCCTCCTTCTCCAGCTACAACTCTTTCTCTCTCTCTTTTATGCGCTCCTCAAGTGAGTGTGTGTGTCAAATGAGGAGCGCCACACCTCTATTTATATTCTTCTGTTCACTTAATATTAGACTCAGTTATGTAGGCTCGAGTAATCCTAATTCAGTTATGTAGGCTCGAGTAACCACAACTGGGGTACTAATGACCCGACTTACAACAGAGGGGACTTCCTCATGACTTTTTTTAATTCTCCTGATAGGAACATTGGGGTACAAAGTAATACAGGTGATTCTCCCGATAGGAGCATCGGGGACCACTAAAAATATATATTTAGAATATTTTTTGAAGTTACAATAATTCAACACTCCCCCTTAACGAGAAGGGTATTCTACAACAACATCAACAACAACAACAGTAGGAGAAGGAGGGCATCATCAACATCATCATCAGGGTGATACATCTATAAATTATTGGAAGCTTTTCATCATCTTCAACATTTAGTCTTCATCTTCAAATTTCAGCAGCAACAACACTTTGACCGCTCGATCGACAACATCATTTCGATCAGCAACATCATCATTTGAATTTTCGATCAGCATCATCATCATCGTCATACTCTGAGCTTTTGATCAGCATCATCATCATCATCATCATACTCTAAACTTTCGATTATCATCATCATCATCATACTCTGAACTTTCGATCAACAACATCATCATCATCACATTCTGATCTTTCGATCAGGAACATCATCATTATCAGCAACAACCTGCAATCCACAACACGAAGACGAAATTCTTCGGATCACTTTTGGACTTAAAGTCCAGGGATGATGCTATCTCACCACATTCTCGACAACCGAAGTCACCGGATTCTATTACGGGATAATCACTCCCTATTACTTTAGGACTAAGTCCAAGGATGATGCAATCCTACCACATTCTCGAGTACCGAAGTCACCGGATCCGTTCTGAACAAAAGTTCAAGGATGATACAATCCTACCACGTTCTCAAGTACCAAAGTCATCGGATCCCTTCTGAACAAAAGTTCAAGGATGATACAATCCTACCACGTTCTCGAGTACTGAAGTCATCGGATCCGTTTTGAACAAAAGTTCAAGGATGATACAATCCTACCACGTTCTCGAGTACCGAAGTCACCGGATCCGTTCTGAACAAAAGTTCAAGGACGATACAATTCTACCACATTCTCGAGGACTGAAGTCATCGGATTCGTTCTGGACAGATGCCCCGAGATGATACAATCCCTCTTCATTCTCGAGGACTGAAGTCACCGGATCACTTTAGGACAAGTGTCCAGGGATGATACAATCCCACTGCAACATCATTGCTCCCCTTTTCGAGGAAGGTCTTTCCGAACAACACTAGGCTTGTCTCGAATGTATTCGAACTTTATCCGAGACAAAGGCTTTGTCAACACATCAGCAACTTGTTCATCAGTACTCACATACTGGAGCTTTATGGCTCCCTTCTGCATCATATCTCGAATGTAGAAGCATCGGATTTCTATGTGCTTCGATCTATTGTGGAACATTGGGTTCTTTGTCATCTTTATACAACTTTGGTTATCACATAGAATCACGGTAGTATCCAACTCCAGGTTGAATAAACCTGACATCAACTTCCGAAGCCATATGGCTTCACAACTAGCAGAGCAAGCTGCTATATATTCTGCTTCAGCCGTGCTAAGAGCAACATTGGACTATTTTCTGCTAAACCATGAAATCATAGCAGATCCCAGACTATAACATCCACCTGATGTGCTTTTCCTGTCTGATACACTTCTAACCCAATCTGCATCCTCGTATAGCCATATAGTCTGTACTCATGGCTTCCATCATAGTATAGACCAAAGTCTATAGTCCCTTTCAGATATCTCATCACATGTTTTGCAGCTATCAGGTGAACACGTCTAGGTTGAACTAGATATTGACTCAAGGTGTTCACAGCAAAACACATGTTTGGTCTGGTATTTGTTAGATACATCAATGACACAATAATCTGTCTGTATTGAGTCACATCCACTAACTCTGACGAGTCATCAACTAACAACTTCAGATTGGAATCCATGGGTGTGGCCATGGCTTTGCATTCCAACATATCGAATCTTTTCAATATCTCTATTACATACTTTCCCTGGTTGAGAAAGATTCCTCTTGAACTTTGCCATACTTCCAGACCTAGGAAATAATGCATTAACCCAAGGTCTTTCATCTCAAATTCTTCGGCGAGTTTCTTCTTGCTTTCCACAATCTGTTTCTCATTCCCTGTCAGAAATAAATCATCCACATATAGTAATAGTATGACGGGTTCGTCTTCTATAACCTTGAAGTAAAGGTTAGGATCGACTTTACTCATGGCAAAGCCCATGCTCGTCAAGAAACTATCTATCCTTCCATACCAAGCTCTGGGAGTTTGCTTCAGGCCATACAGGGCTTTCTTCAACTTGCATACGAGAGTCTTTCTGTCTTCAACTTCAAATCCTTGTGGTTGTTCTATGTATACTTTTTCTTCAATCACACCATTCATGAAGGCTGTCTTCACATCCATCTGGTTCATGGATGCAAGTGCCATGATAGTTCTAATTGAAGTATACCATGCTACTGGAGCAAATGTCTCTTCATAATCACTTCCCTCTTTCTGAGAGAAACCTCTGGCCACAAATCTTGCTTTATACTTCTCGATACTTCCTTTATCTGCATGTTTTATCTTGTAGATCCATTTGGAGGATACTACACTCTTTCCTTCTGGTTTGGGAACTATATCCCATACATCATTCTTCATTATTGACTGGTATTCTTCAGTCATTGCTTCTACCCATTCTTTCTTTTGTACCGCTTCTTCGTAGTTTGTAGGTTCTTGATCCACTAGATCACACATCAAAGCCACATAGCTGGAAAATGGCTTGGGCTTCTTGCTTATCCTTGTGGAGCCTTCAAGAGCTCCATATCTTTCTGCTTCGTGTGTAATTTCTCTTGCCCAAGCAGGCTTTCTCTTCCGTGACATCTCCATTGTAGGAGGTTCTTGTGGTTTTGACATATCATGCTCTTCAGGTACTTCATCTTCAGGGAGGGATGTATTCTCGACATTTCTGGGAGGTGCATCTTCCTCATATACTTCTTCATGTTGACATTTTCTGGATCTCTTGAGAGCTGCTTCTTCATCAAATGTTACATCTCTACTGATTTCCATGTGATGGAATCCAGGAATGTAAATTCTGAATGCTTTGGACACTTCACAGTATCCAACAAATATTCCTTTTTTTCCGGAAGGGTCCAACTTGGTTCTTTTCTCTTTTGGTATACGAACATATACAGGACAACCAAATATCTTGAGGTGACTTACCTCAGGCTTCTTTCCCGTGAACATCTCTTCTGGAGTCTCGAATCCAAGAGCACTGTGAGATATTCTATTTTGTACGTAGACAACAGTTCTCGCTGCTTCTGCCCATAGATGCATTGGAAGATCTTGATCATAAATCATTGTCTTCACTGCCTCCATGATGGTTTTGTTCTTTCTTTTCACAACACCATTCTGTTGAGGATTGTAGGGAGTGGTTAGTTCCCTCTTGATTCCGACATCTTTACAAAAGGCTTCAAACTCTTTTGAAGTATACTCTCCGCCATTGTCTGATCGGAGTGTCTTGGTTCTCTTGTCTGAAAGATTTTCTATCAAGGCTTTGAATTCCTTTAATTTCTCAAACACTTCACTCTTTGCTTTCAAAAAGTATATCCAAGTCTTTCTTGAATAGTCATCAATAAATGTAATATAATATTCAAAGCCACTTAAAGATGTGGAGGACATTGGACCACACACATCTGGATGAATCAATTCTAGCGTACCTTTTGTTTTTGTTTCGCTCTTCGGAAATGGATTCTTGGTGTTCTTTCCTTTTGCACATCCTTTGCAAATGCCTTCATGTTTGATCTTCATGTCTGGTAATCTCGTCACTACTTTGTTCACATGCGGTAGTGCTTTGTAATTTATGTGAGCAAGCCTTCTATGCCATAGTTCACTAGGATCAATGGACTCATGAACAAGTGTTGTTTCTGAATGTCTCTTGAGTTTATACAGGCCTCCCTCTTCTTCACCAATGATAACTGCATCTTCAATATTCTTCCCTTTGGGCCACATGAGTACTTGTTGGCCATTTATGAATGCAACTCTGAATCCTTTCTTATCTAAAGCTGAGATAAAAAGTAAATTCTTCTTCAGACCTGGTACATATAGTACTTCTTTCATCTTCAGGGGATTTCCTAAATCAAGCTTGTAGCTTGCTTCTCCAATTCCTTTGATCGGATATTGATAGTCATCTCCTAGAGATACTTTCTGAGGAGAGTTCTTTTCTTCAAGTCTTGATAGAGTCTTTGTTTGTCCAGTCATGTGCTTTGAAGCACCACTATCAATAAGCCAAGTATCTTCTCCAGGTGTTATAGATCCGGAGAGCACCGAGAATAATACATACTCTTCTGCACCTTCTTCTCTTGCTTGCTTGCTTGGAGGTCCTTCCTCTTCTTCTTCTTCGTCCTCATCTTCAGCTAGATGAGCATGATGTCTTTTGTTGTTGTTGATCTTCTTCTTATATTCTTGTCTCTTCATAGGACAATTTCTGGCAATGTGTCCTATCTTATCACAATGAAAACATTGAAAGCCAGAGTAGTCCCTATCGGGGATACTTTCTCTTGTCTTCTGGAACTTCCTGAGAGGTTGATACTCTCTCTTGTTTCCCTTTTTAAAGTTGGGTTGACTTCTTCTTTTCTTGGTATGAGTGGCTAGGGCTTGATCATCCTCCTTTAGTAGGGCTTCTCTATTTGCCACTCTAGTCTCCTCTTGAATGTAGTTTTTCCATACAACATCAAAATTCATGCTTTCCTTCTTGGCACACATCATCTGGATTAATGATTCCCAGGGTCTAGTGAGACCATTGAGAGCAGTCATAACCATCTCATCTTCATCAAGTTTGTCTCCAATGGCTTCTAGTTGTTCTTTGATCTGAGAAACCCTTGTGAAGTAGTCTTGGATGGATTCTCCATGACTCATCTTGGTGCTCTTCAGTTGAGCTCTTAGATTCATCTTTCTGTTGATGTTTCTACCCTCATACATTCTGGATAGGGCATCATACATTTTTTTTGGAGTCTTCTTGGATGACACTTAAGGGATCAAGTGATCCTTGATAGAGTCAACAATAATCCTTTGTGCCCTAATCATATCCTTCTTGTGCTTCTCCTTAGCTTCAACTTCTTTAGGTTCTGTAGCTTCCTCTTTGATATAGTTATCAAGATCATTCTCTTGGAGAATGAGACCAATCCTGTATTTCCATGTTCGGAAATTCTCTATGCCTTCTAGCTTGTCCTCAAGCTTAGTGCTTGGGGCCATCTTATCAGAAAATCACAAAAAAATTGAAATTCCGCGGAATGAGAAATTGAACTTACCAAGAGATGCGCTTGATTGAGGCGAGTTGACTGGTGTGCTTGGTTTCTGGAGATCTCAAGTCTTCACTTTCCAAATCAGACTTGCGAGATTTAGCTTCTGCAGCTTCCAACTGTTTTTTGGTTCTGCAGTTTTTGGTGCAGCTGTCAAACTAGGGTTTGACTTTCCCGGAGACTCATTCACCCAAAAACCTCGATTCCAGGCTCAATAGATGCGCTCTGGGAGGGCGCAACTTTCTATGCAAGCAGTTTTCTAAAAATCAAAATTTTTTCGAAACCCTAATTTCTTTCGGGGAGAGAGGGAGGGCTTTTTCACCTTGTGAAAGCTGTCCTATTCAAGCTAGCTCTGATACCTTTTAAAAAATTCCATATGCTAAGCTAGATTATCAACATTTAATTTCAATTTCATAACAAAAGCATATAGATAGGATCACTGAAAGAAACAGTATCACAAGAACAACACAGATTTATCTTGGGAAAACCCTAAAGGGAAAAACCCAGCAAAAGCTTCCTCAATATAGATGCCCCAAAACGATAAAAGGTAAAACCCAAAAAGACTGCTCCTCCTTCTCCAACTATAGCTCTCTCTCTCTCTCTCTCTCTCTCTCTCTTATGTGCTACACAAGTGAGTGTATGTCAAATGTGGAGCGCCACACCTCTATTTATATTCTTCCGTTCACTTTAATATTAGACTCAGTTATGTAGGCTCGAGTAATCCTATCTCAGTTATGTAGGCTTGAGTAACCACAACTAGGGTACTAATGACCCGACTTACAACGGAGGGGACTTTCTCATGACTTTTATTAATTCTCCCGATAGGAACATCGGGGTACGAAGTAATACAAGTGATTCTCCCGATAGGAGCATCGGGGACCACTAAAAATATATATTTAGAATATTCTTCGAAGTTACAATAATTCAACAATACAAACACCCACTCAAGGAGGGTGAAGACATTGGCCCACAAATGTCAGAATGAATTAAATCCAAAATTCCTTTAGATCTACTCTTGCTTCTGGGAAAGGATTTCTTAGTGTTCTTACCTAGAGCACATCCTTTGCAAATTCCTTCATGCTTTGGAGAAACTTCTGGCATACCTGTAACCATCTTCTACAATCTTGGGAGAGCTGTGTAGCGAAGGTGTCCAAACCTTCTATGCCAAAGTTCACAAGGATTAATTGAATGATGTACCAAAGCATGAGTGGAAACTTTTGAAGCCTTGTAGAGATTTCCCTCTCGAACCTCAATCTGTACTGCTGAGTCTAGATCTGTGTCTTTTGCCCATAAAAAGACCTTCTTGTCCATAAAGAGGACTTTGTGGTCCTTGTCTTCTAAACCAACAACAGATAAAATATTCTTCTTTAAACCAGGAACATAAAGAATATCATCAACATGAAGAATCGTACTTGAGTCAAGTTGAAGTGAAGTTGAGCCAACTCCTTCAATCTTGTAAGTGGAATCATCTCCAAGTTCTACTTGAGTGGTGAACTTCTTCTTTCTGTAACTGGTGAGGGTACCACGGTTACTTGTCATGTGCCTAGAGGCACCACTGTCAACCAACCAAGAAGTAGAGCAAGTTGAGAAAGAACCAGTTAGAGCAGAAATCGAATAGTACTCTCTTCTCGGCACATCGGTTTTATTAGCCTTGCCTTTCTTCTTGTTCTTTGGTTCTTCATCTTCTTCTTCCTCTGCTTCTGCAGTAGATGCCTGAAACCTTCTCTTGGGTTTCTTCTTGTTCTGCGTGTAGTTTCTAGCATAATGTCCAAACTTGTGACAAGTATAACATTCAATCTTAGACATGTCAGAAAACTTACCCTGAGGTTTCTTCCCTTTCTTTTGTTGATGGAAAGGCGTCTTGAACTTCTTGGTCTTTGCTGCAAGTGCAAGGTTATCCTGCTTGATTACCTTGTCATTGTTCCTTGCTTCTTCTTGTATGCAATCATGCCAAAGCTTTTCAAAGGTTGGCTGATTTTCTTGTCCACAGATAGATGCCATGAAGGTTTCCTAAGAGCTTGGGAGACCATCAACCACTGTTTGTACAAGATCATCATCATCAACAGTAACACCAATATCAAGGAGTTGATCTCTTACCTGTTTGATCTTGGTGAAGAAGGAACCAACACTTTCATCTTTGTTCAGCTTCAAAGTTTGTAGCCTCTTCTTCAAGACTCTCTTTTGACTGGGAGCCTTCTTTTCATAGAGGTTTACCAATGTATCATAGCATTCTTTAGTAGTCTTCAGAGATGAGATGTTGGGCATCAATTCTTCTCTGATGGAATCATAAATGAGTCTTCTAGCCTTACCTTGCTTTTTCTTGCAGGCAAGTCTACCAACATTTGTTGTAGGCTCTTCTGTGGCATTAAAAACAAGGTCATCCAAGTCATTTTCATCTAGAATGGCTGTCAACCTGGCTTTCCAGGAGTTGAAGTTTGTTGCACCGGCGAGCTTCTCTTTTGGTTTGAGACCATTGGTGGCCATCTCTGTCACTTGTCCAAAAAGTTAGATTTGCAAATCTTATTCCAAGATCTAGTGAAAATAATAGCAACGTCCCTTTACTGTGTTTTCACATGCTAAGCTCTGATACCATGTTGAATTTTCAGCATTAGCATAAACTTTAAAAATTTGCTGATAAACATAAATAGATCAGCAGTGCAGTAAAAAATACATTCATCACATCAGCACACATGGACACAATATTTTTTCACCGGGGAAACCTTCAAAGGACAAAAACCCCAAAAGCATTAATAGCTCATCTCGTAAATGAGATGGCTTAAGAAATTCTTCAACAAGTTCCTCAAATCCAGATCTGGATTTTGACCACAGTAACTATAAAATTCATCAGTAAAAATTAGACTGATAATTTTACCCACAATTTCCAGAATTACAGAAAATTATCAATTTAGGGCTTTCTAAGAAAAACTGAGATTTTCTCTCTCCTGCTCAAAAATATTACACTGTTGAAAACTGCCCAAAAATATTAGACTGTTGAAAACTGCTTGAAAATATCAGACTGTCTGAAAACTACCCAAAAATATCAGATTGCTGAAAACTGCCCAAAAATATTAGACTGCTGAAAATGGTTGTGCAAAAATGCTGAAGATGGACTTTGCTGATAAAACCCTAGCTGAGGGTTTGAACATAAGATAGTCTTCTTCACCTGTGAGAGCAAAAGTGTGTGTGACAAATGAGAAGGCTTGATCTTCTTTTATAGCCTTTGTTCACCTGTAAGTGGACAAGATTAGGAAAAATAAAAATAATAATATTTTTATTTTTTTCCTAATTTCACTTTCACATTTACCAAAAACGGTACTTTTATTTTCCTTTGACTTTTATAAGAAGTCCTTATTTATTTTGATTCTTGACTTTGGTCATTTTCCTGTGGTCACAAAGTCTTTATTTATTTTGACTTTTGACTTTGGTCATTTTCCTGTGGTCACAAAGTCTTTATTTATTTTGACTTTTGACTTTGGTCATTTTCGAAGTGCCCCTATGGTCTTTTTTTATTTCAAAAGTACATCATCATAAACCAAGAGAGCTATTAATGCTTTTATCTCACACAATGTATGACACCTAGATCTGGTACTAGGGTAACTTGACCAAGGGTAGCTAATCCTTGGAGAAGCACATCAAGCCCATAGATCAAGGGTCAAAGTGCCAGACACATGCCCAGACCCAGTCTAGGCTTTACAGTGTCTTCATTCTCCTAGAGAATGGCTACTCAAAACTAAGCTGAGTCTACCAGTCCCAGACTGGTCTACATCATGGTCCCGGACCAGATGTATACTCAACACTAGGTTGAGTCTACCCAGGGAAGATCTGGGTCTATATCATGGTCCTAGACCAGATATCTACCATTCAACATAATGGTCATTGAACACTGGGTTGAGTCTTCATCGTGGTCCCGGACTAGGTGGACCCATTCTCTGAAGAGAAGGGCTCTCGATGCTGCTCAGAAAAATCAACAAACTAAACTTAAATAGGATGCATGCATGAGACTTGCTCCACTTAACTCATAGCTCTTCCACTTAACTCAGCCATGCATGAAGGTGAAGTACACGAGGGTCAAGGACGAAATGCACGAGGAAGCTTGGACACTTGGAGAAGGTGCATGATATTCATTGCATGACCATTTAGGATTTGAAATCAATAAAAGGAGAGAGGGTGCATTGTCTAAGGTTAGATTTTCTTATCAGCATTAGCAACAATTCACCTCATTCTCTCTTCCTCCTCTTTTATGCTATTTGATTTATGTGCAGGGATGTTATTGGACCAACTTGTATTTGTCTCTATGGTGGACCAACCTCTTGATTTAATGCGAAGTGATGTTAGATTATCCTTGATTTTTTAGCTCCTCTATCTTATTGGTCCGTGATTGTAATTTGTATTTGCACAGTGATTTTGGTAGTGTTTTAGTCCTGTACTTTGAATTTTTCCTTCATTTGCAGCCTTTTTCTTGTTAAATTTTACTAATCCCAACACCTAGATAAATAATTTCCTAGTGATTTCCTTGCTGTAAAATTAAATTGTAGCTCACTAAATAATTTATATTGTCGGAATTATTATCAGAATTTAATAGTAGAAGCAAAATGAAAATAGGCCTTCTCAATAACATATGCAAAAAAAATTCTACCCTTCAAATCTACTTTTTATTAAAATAATATCCAAGCATACATGGCTCCTTTATTGGGAAAATGGCCCAATGAAGAAAATACAATCTATAGCAAACTTGGCAAATCTACCCATGGAAAAACCCTTTGTACTTGTTGCACCTATATTGCTTATACGACCCACCTGTACGTTCTATAGGGACTGTTGTACAATGACGATCCATACAGTTTGCTATACGAGTTGTACTTACTTGCGGCCTGTTGTACGACCTGTACAGCTTGCGACCTCCTGTATGGATGGCACGTGTGGTGTGTACAGTTGTTGTACAGCCCCTGTTGCTGCAATTTTGACACCTTTGCATAGTTAGAACGCCCTTCAAGAATATGCTTTGTATGCTGTCCTTCTCTCCTTGCCAAATTTGGAAATTGAAAGTCCTCCACTCTTTCAAATGAGTCACTTACTCGATGATTGTGTGTTGTGTGTCTTCTTCTCTCACTTTGGTTGCCTTTTATAATCTTGAGATGAACCAAAACCCTAACCTCTAAAGCATAGTGGAAAAAATCGCCGATTTTTCGGCGATGTCCCAAAAAATCGGCAAATAGGGGAAAAAATCGGTAAGCAAATTTTGACCTTATTGAAGTACAAAATTTGCATTTTTTAATGCTTGCTGCGGTTTGCCGATTTTTTCGTCGATGTTGCCGAGAAGATGTTTTCTGGACACTTGCCGATTTTTTCCACTATCCTCTAAAGTGATCAATGTTTGAAATTAGATCTCACCTCACTTGAGATCAAGGGCTAAGATTCATTTAATTAACTTCTAAGTTGCATGAAATATGGAAATGTGTACAAGTTTTGGAAATGGGAACGCTTGGAAACATGACCCCCCCAAAATGGGTACGTCAGGGGAAATGTGGTATATATATTTATATATATATAGTTTTTTTAATAACACATTATCTCACAATAAAATAAGAATGAGATGTTAATTTGTAGGTAGGTTTAGAAACGATTTAGAAGTTAATTTGTTTTCATTTTTCATAAACTAGGGTTTTTTAAATTTCCTATGGGTCCCAAGCTGCTCATGGGCCCTTAGAGGTTCCCTAGAACTTTTCGAGAAGTTTCCAAGTTTTAAATTTACTTAAATCACTAATGCCAAAAACTTAGGCATCTTATTAAATTAACCTCATTTAATTCTAAAATGACATTCACTTTAATAATTAAACTAATAAAGTGAATTTCCAAAGTTTTGAGAGGTATTCATGGCGAGTTCCACTGGTTAGACATAAACCAATGTGAAAATATTTGTCTGAGCTACAAACTTCAACACTCCCTTTTAGCGAGGAAAGTATTATGCACCATTCCAAGTTTGTCTTTGAAGAAAATAAACTTCCCTTTAACTAAGGGTTTGGTCAGAATGTCTATAACTTGGTCATATATGGAAACATACTGGAGCTTGATTGCTCCCTTCTTGATCCTATCTTGGATGAAGTGATATCTAATATCAATATGCTTTGATCTGTCATGGAATACTGGATTCTCAGAGAGTTTGATACAACTATTATTGCCTCAGTATATCACCATGGGCTCCAACTCTCGATCAAATAACTCTATTAGTAGTTTTCAAAGCCAAATAGCTTCACAACTAGCCATACTCGTTGCCATATACTTCGCCTCTATTGAACTGAGTGCTATAGAAGTTTGCTTTTTGCTGAACCATGAAATCATTGTTGATCCCAAGTTGAAGCAACACCCTGAGGTACTCTTCCAATCTGCTGCACTCCTTGCCCAATCTAAGTTTTGAATATCTTTGCTAAGCATAGGTTTAGCCATTGTTCTACAGTCCTCAATCTTGAATCTCTTCAGGATCTCCACTGTGTACCTCCCTTAATCAAGGAAAATCTCACTCGATCTCTGCCATACCTCTAACCCTAAGAAATAGTGCATCAAACCAATATCCTTAATCTCAAACTTTGCTGCACCTTGCTATAAGCCCCTCTGCACTTGTGAGAAAGAAATCATCTATATACAACACCAAGATGAGTGGATTAGACCCAACAAGTATGGAGCATAAGTTAGGATTCACCTCACTCTTGGTGAAGCCATGTTCTGCAAGTATTCATCAATCCTGGAATACCACACCTTGTGTGCATGTTTGAGTACATACAAGGCTTTCTCAAGCTTGCACACACGAGACTCCCTCCCATGTACCTCGAAGCCTTGAGGTTGCTCTATATATACTTCCTCCTCAATGTTCCCATTGAGGAAGGCCGTCTTCACCACCATATGGTGAATCCTCCACCTCCATATGGTGAATCTTCCACCTCATGATTGAGGCAATATATTTAACAGCTCGAATGGAAGCATATCTGGCAACAAGAGCAAATGTATCCTCGTAATCCACTCCCTCTTTCTCAGAGAACCCTCTTGCCACAAACCTCATTTGAACTTCTCAATGCTGCCATCTGCAACATGCTTTATCTTGAAGAGCAACTTGGAAGCTTACCATGGACTTCCCCTCCAGTTTAGGCATAATGTCCCAAACATCATTCTTCATGATGGAGGTGTACTCCTCCACCATGGCATCCCTCCAAGCTTGCTTGTTGGCTGCTTTCTCAAAACTGGAAGGCTCGGAATCTATGATGCTACTCATTATGCCATATAGTTCGAGAACTTCCTCAGAGGCTTACTCTTCCTGAATGTGCTCTTGGGGGCCTCAAGATGCTCTTGAGCATCCCTTAAGGTCTGCTCAAACCATTTGGCTCTCTTGGCAGAGCTGGAAGGAGCTAGCTCCTCCTCCCCACCTAAAGGCTAACTCTCTAAATTGGAAGTTTGTGAACTCTATTCTCCCTTCGGAGCCACTTGCTCCTCGTCCTCTACCACTGATGGTAACTCATGAGACTTCCTAGATGCCAAGTTCTCCTCGAACTTAACATCTTGGTTCACCACTGTCTTTCACTGCACAGTTATGAAAATCTTGGAAGCCTTTGAGGTCTTCCTGTACCCCACAAATATTCCCTTCTCACCTCAAGTATCCAACTTCATCCTCTTTTCCATAGGCACATGGATGTATATAGGACAACCAATGATTCTGAAATGCCTCCTCATGAGTCTTGTTTTCTAATATCTTGTGAGGACTCATATTCTGCAAATACATTGCTATGTTACATGCTTCTCCCCAAAGAAACATAGGAAGACCCTGATCACAAATCATAGCCTTTGTAGTATTGATGATTTACAGATTCTTTCTCTCCGCAACCCCATTTTGTTGTGGGTTGTACGAGATTATTTTCTCTCACTTGATCCCTTTCTCCTTGTAAAAATCCTTGAAGTCATTTGAGGTGTACTCTCCCCCATTATATGACCTCAAGACCTTGATCTTCTCACTTGTCAGGTTCTTCACTTTGGCCTTGAACTCCTGGAATCGATTGGAGACATCATCCTTGGTCTTCATAAAGAAGATCTAGGTTTTCCTGGAAAAAGGCATCAATGAATGTCACATGGTTATGATGCTCCCTACACATATACTACTGACATTGGTCCACATACATTTGAATGAATAAGATCCAAAATCCCTTTGGACCTACTCTTGCTGCTTGGAAAAGCATCATTGACATTCTCGTTGAGTGCACATCCTCTACACACGCCCTGTTGCTCAACACTAAATCTGGAAGACCAGTGCCAATCTCCCTTAGAATCGACAACGCCCTGTAATGCAGGTGTCCCATCCTCCTATGCCGTAGCTCACATAGGTTGTTACTGTCATGTACCAAGGCATGAATAGGCTTTCCTTGCAACCTGTATAAGTTGCTTTCTCTAACCCCAATCCTCACTACTGTGCAAGGCTAGCTCCCTCTGGATGTATGAGTACTTGCCCTTTCTGAAAGATAACGACAAAACCCCTTGTTATCACCTGCCTTGTAGTTGCCTGCTTAAGGTGGATCCAGAATGGATGGTAGAGGGGCAAGCAACTAAGGGGTGGAACCACGACTGCCTAGACTCCCAAATGGATGGTTGTCACGCCAATCAAGGCAGCCTTCACTTTAGGTTATCCTAGTCCAGGACAACAATGGGGGAGACCCGGATCTGCTCCCGACAGGAGAGATCGAAACTAGACACCAGAAGAAGATTAGATGGGGCTTCAGGGTACTTCAGGTGCAAGGTGAATGGGAACCCTAGCTCTAGGGTTTAGGTACTAGCAACTGTCTTGGGAAACGTAACTATGATAGGGCGAGCACGAATAGAGTTGGGACTATCCAGTACCTAGAAATTAGACTCAATTAAAGGTGTTTGAGCTATCAGTGAATGTTGGTAGATGGCAAAGGCTAAGAGCCTAAGGGCAGCGCTAGCTTGGAGATCAGTGCTTTGTATGCACTGGGCAATGGAGTCAGCAGTAAGACAACGTTTCAGGAAACCCACTTGGGAAACACCTTGATCTACGAAACCAGAAAGCAATTGGTCCAGAAAAGCCAAGGTACAGGAAACCCAACTCAGTAGATAGCTAGCGCTAGGGCCTAGGAAGACAAATCTGAAGCTTTAGGGGGTACCAGAAGGCTGATGGTTCAGCGTTGAGGATGAGAAGAGATCAGGAAGACCTGATCTACAAGCCCAAATCAGGAAAACAGTAGGAAAATCAGATCTAGAAAGTCGAAATCTGATGATGGGGCTAGGAGACTGAAAACTGATTTTTTCCGATCTAGAGCAAATCAGGATGAATTAACACAACAATGAGGGTGTTCTGGGATGCTTGGGACCCGATCTATCAGCCTATCATGTCAGATTTCAGAAAAACATACTTTCGGAAAAGGCCAATTTTCAGTGAGGGCGCTAAGGCAGTGTTAGTCTATTTTTCAGATCCCGGTCAAACTGTTGAGCCTCTTGACAACGTTGGGGTTGATTTGGACTGCCCAAGACCTGATCTATCCATCTGTGAAGTCAGAAATCAGAAAAAAAACTCAAAACCCTAGCAGGTCAATTTTTTAAGTGGGGGGTTATGTAGTTTTCTGCTGAAAAATGAAATCTAGGTCAATCTATGAGGAATTTGACCAGTGTTCCAGTTGATTTAGTTAGGGGGAGGCTCGATCTATGAAACCCAGAAATGGTTTGGCAAAAGATCGGACGGTTCTCTGATTATTTGATTTATTAGGTTTTTATGGTTTAAGAGTTTTCAGAAAAATAGTTAAATTTCAGCAAGGTACAATGGAATAAGATCAGAAAAGAAGAACTTACCTGTGGATCTTACCTAGATAAGCTTGTAGAAATCTGTAACAGTGACGATCCTATCTATCCCGATCAATCCTGGAAGATCCCCGTGATTTCTATGGCATATGCAAGCTCCAAGCCATCAAAGCGCCCCCTACCCTGCATGAGCAAATGTCAACCATATCAGATTTGCACATACAAAATAAAGAAACTGAATGCTACAAGACAGTAAAATGAAGTAATCATAGATCGCAATGAAACTAATGAAAATCCCCTGATCCAAGACGAAGAGAACCGAGCGAGTTGAGGTCCCCCTACAAAAACGCTCCAGCCAAAACGCCCTCCTATAGACAAAACAATGATAGCCACAAAAAAAAATAGTTCTCATGAGAATTTCCACGATGCTAGTAAGCTGAAGATAAGCTAATCACCATTTGAGCACATCAGATGCAAAGCAAATCCAGAAAATTTCAACAGAAAAAGTCTTTCTATTATTTAGATCCAAGAGCCAAAGACCCCTTACAAATGAGAAGCTCTCTTTTTTAAATAAAAATGAGAGAACCTCAATCATAACCAAATCCTAACCACTTTCAAAACGAGTGGCTAAGATTAAAAGATGCAATGTTCTAATCAATGGTTGAGATGAGCTCAACATACAATACATGGATCAATATAATTATAATTTACCAAAGTGGACTTAAACCACCCAAATAAATGTCACCCACTCAACAAGAAATAAATGAAAGCACATGGTGGGTCCAAGGAGTGTTTAACTAACTCCCTTTGGGTGTCCCCATGGCACAATAAATAATATAACAATCTAAAATTTTGACTTTTGTGCCTCCTTGAGGAAATCGTGGGTCTCCCAAAAAAGCTCCAGAAAATATATAAAATTTGCCCAAAAATAGGTGCGGGCCCCATAAAATGCTGAAACTGCTGGAGAAGGTGTGGAAGACATCACTTTCATCATTGTGACTCACCCCATGCCATTTCTTTGCCTCAGTATCCCAAATTGATTTCTTCAATAACCATTTAATCATTTTTTAATCTGCCTCGAGAAACGTGATCCTGCCAAAACAGCCTCTTAGGGTGCCTACGTTGTCAAACTGAGCCCACCAGGCTCTCTGGGATGGGGGTATAACGGTACAAACAAGTGGCTGCACACCCCTATGCCCCTACAACGCCCTAGGAGATCCAACTGAAACATCTCCTTGCTCAAAAATATCAATCTGTGAAGAAAAACTGCATCAGAAAAGCAGAATAAGCCTGATCACATCTGTAAGTGCTCGGAACTGGAAATAAACTGTCTCATTGGACTCAGAGAGTCCCAATCCATCAAAGGTGTATACTCATACCCCTCATAGGTCTCTGTCTGATCATCAATCATAACCAATAAACAATATAACCATCTGTGAATAATCAGACACCAATAATAACTCAGAATAGATCAGTCTGCTGCAAGTGTTAAGAGTTTAAACCATGCTCTACAACTCATTCACGTAACAAAATCAACAAGTAGCATTCATTTCACTGGCATTACATCAACAAATACTTATAAATATCAGGCTTTATTTATTATTACTTAGACTTAGACTTTCAATACTATACTCACTTCATAGCTGTAGTCATTTTGTTAGTGAAGGGTGAAAGGTGGAAATGACAAGGCTAAGGCAAAGGATGACCTCCTACTCAACATCACGACACTTTGGACAAGGAAAGGGAGAACTCACTATAGCCAATACTGGACAAACAACCACACAAGGAATGGCAGTGCCTCACAAATGGATGAGTTGTTTAGAGAGTGCTTATTCAACTTAGGCATCATGTCTACATCAATCTTGATCCAATTTCATTAGGATCACATTTTATTCTGTGGCCTTTTTGGCCTATATGAACCCTTTGGGACTTCACCAGTGCTCAAAAGCACAGCTAATCGCAGCGTTCATCCGGGCCATATTTATTTTTAACAAGGTCAACAATTCTTTGATATAACATTTTTTAACCATTGCTTTTTGGACCTTTTCTTATACTCTTCAAGGAGTATTTTAGCATTTCATTGCTCCTGCCCTTTTTACATATGTTAAGAAACACAGTTTTACAAGTTTCATTTTCCATGGGCGCATATTTAATATTTCAATAAAAGTATTACATGAGCTTTCATTTTTAGCCAACAACATCTCAAGTGACTAGGGGGAATTCTGCACAGTGCCAAACATCGGGACAACCGACCAGAATGATTTAGGCATACTATCCAACTTACCAAAGGCAAGTTTTGTCACCAACTCAGAGCCGAGACACAATGTAAACAGGGAGGCTTGTCCAACAAAAGTTCTAGCGAGGAAAAAGGTCCTCCATGCCATAAGTCAAGAAGTCAGTCGAGTTGAAAATTAAACTGGAAGGTAATGGATGAATGAAGACAATGAAATGATGGAGCCAACATTTGCAAGCCAAAACAATGGTGGGAATGACTACCTCTATTCTCCCTAAGGAGGGTAAAACCAATGAGTATAGATCAAGAACTTCAAAGCCAGAGTAAAGACATCAATACATAGTATAATATACAACCAAGTCCATATAAATATGACCGCCAGATCATGATACCACAAGTCAATATATGTCACAAGAATCAATATAAGAGCAATAATAACCACAACACCATATAAAACACTGAGTCATATCCATGCAATATAATCCATCTGAAACACCATATATCCAATGAGAAAGTACTGATATAACACTGGGCATCCACTACTTCTTTGAAATAACATAAATGGCTATATCGGTCTTCAAATCTGAGTGTCCTGAGACTCAGTCCTGGCATGGGAGAGTACAATAATCCACTAATACAATAATGATCCATTAGAAATGCTCATCTCAGCATCTCATATGTAAGAGTTCTGGCTGAAAAATGTACTGTGTTTGAAAAATAGAATATGGTAGCCTGGCTACTATATATGTGATAACACCCCTGTCCTCCATAACTGAGATTAAGAGCAAGTTCTTCTTCAGTTATGGTACGTATAACACATCCTGGGCATCCAACGAACCTCCTAACTCAAGCTAGAACAAGACTGTCCCCTCCACCTTTACTGCATTTTTCGCATCATAACCAAGCTCCACATGGATCCTTGTGGCCATCTCTGTCAAAATGCTAAATAGCTCTTGTGCTTCCGTCATATGATGAGATGCAACACTGTCCATGTACCATGCGCTCCTAACAACTGTGCTGGAAAGGTAGGAAACTATTGAGAAGTCACTCTCGAACTTCACAACAAACTCATTCAATTGAGTTTCTATAGGTGTTACTACTTGTGATTTTTCTTTTTGCTTTCTTCTTCTTCGGATAATGAGATGCATAGTGCCCATTCTTGTGGCACACGAAGCTCTTGATCTTACTCAAGTCCTTATTCTCGGGCTATGAAGTTGCCCCCTCACTGTTATTCTTCTTGTTGGGGCCCTTTCCTTTGCCCTTTCTTCTCTTATTGACAAGGGCTAGGTTCTCATCACTACCTCCATGCTTCCTAGCTCTGGACTTCTCCCGAGTCTCTTCCTGGATGTAATCATCCCAAAGCCTTTGCTAATGTAGAAGATTCTCCCAAGCACAAATCCATTTTATAAATGGTTCCCAAGGCTTTCTAAAGCCATTTAATGCCACATTGACAAGTTCTGCTTCATCCACTTTCTCCCCAATGTCTGCAAGTTGATCACGGATCTGGGTGATCCTCGTGAGATAACTAGTAACATTGTCAGATCTTGACATCTAGATAGCTTTGAGTTTGTTTTTCAAAATCATCTTCTTATTCATGTTACTCTGGAACAAATCCACTAGAGCCTTGAACATTTCTCTGTCCGACTACTTCTCTGCCACATGAGGAATCAAATAATCCTTCATAGCTCCTAGGATCATTCTCTAGGCTTTGATGTCCTCCTCATGAGATTCCTTTAGTGTTGCATATGTCGGTATTGGAACAACCTTTTCCACAATCTCCGAAAGGTAATTTTCCTTCAACAACAAGGTTACCCTTGCTTTCTAGGACAAGAAGTTAGATGCCCCATCTAACCGGTCTTCAAACCTGAGACTGGTTGCTGCCATTTCTAGATCTAATAAAAAATTGTTGTGTGTTTATTCCTTCAAGCACCCATAAGGATCTACCACTGTAAACCCTAGATCTGTATGTTGGTCACTCAAATCAATTAGATATGCTGTTATAAACTTTAGATTTGCCTCCCTTTCAGAGTGAATGCTTTGATACCATGTTAAATTTTACTAATCCCAACACCTAGATAAATAATTTCCTAATGATTTCCTTATTGTGAAATTAAATTGTAGCTCACTGAATAATTTAATAAAAGAAGCAAAATGGAAACATATCTTCTTAATAATGCATGCACAAAATTTTTGCCCTTGAAATATGCTTTTCATTAAAATAATGTCCAAGCATAAAGGGGCTCACTTATTGGGAACATGGGTCAATGAATAAAATACAATCAATAGCAAACCTGGTAGATTTGACCTTGAAAACCTCTCTACACATGTTGCACTTGTACGACCTGTACGGTCTGTATGGATTGTTGTACGATTCATAGAGTTTGCTGAATGATTCGTACAGTCTGTTATGTTGAGATTTGTATCTTGGGATGTCCTTCATATGTTGATGCCTTGCATGAAGGTACATTGATAATATAAGCATTGATGTATTGTGTGAGAAACAATTTACTAGTTGTCATGGATCCAATAGTGGAAACATGTAGAGGTTTGAGAGACTTTTACCTAGTTGCATGCGAAATGTGCATGCATGCATTTTTAATGCAGGTGTATAATTTTTTAATGCAGAAGTGTGATTTTGCACATAATTCAAATTAGGGATTTGGAACCCTAATCAGTCACTCAATCTATTAAAGGAGGCAGGGCTAAAGGTAAAGATACTCAAGACCGACTTCAGAGATTGAAGAACCAAAGAG
Organism: Pseudotsuga menziesii; assembly: GCA_001517045.1. Taxonomy (NCBI): domain Eukaryota; kingdom Viridiplantae; phylum Streptophyta; class Pinopsida; order Pinales; family Pinaceae; genus Pseudotsuga; species Pseudotsuga menziesii. Next base: position 45,132 of record LPNX010963387.1, on the reverse strand, counting down.
GTGAGGCACACTTTAGAGAGAGAGGCACATTTCTTAAGGAGGGGCCCACTTCTAAGAGAGAGGGCCCAGGCTTGAAGTTGAAAGGGTTGAGAGCAGTGAGGCATACTCTTCAAAGATTGAGGAGAGAGTGCCTTGGTCATTCAGAGACTGAGTGATAGTTAGAGAGCATTTTTATTGAGTAGACAAAGAGCAGTAAGAGAGGGGCACATTCCAGAGAGTGGGGAGCGTATTCTCTGAGGTTGAGAGAGCAGAGGAAGAATGGGGCACATCTTTCAGAGACTGAGAGGGGGCGCACTTCCCTAGGTAGAGATCCAGATTTGATTGCATTAGAGATCAGAGCAGACAGAGGGAAAACTTGCCAGATTAAGGCAGATTCATTCAGAGACAATTCAACTGTTGAAGAATTCTGTCAAAGATCTAACACGCCTTCCAAGGAACCATGTTCTTCTGTGTATATGATAAAGTTGATTGTAATCATTCCATAAATTTCTCTGGCTCAGATTATAGAAATCCCATAAATGTTGGTTTTCCCCATTGGGGTTTCTAGGGTAAATCATTGTTTTAAACTTTATTTGTTATTGGTTTCCAGTTTTGCCGCACATGTTCGATAGTTAATGAATTTATTGTATTGTTGCTTATAGATCAGATCTAAATTTTATTTTCTATGTATGTATCTGGGAATCTGTTGAAATTAGTATATCAGAGTTAAGCTCAGCTCATTGAAATATAGTGTAGGTAAAAATTAACATGATATCAGAGCGTCGTCTCTGAGAAGAAATCAAGGGTTTACACAGTAATATTGTAGAGAGTGCACAACTTACTAGATCTGTGAGAGCAGAGTCTAGATTTGTGGAAAATCTATCAAATCTGTGGGGATAGAAACAAGATCTATAAGATTTGTGAGAGCAGAGATCAGATCTGTGAGAGTAGAGGTCAGATCTATCAGGTATATGAGATAAAGGTTGCTACTGATTTAGAGGATTTGAATCAACAGTGCTTGCAGTTTGTACAGTTATGCATCTAGCCATATGATGGGAATACGAGAAGTGTTCCATAGGGTTGAGAGACAGGCTCACAGATGCAATGGAGGGAGTTGGATAGGTTGGATTCTAACTCAAGTTAGGAGGTTCTATAAAGGTGGCAGGAAGGATGCATGTACCAAAGCTAAAAGATTTGCCCTTTGTATTGTTGATTTTTTTGCACAGCATCGAGAGCCATTCTCGTAGGAGAATGGGGCCACTTGGTCCGGGACCACGGTGAAGACTCAACCCAGTGTTGAGTGACCATTCTGTTGAATGGTAGATATCTGGTCTGGGACCATGATATAGACCCAGCTCTGCTTTGGGTAGACTCGACCCAGTGTTGAGTGACCATTCTGTTGAATGGTAGACATCTGGTCTGGGACCACGATGTGGACCAGTCTAGTACTAGTAGACTTAGCTTAGTCTGAGTAGCCATTCTCTTCAAGAATGGAGGCACCTGGTCTGTTACCAGGAAGGCACTATAAGCCCTAGACTGGGTCTAGGCATGTGTGACACTCTGACCCTTGATCTATGGGCTTTGTGTATTTCTCCAAGGATTAGCTACCCTTGGTTGAGTTACCCTAGTACCTGATCTAGGTGTCACAGAGTGTGAGATAAAAGCATTAGCAACTCTATTGGTTTATGCTGATGAACTTTTGGAATAAAAAAGATCACAGGTAATGACCACAGGGGCACTTGGAAAAAGGCTATAGTCAAAAGTCCAAATTACATAAGGACTTTTTGGGTAAAAGTCAAAGTTACTAAAATGACCTTTTTGGTAAGAAGGTAAAAGTGAAATTAGGAAAAGAATAAAATACTATTATGTTATCTTTCCTAATTTTGGTCCACTTACAGGTGACTAAAAGCTATAAAAGAAGATCTTACAAGTTTGAAGAAGAAGTTAATGATTGTGCCCTAGCATGGATGAGTCTAGCTAGGGCATCATCATCCATGAGAAGAAAAACCCTCAGCCAAGGTTTTATTCATCTTCAGTTATTCAGCTAGGGATCCTGTCAAACCTTCATCTTGTTGAGGCCTAGAAATTTACAGGATGCAACAACAAGGGATCCTTCCCAGTCAACGTTTCCAACTAAACCGTGACTGTTTGGTATGGGGAATCAGTCCGGTTTGCGGTTTGGCTACCGTAGGTAAAGTAACAAAAAAAAAGGGTTTTACCGGTTGTGGCCCGGTCCACCGTGTATATTTTTGTATTTTTTAACTTTAAGTATGATATGCAAGTGCCTATCTAACATGCAGATTGATAAAGAATACGAGGAGCGGTCACAATGTTATGCGCAGGTTCTTACCTCTCGTCTTAGACTCTCTTGCATCTAAATCACACACAACAGAAAACAAGACTGACTAAGCTATCCCTAGGGAGCGAGATTATCAATTAATGAGTTATGTATTACTATTCATATGTTAAGATAAATCACAGATAGTTGTTCTTAGAATCAAAACACATAAACATGAATAGAGATATGCACAACAAGATAGCTCGTCGTTTGTTAAAACATTCATTACCCATAGTAGAAATTATCATAAAATAAACCAGAAAACATTCATACAAGAACATAGGTTCAGAAAGTTAGAACGATCTCACAGTTAATGAAACACAGCTGAAAACAAAATAGTTCCCCTTCAACATTGTTTATTTCACCGCATTTGAACATTCCACGCAACACTTTCTCTAACAGGCAAAATTGTAATTTTATTATTGCAAAACGAAATAGTTCCTCTTACAACAAGTCTTTTCACAAGTCTCACTGGGAAAAAGCCCCCTCTCTATCTAATTCCCCTATACTTATACAAAAAGGCAAAAACTTTTGGGTTGCCCACAAATGACCCTTGGGCTTCCCCAACGCTTCATCTCCCACAATTTTCTCATATTTAGTGCTTATACAATTTACAATATATTACATTTAAACAAAATAATAAAGCACTTAAGTGGAGGGCCCGGCTTGATTGTTCAAGAACTTCTTCCAAGCTAAGGCTTCTGAGGCAATGTTCTCGAACTCAGAAGGTTCGAGAAAACGAATATTGATTTAAATTTGGCGGCCTGATTTTTTATCACTTCGATCTTGCCTGAGCTCAAGCGTAGTTGATCTTCCAGCAACTGTACATTAACCGCTGAATGAGCTACCTCATCTCTCAAGATCTGCTCGTCCAGAGCCTTGATCTGTTGAATTCTCTGTTCATCTTCTTGATATCTATTCTGTAACATCTCTATGAATAGGTTGTGGTCTGGAAATGTGTCCATTCTGTGCTCAGCAGCCACCTGGCAACGGTTGTAAGTGATCAAAAGTCTCCTACAGAATTTAGTACAAGCTCCCTTCGTTTTCTTTACAGCCTTCTTAAATTCTTCAGCTGTGTTTATGGCAAACTCTAATAAGTCATAGTCTTGTTTTAAGCCTTGTTGATCCTTTGCTGGTAACTCTACAGGGATCTCCTTATTGGCCTCCAATCTCACTATTCTTCCTGTCAGGACTTCTAAAATGTCCTGAGATCTGTCCACGAAATATGAAGAAGTTTCCAAAATTTCTTCTAGTCTATTATCTACCTGCAAAACCTTACACCTCTCTTCTTCTATGGATACTTGCAGCCTATGCATTTTGCTTCTTTGTGCTAAAACATGTTCTTTGAAAGGCTGAATGCCGGTTTGTTGTTCCCTGGCTTCTTCCAAAGATGCTGTTAATGAAGCAATTTGTTCTTTAAGCTCTGCTGCTTGCACCTAAGATTGTTTCTTTGACTCCTCCAAAGTAGCCTTGTGTAATTCCAGCTCCCCTATCTTACTTTGCAGCTGGTCTTTTTCTGTATGAAGGCTTTCACATACTGTTTTCAACCCATCCTTTTCTGTCATTAGCTCCTAATGTTCCTGCTGCAATTTTGCGAAGCTTTCCTGGGCAACCTCCAATGACATCTTGTCTACTTGGAGGGACTGAAGCTCTGCCTTTGAAGACTTTACTTCATTGTGCATGTCTTCAAACTTCCTTTTCAATTTGTTGCTTTCCTCTCTCTCTCTTCGCAGTGTATCTTTTGGTTTAGCAACAATTTTCCTTGATTGCTCAAGGTCAGTCATTATTCGATCCACATTATCTTCAGAAGCATGGATCAATGCTACTCCAACTCAGATAGTGAATCTTGGGTCCTTGTCCATCCCATGTACCAAGATTTTATCATTTATCATCTTCCTTGACTGCCCCCCAGTTTCAACTTTCCTCTCGGTCCTCTTCACAATTCTTTTTTTTTTCCTTGTCATAAAAAATGGTATCGAAGTCTAGAACTTCTTCCCCTTTCTTTTGTTTGAAAGGGATTAGTCTTAGGCCAAAAACAACATCTTGTCGTAAGGTGCTGCTAGCAATTACATCATGGTCTTGAGGATCAGGATTATCCATATCCTGTACTTGAGTGTCTGTAGGGTTGGAAGTCTGTTGCTCTGTCATGGACCTCGTCAGTTTTAATCTTTCAGCCTCCTGTTTCCTGGACTCCTCATCCTTTTTCTTTTTTCTTTCTTCTTCTTCCCTCCTGGCAGTTTCCTCTGCACTCTTAGTTGCTTCTTGTTTAGCTTGGCCTTTCCCACCTTTAGTAGTGATCTTCTTTTTGAATCTTCTTTTTAATGCAGTCATGTTTTCTGCATTTCGGAAAATTGATTCATCCTTATCCCAATGGCTTGTATACTCAAAATGCACATTGGCTTCCTTGCAGTGCTCTGCGACTTTATTTCGAGAATCATTCCCATGGAAATTTATTTCTCCAAAATGAAATTTCTCCAGTTCCTCTACAAACTCATCAACTTTTTTAACTCTTGAGAACTTATAACTTCCCAATCTGAACGGTATGGGAGGATAAGTCGCCTTCTTATGCTGAAACAAAAAACTCCCTATGCTATCCAAGAAGACCTGCCTGACTGCCTCCTTGTGTACCACATAATTAGTGGCATATTTTGGAAGCAGTGAAGGTGCTCTGGAGCAGCCATACATTCTAATATACATTCCGTCCTTAGTTAAGTAGTAATCAACATACTCCTCAATGACCTGCAACGCTTCTTCAGACATGCAATTGCATTCTTTTAAGAAAATCATTGTATATAACGGCACAATGAAGTGTTCACACACTTCTCTGTAATGACTGTAGTACTTATGCGTCCATAGTGGCTTGTAGGCTGTGTATACCGGTGTTCTGTCTCTGTCCCAAATACACCTCAGGTTTGGGAATGGTTGGGTGCATAGTATGCAATCAATCAGTATGGAGCTCATGTAGAACTCCGATTTTTTCTGGGACACCCCTCCCAAGGCTGAAGCAATGCAAGCCGAGAGACTGTTTGACACAATGTTTGCCCAGTTGAACACAGTCCTTTGGGTGGCTACACAAAAGATGATAGGAACCCACCCCAACTTAAAACTTTTACCGTGAACTTTCCCAAGGATTCTGTTCAGCATTAAAGCAATGAACCTATAAGGGGTTCTTAAGGTGGCTGTATCGTATTCCTCTGATGGTCTAGTTCTGAAACTCTTGCCAGGTACCAACATTTTTTTCAATGTTTCAACTAAGTCAAGATTAATCTCCTTTAGCCAATCCTCAGTCAAGTAAACCTGGGCTTCTGGTAAGTGGTAGGCTAATGATACATAACCAGGGCTATAAGCAGCGTAACCCTGTTTGTCAGTGTTGGCTAAAATCATGGTAGTCACGTCTGCCCTGGGCAGAATCCATCCAATTACTTCTGAGCATGGGAACAGCTCAGGCCTGGTAGCAACCTTCATCAAAGCATATCTTTCAATATTAGCATATATAGTTTCTTCTTCAAAACCAGTGTTAGGTACTTCATGGTGTGATATCAGCCTGTAAATTCCCCCCTTGTATTCAGGTTCCACTCTTGTGGTGCATCTGGTGTCTTCGTAAGTATACTCAACCTTTGTGACAACTTCTACCTCGGGTTCCTCTTCCACTATAGGGGCTTTCTTTTTCTGCCTTTTAGACATCTTGTACTCGGAAAAATTGCCCTGTCATACACAAAAATCTTTTAGGTCTTGTTGAGCCATTCAACCAATATTTAAAGAATGAAGACAAAAACTACATGAGCATTTACCTCGGTCATGCTAGTCATGATGGAATCTATGTAAAATACAGAAACAAATTTAACTACCGAGTATTCCTGCACAAGACAAGTCTGCAAAAAAAACTATATCCTGCCCATGACTAAAAATTGGAGTGATCAACCAATCACATCGTGGCTTCGTTAACAATGAAGAATTTCCCTCGGTCAAAGAAAACAGTCTCAAAAACTACATCCTTGGCGCTACAATTCTAGAATAAATCGTCCTATTTCCAATCTCATTCGAAACGAGGTGCAACTTCAAAACCGCGACCCTAGTCCCAAACACGCGAGCGACCCAAAAGACTGGAAAACCAAAACCTTCGGCACTTCAAAGCAAAACAGAGAAAAACGCCTTCCTCTTGCAAAAGAACAGGAAACCTCCCCCCCGGACGACCATACACAAACTGGAGAGCACTGGTGCAGACAGCGTAACGCTCATCTGCACCAGTTTCCCAAACAACCGGGTAAGGTTTGCAAACTCATAATGGCACCGCAATTAATCATCAGGAAAACAAACCCCCTCGGATGCCCATACTGTCGCAAATGTACTAGATATACGCTTAAAGAAAAAACCGTAAACCTAGGAGTCCCTCAACCACGGAGGTGGAAACTAACCAAGGATGACCACCCTAGTTCGAAACTCAAATGAGGGGGTAGAATCGAAAAGATTGGCCTACCTAGCAAGGAGCTGTGCAGTTGACAAGAAGAATCTGAAACTTCCACGGCGACGCCACCTACGAACGAGCTATCGACAGCAAGTACAATGCCCCGTTCGAAATGACAACGACAGCGCAGGCACGGGTTTGCAGGTAAAATAATAGAAAATATGCCCCAAATCCCCAATATATACGCCCCGGTAAAAACAAACATTCGGCGGGAAAAACACAACAATCGGGCAGCGGACTAACTAAGGGATCGATCATCAAGTCCGCTAATGTGTCGCAACGGCAGAAGACGAAATGACTGAGAGTTCCATAGTGCCAAGCGAAACATCGGCGAGAGAAATAAAATAACTCCGCATCGGAGCTCAACCAAACTATAACCTTGGACCATAAGATGGTTGGAACACCGCAACGACGGAAACTGTAAAGACAACGAGTTTCGTAGACCAGTCAAAATCGGAGGGAAAACAGAACCGACTAAAGCAAAACATCGGCAAAGCGGCAAACATAAACCAAACTAAAGCGGAAGAAAAGTCCCTTCTAGAGCCGCAACGGCGGAGCAAAATAGACTAAGGCCTTGTGAAACAAAACTGACGGGAATCGGAAAAGATCGAAACATCCATCATGGTGCTCGCAATAAGTCATCCGCAACTGCGGAAGCTGTAGAGACAAAGAGTTCTGATGGTTTTCCAATAAGGACGTCGATAATAAAAGAAAGCGCATTGGAGGAAAGTAACACTTTGGATCGGATCTTCATTCAACTGCATCTCCGCAACGACGGATGCGTAGTTAATTGTGGTTCCGATTCATAATTTTAACAACTTCCGACTGTGGGGTAAGAAATCAATGTAAGTCATAAAAACAGCATCGGTATATAGATATTCTTTTAACAATCATCAGTAAAATCAAGCAATCCCAAACAAGCTAAGCAAGACAATATTAAAAGGAGGGTCCCGAATTTTTTAGAAATGTGGGAAATTGTTGCAGCTGCAATACATCTTCAGCCAGGACAACCATCTTCTTCACATGGCAGCCACCTTCTACCTTACGGTCAGTCTTCTCCAATTCCGGGCAACATTGGGCGGCTGTGTTTTTCAGTGGGCAGTCCCCCCCTTCTCCTCCCGTGGGTTGTCCATTTCTTTTGCTCGTAGCCCTTAGAGGGAACAACCCTCTCGGCACCTCCAGGTAGCCTCTAGCAGGAATACCCAGGAGGGCTAGGGCCTTCTCGGCAACCTCGGGTAGCCCTTGGACAAGCCCGTGAGAGTTGCAGTAACACAGACCTCCGGGAAACCTTGGGCAGACCCGTGAGGGCTCTACAGCAGCCCATAGGGCTGTCGGGCCTGTGTAAGGCCATTGGGTCAGGGCTGTTAGCCCTCAGTAGCAGAGGAGCTGCCACTCTGGGCAGCCTGACAGTCAATCGGATCAAATCCAGTCAATAGAACATTCGGGCCAGGGCAGAAGAAGGTCTAGAAGCTGTCAAAACAACAGGTAAGCTAGTTCGGGCAGCCAAAACAGTAAATCGGGTAGGCAAAAAGTAAATATGATAACTTTGGGCAGTCTGTCATATTTCTGGGCAGCGATTTTTTTTTTCAGGGCAAGCCCTAACTTACTGGGTAGATCTGATTTTTTGTTTTCGGGCAGGCCCTAACTTTAAGGGTAGATCTGATATATTCTGGGCAGCCTGTCATAAATTCGGGCAAACTGTTTTTGGGCAGTCTGGATGATTTTTGGGAAGATCTGGAAATTTTGGTAACAAGGGTTTGAAACCCTTGTTCTGATTTTTGCTGAGAATTTTTTACTGTAAATTGTGGTCAAACCCAGATTGGGGTTTGAGGAACGTTTTGAAGAATTTCCTAAGTCATCTCATTTACGAGATGGGCTACTAATGCTTTTTGGGGTTTTTGTCCTTTGAAGGTTTTCCCAGTGAAAAATTCGTGTCCATTGTGCTGATGTGATGAATGTTATTTTATTGCACTTGTTATCTGTTTAAGTTAATTTGCAAATTTTTAAGTATTTCTGCCAATACTGAAATTCAACATGGTATCAAGAGCTTAGCATGTAAAGACACAGTAAAGGAACATTGCTATTGTTTTTACTAGATCTTGGGATAAGATTTGCAGATCTAACATTTGACTAAGTGGTAGAGATGGCCACCAATGGTTTCAAATCAGAAGAGAAGCTCTATGGTTCAGCCAGCTTCAACTCCTGGAAGGCAAGGTTGACAACCATTCTAGATGAGAATGACTTGGATGACATTGTTTTTAATGTCACATAAGAGCCAACAACAAATGCTGGTAAGCTTGCTTACAAGAGGAAGCAAGGTAAGGCTAGAAGTATCATCTAGGATTCTATCAGAGAGTCATTGATGCCCAACATCACATCTTTAAAGACTGCTAAAGAATGCTTTGATACTTTGGTCAACCTATATGAAAAGAAGGCTCCCAGTCAGAAGAGAGTCTTGAAGAAGAGGCTACGAACTTTGAAGCTGGACAAAGATGAAAGCGTTGGTTCCTTCTTCACAAAGATTAAACAGGTAAGAGATCAACTCGTTGCTATTGGTATTATTGTTGATGATGATAACCTTGTGCAAACATTGGTTGATGGTCTCCCAAGCTCTTGGTAAACTTTCATGGCATCTGTCTGTGGACGAGAGAATAAACCAACCTTTGAAAGGCTTTGTCATGATTGCATAGAAGAAGAAGGAAGGAACTCTGGCAAGGTAATCAAGGAGGACAATCTTGCACTTGCAGCAAAGACAAAGAGATTCAAGAAGCCTTTCCCTCAGCAAAAGAAGGGAAAGAAACCTCAGGGTAAGTTTTATGACATGTCAAAAGTGGAATGTTATAGTTGCCATAAGTTTTGACATTTTGCTAGAGACTGCAGGCAGAACAAGAAGAAACCGAAGCGAAGGTTTCAAGCATCTGTTGCAGAAGCAGAAAAAAGAAGAAGAAGAAGATGAAGAACCAAAGAAGAATAAGAAGAAAACCAAGGCTAACAAGGATGAAGAGCCTAGAAGAGAGTACTACTTGATTTATGCTCTAACTGGTTCTTTCTCAGATTGTTCCACTTCTTGGTTGGTGGACAGTGGTGCCTCCATGCACATGACAGGTAACCGTGGAGCTCTTACCAGTTACAGAAAGAAGAGGTTCACCACTCAGGTAGAACTTGGAGATGACTCCACTTACAAGATTGAAGGAGTTGGCTCAACTTCACTTCAACTTGACTCAGGTATGGTTCTTCATATTGATGATATTCTTTATGTTCTTGGTTTAAAGAAGAATCTTTTATCTGTTGCTAGCTTAGAGGACAAGGGCTTCAGAGTCCTCTTTATGGACAAGAAAGTCGTTCTATGGGAAAAGAATGAAAACCTAAGCTCAGCAGCAAATTGGGGTTCAAGAGGAGGCCTTTACAAGGTTTCTGAGGATCCCACCTGTTGCCCACCTATTTCGACTAGGTGGCAACTCCATGTACATGAAGATGTACATAATTGTACAAGTCGTACCTTGGGAAAATCTAAGGATTTTTTCCATTTCTGCAGGGCAATTGCCCCTTTGTAAAACGAAATGTCCGCTCCCCTGCGTGGGAAAATTAATGTAATTGTTATGGACGCCACACCATGGAACTGGTTATTAGGGAAGTCCCCTCATCGAGTGTTTTTTCCCTTTCCAATTAAGCTTGTTGTTTAAACGATTTTAATTGGTTTGGTTTTTCACTCAAAATCCTCCAAAGTGGTGACGGGCGTTCTAATAGTCAAGTCCATGGGGTGGCCAAGGGTTCAAAATGTTCTTCGTAACCATGCTAGACATTTGTATAGAGTCTTGCGGAGTTTCGTTATGTTGTTGTGTTTTTATTTATTTTTTCTAGTTAATTAATGTCACCCCTTGGTGGTTAATTAACTAAGTTTTGATGTAATAATGTAATTGCTCAAGCACTGGCACTTTGTAATAGGGGCTATGAATGCAAGGTAAAATGCTATGAAACCCCCTAAGCCACTGCTTCGAGTCCCATGTCATTCTGATAAGGGGTTAAGGAGAAGGAC
>LPNX010963387.1:0-31783 GCA_001517045.1 Pseudotsuga menziesii | reverse complement strand
GTATATTGCTTAATATCTTGATTCATTATTTATTTGCTCATTCATTTTTTTGTACAACACCTAAGCTGTAGTTTAATCTTAACTTAAATCTCAAATTCATTTTTAAGTTTATAAAGTTGTAATCCACCTTTAGACTCCATTTGTAATAGGCACTGGTCTTTATTTTAAGGTCTGCTTGTCATTAAAGGAATTCTGTGCACTTGCATGCTGCTTGTCATTCCTTAGATATTCTAAAGTCTTAGCCTTAAATCTTAATAAAAGATCCCTTTAATTAATTTGTAATTGATTAATAAATCTGGAACTTAGTATTCCGTAGGGACTACCCCCCTTGGCTCTGTTGGGATCTAGCCTAAACGGAGGAGTTGTGGACTGTGGTGACAGTGGTCCCCAACTCTAACTTGCCTCCAAGGACACACACAATGGGTTGGAGACTTTCCTGTGTCTTAAAGTGTGTATTAGGCGGCAACACCACCCATGCAGTGGATCCATGTGAGCTGCGACATAGAAGATTTGAACACCTTCATTGCAGAACACTTCTAGGCTTACAGAAGTTGGTCAACGGAGATGTGGTCTTCCATGAGAAAGCTGTATATCAAACACAAGAGCTTTCAAAAGAAGATGAAGTCCTCCACTATAGTTTCTAGTTTCAGAAACTGAGAGGGAGGAAGAGGAATTTGAGGATCAATTTCCAGATGTTCCAGAGGACACTAAAAGTCCATCAGAAGAACTACTTGAAGTTCCTCCTTACAAAACCAGATCAGCTCGGTACCAAGAAATGGTACAAGAAGGCGAGAAGCATAAAGCTCTTCTTGGGATTTTCAGAGAAAGACCACAGAAGTACTCAGGTCTTATGAGTCAACTTACAAAACCTCCATCATACAAAGAAGCAACAAGTCAACATGTATGGGTTGATGCCATGATTGAATAGTACAATTCAATCATGAAGAATGATGTGTGGGAAGTTGTTCCCAGATCAACAGGAAAGTCAGTAATGACAATTGCTCCTGTTGCCAAGTATTCTACCTTTAGAACCATCATTTCACTTGCTGCGATATTCGGATGGAAGTTACATCAGACAGATGTAAAGATAGTCTTCCTCAATAAGGTGGAAGTTTATGTTGAACAACCTGAAAGCTTTGAGAAGAAAGCCTTGTATGCTCCAAGAGTTTGGTATGCGAGGATGGATGCATTGCTCCATGACTTGGGGTTTTCCAAAAGTACAGCTAAGTCTAACTTGTACTTTGAGGTTGTTCATAATCTTGTCTTGATACTTGTTTTATATGCAGATGACTTGTTCCTTATAGGTGCTGAACAATTGATAGAACAGTGTAAGAGAGAGCTTGCCTCTGAATTTGAGATGAAAGATCGTGAATTAGTGCATTACTTCCTTGGCTTGGAAGACTAGCAAAAGCTAGGCAACATGTTTTTGACACAAGGAAATTATGCAGGAGACATCTTGCAAAGATTTGGGATGCAGGATTGCAAGTCTATGGGTATACCCATGACCATCAACTTAACAAAGTTGGGTGACTCAGCTACCAGTTCAAAGAGTATGGACTCTAATCTGTATAGATAGATTTTTGGATCCTGGATGCACCTCGTGCATACGAGACCGGACATAGAGAATGCTCGAAATCAGTGCATGTCCAACACTTATGGGCTCAGGGTTACTTCCAACAATGGAGTAATGTTATTTGGATATACTGATTTAGATTGGGCTGGCAGTGTAGTTGACAGAAAAAGTACCTCTCTTTATTGCTTCAGTATGGGATCAGCAATGATCTCTTGGGTCGGCAGAAAGCAGGATTCCATAGCTTAGAGTATAGCTGAGGCAGAGTATATTTGTGCAAGTGATGCCCGCAAGGAAGCAGGTTGGCTCAGAATACTGATATCTGATCTGTTCGGGGGAAAGCTTGACTCAACGACCATCCATTGTGATAATCAGAGTTGCATAAAGTCTTCAGAGAACCTAGTTTTTCATGATATAGATTGAAACGCAGTGAAATGAGGTATCATTTCATTAGATACCTGGTGCAAAGAGGTGCTTTGAAGTTGCAATACATTCGTACAGATGAATAAATTGCACATATCTTGACCAAGCCTGTGTCAACATCAAGTTCATCTACATTCGTGACAACCTTGGTATGGCAGAGAATGCCTCTCTCGCTGAGAGGGAGTGTTGATTTTTCTGAGCAACATCAAGAGCCATTCTCTTAGGAGAATGGGGCCACCTGGTCCGGGACCACGGTGAAGACTCAACCCAATGTTGAGTGACCATTCTGTTGAATGGTAGATATCTAGTTTGGGACCATGATATAGACCTAGCTCTGATTTGGGTAGACTCAACCCAGTGTTGAGTGACCATTTTGTTGAATGGTAGACATCTGGTCCGGGACAATGATGTGGACCAGTTTAGTACTGGTAGACTCAACTTAGTTCTGAGTAGCCATTCTCTTGAAGAATGGAGGCACCTGGTTTGTTACCAGGAAGGCACTGTAAGCCTTAGATTGGGTCTAGGTATGTGTGACACTCTGACCCTTGATCTATGGGCTTTGTGTACTTCTCCAAGGATTAGCTACCCTTGGTTAAGTTACCCTAGTACCTGATCTAGGTGTCACACAGAGTGTGAGATAAAAACATTAGCAACTCTCTTGGTTTATGATGATGTACTTTTGGAATAAAAAAGATCATAGGTAATGACCACAGGGGCACTTGGAAAAAGGCTAAAGTCAAAAGTCCAAATTACATAAGGACTTTTTGGGTAAAAGTCAAAGTTACTAAAAGGACCTTTTTGGTAAGAAGGTAAAAGTGAAATTAGGAAAAGAATAAAATATTATTATTTTATCTTTCCTAATTTTGGTCCACTTAGAGGTGACTAAAGGCTATAAAAGAAGATCAAGTCAATTCATTGTAACATATACACTTGCTCTCACAGGTACAACTGCTCTATGAGAAGATCTTACAGGTTTTAAAAGAAGTTAATGATTGTGCCCTAGCATGGCCGAGTCTATCTAGGGCATCATCATCCATGAGAAGAAAAACCCTCAGCTAGGGTTTTATTCATCTTCAGTTATTCAGCTAGGCTTTCTGTCAAACCCTCATCTTCAACTAGGGCAACCATCTTCTTCACTTGGCAGCCACCTTCTACCTCATGGTCAGTCTTCTCCATTTCCGGGCAGCATTGGGCAGCTGTGTTTTTCAGTGGGCAGCCCCCCTTCTCCTCTCGTGGGCTGTCCATTTCTTTTTCTGGCAACCCTTAGAGGGCACCACCCTCTCGGCACCTCCGGGCAGCCTCTAGTAGGCATACCCGGGAGGACTAGGGCCTTCTCGGCACCCTCAGGTAGCCCTTGGGCAAGCCCGTGAGGGCTGTCGTAACACACAGACCCTCTGGGCAGCCTTGGGCAGACCCGTGAGGGCTCTACAGCAGCCCATAGGGCTTCCAGGCCTGTGTAAGGCCATTGGGTCAGGGATGTTAACCCTTAGCAGTAGAGGAGCTGCCACTCCGGCAGCCTGAGAGTCAACCGAATCAGATCCAGTCAACAAAACATTCGGGCCAGGGTAGAAGAAGGACGAGCAACTGTCCAAACAACAGGTGAGCTAGTTCAGGCAGCCAAAACAGTAAATCGGGCAGGCAAAACGTAAATCTGATAACTTCGGGCATCTTGTCATATTTTTGGGGCAATGATTTTTTTTTTTTCCTTTTTCGGGTAGGCCCTAACTTACTCGGTAGATTTGATTTTTTGTTTTTGGGCAGGCCCTAACTTTCAGGGCAGATCTGATATATTTTGGGCAGCCTGACATAAATTCGGGTAAATTGTTTTTGGGCAGTCTGGATGATTTCTGGGTAGATCTGGAAATTTTGGTAACTTGGGTTTGAAACCCTTGTTTCGATTTTTGCTGAGAATATGATTGGGGTTTGAGGAACTTTTTCCTAAGTTATCTCATTTACGTGATGAGCTACTAATGCTTTTCGGGGTTTTTGTCCTTTGAAGGTTTGCCTAGTGAAAAACTCGTGTCCATTGTGTTGATGTGATGAATGTTATTTTACTGCACTTGTTATCTGTTTAAGTTAATCTGCAAATTTTTAAGTATTTCTGCTATTGATAAAATTCAACATGGTATCAGAGCTTCGCATGCAAAAACACCGTAAAGGGACATTGCTGTTGTTTTTACTAGATCTTGGGATAAGATTTGCATATCTAACATTTGAATAAGTGATAGAGATGGCCATTAATGGTTTAAAACCGAAAGAGAAGCTCTATGGTTCGGCCAACTTCAACTCCTGGAAGGCCAGGTTGACAACCATTCTAGATGAGAATGACTTGGATGACATTGTTTTTCATGTCACAGAAGAGCCAACAACAAATTTCAGTAGGCTTGCTTACAAGAGGAAGCAAGGTAAAGCTAGAAGAATCATCTATGATTATGTCAGAGAGTCATTGATGCCCAACATCACATTTTTAAAGACTGCTATGATACTTTGGTCAACCTATATGAAAAGAAGGTTCCCAGTTAGAAGAGAGTCTTGAAGAAGAGGCTACGAACTTTGAAGCTAAACAAAGATGAAAGCGTTGGTTCCTTCTTCACAAAGATTGCACAGGTAAGAGATCAACTCATTGCTATTGGTATTACTGTTGGTGATGATGACCTTGTGCAAACAATGGTTTATGGTCTACCAAGCTCTTGGGAAACTTTCATGGCATCCGTCTGTGGACGAGAGAATTAACCAACCTTTGAAAGGCTTTGGCATGATTGCATAGAAGAAGAAGGAAGGAACTCTGGCAAGGTAATCAAGGAGGACAACCTTGCACTTGCAGCAAATACAAAGAGATTCAAGAAGCCTTTCCCTTAGCAAAAGAAGGGAAATAAACCTCAAGGTAAGTTTTCTGACATGTCAAAAGTGGAATGTTATAGTTGCCACACGTTTGGACATTTTGCTAGAGATTGCAGGCAGAACAAGAAGAAACCCAAGTGAAGGTCTCAAGCATTTGCTGCAGAAGCAGAAGAAGAAGAAGAAGAAGAAGAAGAAGATGAATAACCAAAGAAGAATAAGAAGAAAAAGAAGGCTAACAAGGTGTTGAGGCCCCGAAATTCGCAGGCAACAACAGTAAGGGATTCTCCCCAGTCAACGTTCCCAACTAGCCCGTGACTGTTTGGTATGGGGAATCCGTCCGGTTTGCGTTTACGCCAGCCATGAGTCTGGGTGGAGAGTGAGGAGGTGAACCAACTGGAGTATGAGCAGGAGAACTGTGAGGGGTTTCTGGGCCTTCTTGATTCAAAGGTAGCACAACTTCCTGTAAGGCTGTTTCTACAAGTTCTTCCCAATCTTCAACCAGCAATGAGTCTTCCGCTAAAGGACGATCTTTCTTTTTATACTCTCTTTTGGGTAATTCAGGGATGATTGGCAATCCTCCAATCTTCTTTACATACGCCCTGGTGTGTCTTCTCAGATCGTTAACAACTTCGTTGCCAACAGCATACAGATGTTCTCTATTTCTTTCTTCCGGAATTGGATTATGAAGCCCACTGCTTTCAGAACTGTTACTGGTGGAATAATTTCGGGAAAACGGGTTTCCTCGGTCAGCCATGCACTGGCGGCCCTCCTTCTAGCGCCAAAACTGTTGAGGCCCCAAAATTCGCAGGCAACAACAGTAAGGGATTCTCCCCAGTCAACGTTCCCAACTAGCCCGTGACTGTTTGGTATGGGGAATCCGTCCGGTTTGCGGTCCGGCTACCGTAGGCCAAGTAACAAAAACAAAGGCTTTACCGGTTGCGGCCCGGTCCACCGTGTATTTTTGACTTAATGTATGATATGCAAGTGCCTAATTAACCATGCAGGGTGATAAGATGCAAGGAGCAGTCACAACGTGATGCGCAGGTTCTTACCTCTCGTCTTAGACTCACTAGCATCTAAATCACATACAACAAGAAATTAAAACTGCCTACCTAATCTATCCCTAGGGAGCAGGATTATCATTCATTGGTGAGTAATATATTTTGTACATGCATAATGAAAAGTTACAGATAGCTAACACTTCTTTCAAGACACATGAACTATTGCAGATTTTTGAACAACCAGTTAGCCAATTGTTTTATGAACAACATTCATTACTCACAGTAGAAACATCACAAAATATACTGAAAAGCATTCAACAAGAACATAGGTTCAGGAAGTTAAACACTCTCACAGTTAATGAAACACAGCTGAAAACGAAATAGTTCCCCTTCAACATTGTGCATTTAATCACATTGATACATTCCACATTTCGCTTTCTCTAGCAGGCAAAAGTTGCAGTTTCTGATTGTAAAACGAAATAGTTCCTCTTACAAGCAAATGGTTTACAAGTTCTTCCAGGGAAAAAGTCCCTCTCTCAGTTCTACTTTCAAATATTTAAACTATAACTCTAGACCGCTTGGGCTGCCCTCCAAACGTATGACCTTTCGGTTTCTCGAACGTTTCATATTCTTCTATGTTGTCTGCTATGCATTCATGACTATTTAATAACTGATAGCTCTTTTGGGTCGGTGCCTCTGTCGCCATCCATGTTGTCTTTTCCTTCGTCTGTCCTTCTGACCACGGTTCGACCAATCCCTTGAGTCCACCTGCAAATAAACCAAAATGCATCATTCATTGGATTTACGTTCCAAAACAAAGCAGCAAATTATATTACTGAAACAGCTAATCCACAAGAAAAGACCAGGTGTGCCATCATCATTTTACAAATGCCGACAATACTACCTCGTCCTCCTACGGTCTCGTGATAAAACACCAACTGCGGAAATCGGGAGGAAATCGACCTCGGAAGCAAAAGCTCTGTCCAGCCGCAACGGCGGGAGAGTAAAGGCTACAGGTATGCGATGGGAGGGCGGGAAAAGGCTTTAGTCGGAAGTCGGAAGACTTTTAAATCGGAAGATGAATGACTTTCCTAGCCGCAACAGTGGAAGAGAAATAGGCTACGGACAAGCGACGAAAAGGGTCAACACGCATTGGCAGTCTGAGCTCTTTACGCTTCGGACGCTAAAAGGGTTTCCAAGCCGCAACGGCGAAAAAGAAAAGCCTACGGGCAAGCTACTAAAGGCTAAAGCATCGGCTGGCGGGTCATTTTGGACTTCGGGTGCTAAACCGCTTTGGGAGCTGCAACTGCAGAAGAGGAAATGGCTGAGGCTTCCGATTAAACAAAAATTTGACGCCCGATCAATAGAAAAAAATTAAGTGTTTCAAACTTTAAAAATCAGCAATAGTTAAAACCTGCTTTACTTCCGCAACAGCTGCCTTAATAAAGAACACTTGGTTCGATCAATCAAGCGAAAACAAACTTAGAATCTGCAACTTACCATAAATCCCAAACGCAATCAAAATTCGAACCTTGGGCGAGAGTTACGCTTTTACAATCATCTAAAATTAAAACATGACCAAACTCAAAGGATTCAACGATTAAAACACAATTCTAAATCATGACGGGGGGCCCAAAATTTAAGAAATTTGGGGAAAACAGTTGCAGCCGCAACACAAGGATGAAGAGCCTAGAAGAGAGTACTACTTGATTTATGCTCTAACTGGTTCTTTCTCAGATTGTTCCACTTCTTGGTTGGTGGACAGTGGTGCCTCCAGGCATATGACAGGTAACTGTGGAGCTCTCACTAGTTACAGAAAGAAGAGGTTCACCACTCAGGTAGAACTTGGAGATGACCCCACTTACAAGATTGAAGGAGTTGGCTCAACTTCACTTCAACTTGACTCAGGTATGGATCTTCATATTGATGATATTTGTTATGTTCCTGGTTTAAAGAAGAATTTTTTATTTGTTGCTAGCTTAGAGGACAAGGGCTTCAGAGTCCTCTTTATGGACAAGAAAGTCCTATGGTCAAAGAATGAAGACCTAAGCTCAGCAATACAGATTGGGGCTCAAGAGGGAGGCCTTTACAAGGTTTTCGAGGATCCCACCCTTGCAGTGGATCCATGTGAGTTGTGGCATAGAAGATTTGAACACCTTCACTGCACAACACTTCCAGGATTATAGAAGATAGTCAGCAGAGATGTGGTCTTCCATGAGAAAGCTGTATATCAAACACAAGAGCTTTCAAAAGAAGATGAAGTACCTCCACTAGAGTTTCCAGTTTCAGAAATTCAGAGGGAGGAAGAGGAATTTGAGGATCAAATTCCAGATGTTCCAGAGGACACTAAAAGTCCATCAGAAGAACTACTTGAAGTTCCTTCTTACAAAAGGAGATAAGCTCGGTACCAAGAAATGGTACAAGAAGGCGAGAAGCATAAAGTTCTTCTTGAGATTTTCAGAGACAGATCACAGAAGTACTCAGGTCTTATGAGTCAATTTACAGAACCTGCATCATACGAAGAGGCAACAAGTCAATAGGTATGGGTTGATGCCATGATTGAAGAGTACAGTTCAATCATGAAGAATGATGTGTGGAAAGTTGCTCCCAGACCAACAAGAAAGTCGGTAATGACAATTGCTCCTGTTGCTAGGTATTCTACCTTTAGAACCATCATTTCACTTGTTGCATTATTCGAATGGAAGTTACATCAGACATGTAAAGGCAGTCTTGCTCAATAAGGTGGAAGTTTAAGTTGAACAACCAGAAAGCTTTGCGAAGAAAGCCTTGTATGCTCCAAGAGTTTGGTATGCAAGGATGGATGGATTGCTCCATGACTTGGGGTTTTCCAAAAGTATAGCTAAGTTTAACTTGTACTTTGAGGTTATTCATTATCAGGTCTTGATACTTGTCCTATATGCAGATGACTTGTTCCTTACAGGTGCTGAACAATTGATAGAACAGTGTAAGAGGGAGCTTACCTCTGAATTCAAGATGAAAGATCTTGAATTATTGCATTACTTCCTTGGCTTAGAAGACTGGCAAAAGCCATGAAACATCTTCCTGACACAAGGAAATTATGCAAGAGACATCTTGCAAAGATTTGGGATGCAGGATTGCAAGTCTATGGGCGTACCCATGACCATCAACTTAACAAAGTTGGGTGACTTAGCTACCAGTTCAGAGAGTATGGACTCTACTCTGTATAGACAACTTTTTGGATCCTGGATGCACCTCGTGCATACGAGACCAGACATAGAGAATGCTTTGAATAAGTGCATGTCCAACATTTATGGGCTCAGGGTTACTTCCAGCAGTGGAGTAATGTTATCTAGATATACTGATTCAGATTGGGCTGGCAGTGTAGTTGATCGAAAAAAGTACCTCTGGTTATTGCTTCAGTATGGGATCAACAATGATCTATTGGACCAACAGGAAGCAGGATTCCATAGCTCAGAGTACATCTGAGGCAGAGTATATTGCTACAAGTTATGCCTGCAAGGAAGCAGTTTGGCTCAGAAAACTTATATCTGATCTGTTTGAGGGTAAGCTTGACTCAACGATCATCCATTGCGATAATCAGAGTTGCATAAAGTTTTCAGAGAACCCATTTTTTCATGATAGATTGAAACATAGTGAAATGAGGTATCATTTCATCAGAGACCTGGTGCAAAGAGGTGCTCTGAAGTTACAGTACATTTGTACAGATGAAGAAATTGTAGATATCTTGACCAAGCCTTTGTCAGCATCAAAGTTCGTGTACTTTCGTGACAAACTTGGTATGGCAGAGAATGCCTCTCTCGTTGAGAGGGACTTTTGATTTTTCTAAGCAGCATCGAGAGCCATTCTCTTAGGAGAATTGGGCCACTTGGTCCAAGACCACGGTGAAGACTCAACCCAGTGTTGAGTGACCATTCTTTTGAATGGTAGATATCTGGTCTGGGACCATGATATGGACCCAACTCTGCCTTGTGTAGACTCAACCTAGTGTTGAGTGACCATTCTGTTGAATGGTAGACATCTGGTCCAGGACCACGATGTGGACCAGTCTAGTACTGGTAGACTTAGCTTAGTTCTGAGTATCCATTCTCTTGAAGAATGGAGGCACCTGGTCTGTTACCAGGAAGGCACTGTAAGCCCTAGACTGGGTCTAGGCATGTGTGGCACTCTGACCCTTGATCTATGGGGTTTGTGTACTTCTCTAAGGATTAGCTACCCTTGGTTAAGTTACCCTAGTATCTAGGTGTCATACAGAGTATGAGATGAAAGCATTAGTAACTCTCTTGGTTTATGATGATGTACTTTTGGAATAAAAAAGATCACAGGGAATGACCACAGGGGCACTTGGAAAAAGGCTAAAGTCAAAAGTCAACATTTCATAAGGACCTTTTGGGTAAAAGTCAAAGTTACTAAAAGGACCTTTTTGGTAAGAAGGTATAAGTGAAATTAGGAAAATAATAAAATATTATTATTTTATCTTTCCTAATTTTGGTCCACTTACAGGTGACTAAAGGCTATAAAAGAAGATCAAGTCAATTCATTGTAACATATACACTTGCTCTCATAGGTACAACTTCTCTATGAATGAGAAGATCTTACAGGTTTGAAGAAGAAGTGCTAGGGCCTTCTCGGCACCCTCGAGTATCCCTTGGGCAAGCCCATGAGGGCTTCCATAGCGCAGACCCTCCTGGCAGCCTTGGGCAGACCCGTGAGGGCTCTACAGTAGCCCATAGGGCTGTCGAGCCTGTGTAAGGCCATTTGGTCATGGTTGTTAGCGCTCAGCAGTGGAGGAGCTGCCACTCCGGGCAGCTTGACAGTTAATCGGATCAGATCCGCTCAACAGAACATTTGGGCCAAGGCAAAAGAAGGATGGGCAACTATCTAAACAACAGGTAAGCTAGTTCGGGCAGCCAAAACAGTAAATCGGGCAGGAAAAAAGTAAATTTGATAACTTTGGGCATCCTGTCATATTTCTGGGCAGTGATTTTTTGTTTCCAGGCAGGCCCTAACTTATTGGGCAGATCTGATTTTTTGTTTTCGGGCATGCCCTAACTTTCTGGGCATATCTGATATATTCTGGGCAACCTGTCATAAATTCGGGCAAACTGTTTTTGGGCAGTTTGGATGATTTATGGGCAGATCTAGAAATTTTGGTAACTAGGGTTTGAAGCCCTTGTTCTGATTTTTGCTGAGAATATTTTATTGTAAATTGTGGTCAAACCCAGATTGAGGTTTGAGTAACTTTTTGAAGAATTTCCTAAGTCATCTCATTTACAAGATGAGCTACTAATGCTTTTTGGGGTTTTTGTCCTTTGAAGGTTTGCCTAGTGAAAAACTCTTGTGTCCATTGTGCTGATGCGATGAATGTTATTGTACTACACTTGTTATCTGTTTAAGTTAATCTGCAAATTTTTAAGTATTTCTGCTAATGCTAAAATTCAACAAGTATTAGCTCTGGAGGATGAGGGAAAATATGGAAAGTGAAAGTCCTCCCCTCTTTCAAAGTCCTACAGTGAAAGTCCTTCTGAACTTGTGTGTTGGGTCTGCTTCGCTCACCTTGGCTACCTTTTATAATCTTGAGATGAACCAAAACCCTAACCTCCAAAGTGATCAATGGTTGAGATTATATCTCACCTCACTTGAGATCAAGGGCTAAGATTCATTTAATTAACTTAAATCACTAATGGCAAAAGCCTAGGCATTTTATTAAATTAACCTCAATTAATTCTAAAATAACATCACTTTAATAATTAAATTAATAAAGTGAATTTCCAAAGTTTTGAGAGGTATTAATGACGATTTCCACATGTTAGACATAAACCAATGTGAAAATACTTGTCCGAGCTACAAGCTTCAACATTTCTTTCACTTATTGTCATTTGTATGTTGTAATGTGAAAATTGCTCCACTTTAAAGCAAAACCTCCCATTATAACTCTTTGGCAACATTAACTTTCTGGCCAAAGGCATCTTTAACCGCTGGTTTAAGCCCTTTATTGCTGATTTCGAGAAAGGATAGTAGCCCAAAGATTGCTTTTATTTGCTGTTATAACATTTTATTTACAGATATGAGTTTAATTTACATGCTTTCATGTCATTTTAAAGTCATTTTGCAGTCTCAGATCTGTCAACACGCTGATATTGTCATTTGGACTCATAGAACTGATGTCTTGGCACTCATAACAGCCATATTTCGCTGCCTTTTATCTATGTTTAAACACAAATTTGCAGGTGTATTAGTAGTATATAACAGTTAGGGACCCCCCCTAAGGTTGGCATGCACCAGCCTAAACGGAGAGGAAACTGATCAATGACACAAGGGATAAGTACCCTACAAGTTGCATGCATTTCAAAACAGATTTCATAAGTCCATTTTGATTATTTACAAGTACAAATTTGCGTGCTAATAGTTCCCCTCATGTGCTACCATATTTTGTGGAGCATTCATCTCTTTCAGACCAAGTGGATGGAAGGCTCCATAGATGAATACAATCACCTCCCAATAAAACTTCTCTTTGAGTGAAATGAATGTGTCTTAACCCTCTACCTTGACTTGCCTTTATTCTTAAGTTGAAACCCTAATTTACCAAAACCCTAATCTGACAATGAGATATATAGTTGAGATTAGTCTAAATCACTAATGCATAAGAATACGCTTGATTAGATTCAATAGCTAAATACAAGGCTTCCACTTTATCACTAATTGAATTACAAAATAGATTCAACTCAAACTACTTCCGACACATTCGACACTAAACCTATGTGGAAGTTCTTGTTTGAGCTACAATCTTCAACACTCCCTCTTAGCGAGGAAGGAATTCTGTACTAATCCAAGTTTGTGTCCGAATGCTCTAAACTTCTTGTTGCCGCCTTACACACACCTAGGTCACGTGGCAGAAATCTTCAAGCCACTCGGTGTGTCCTTGGGGGCAAGTCTCGAGTCAAGGCTGTCACCTTGTTCTTGACTCCTCTGTTTAGGCTCAACTCCTAACGAAGCCAAGGGGGGTAGACCCTATTAAGTTACCAAGGCTAAATTACTTAGTAAGGTGATGTTGAACTGAATGAGTTACTTAGGAGTTTGAAATTTAACCATAAACAACCGTAGATGACAAGATACAAAATGAGCGCACGGAAGCACAATGCTGAGACACAATATAAATATATAGCAAGAAAATAACCAGTGCCTTAAAATGGAGTAAAAAAGAAATCAATATACTTGCATGTGCTTGGAGTGAATGTTTTGCAATTGCCTCTTGGTAGGTTTTAAGTTAATGTGAAAATATAAGTTGATTAAAATTAGGCGAAGGGGTGGACTCCAGATATACCCGAGAGTACTTGGAGTATGTCCAAAACTAAACCTTCACAGCTACCCGCAAGGAATATGTGGGCTGAATGGAGTCTCTGGGGCTATTGTTCATAATGCACCCGTTAGGGTGTGACAGAGATCGACGCCTTGAGGTCACTTTTCAGAAGTTCCCGCTTCCTTTGGGTATTTTGCCACCGTAATGGTTTGATCTAGGTGTTGGATTTTCACTTGATGGTTTGTCAATTTGGGAGAGTGAATCCTAATTATACTAGTCACTCAAATGCTTTTGATATAGCTTGACTGATCGGACGAACCGCAGCCAAGTGCAGAGCATACACACCGGAGTCTTGTCAATTTTAGTAAATTTTAAGATGGGTGTTCTTGTTAAAAAGAAAACCCTCCAGGAACCTCTTTCGGTCCAAGTGGACCTCAATCGGGGAATCAAGGAGGGGTTGATTTTATTATGGTTACTGAAACAAATGATGATAGCAAATGAATTATAAAAAGATAAGCAAACCACAATTTTCTAATTAGACTACCACGAACCTTTCTTCACCTTTCGGTTCAAAAGGAGGCTCGTGGGGTAAGTATTAAAGTTACTTTGAAACCAATAAAAATGGAATATGGAATTGATTTCAAATCAAAGTATACTACCCTGCAGATTAATACTACGCTAGATTGAAAAAAGATCAACGAAAAGCAAAAAATGACAAGGACACAAATCCCCCCAGGGGGGATAGGGAATGGGCTCGAAAGAGCCTATTCAAAATTATTTTTATTACCAGCGGTTACAATATCAGCAAACTGATATGATGCCTCTTGATTCTTATACAGAATGAAACCAAGAGTTTACAAAGTGCAAAAATTAAAGATTTCAATAAAAAAGGGAGACCCCTGGGGGGATTTAAACGCTCCTGAGGCCACTTTTGAACAACAGCTTCTTTTCTTTTCTGTTACACCTGCTAAAAACCAGCAAGCATATTAGACTGAAATATGCCCAAAAGCACTCTGAAAGTACCTTTGGGTCAGCTTACTTTTAACCGAGAAAAACTAAGTTAAAACTAGTTAAAAAATGTAAAAAAAAAGGAATCAAGGAAAGCAAGCTTTCCTTGGGATCTTGGCTTGCTTTTTGGGCAGCCAATATGATGTGCACTGATTGCTAGATTTATCTTTTACAACAGCAAACAGAAATCTAATGCATGCAAGCTACAAATTCTCTTTAAAATTCCATGCAAAAAGGACGATTTCCCTAAAGCTAGATCTAGAATGCTTATGAAACCTTTTAAGAACAAGATCTAGATTATGGGCTTTGAGAAGATAGATCTATGTTAAATTTACTTTGAGATAATAGATCTAAACAATAGCAAAGCTGTGACAAAGTAACTAGGTAAAAGAATTGATTTTGCAGGAGGAAGAGGAGGAGAGAAATGCTTGTTGCTGAAGCAGATCTGCAAAGGAAACTTGTTAGTGAAGCACCGAGGGGCACAATCTTTGCAATCTCTGGTCGAAAACCAGTGGAATCAAACCTGAACCACAACTCTTTCAATCACGACAAACTTGTAAGCTACACAACAAATCCTGCAAATAGAACCATTAAATCTGAAGATACATATGAGAAGTAGATGATATAGCATGCAAATAATCTTATTTAGCATACAGATATTAGCTCATTCAAACATATGTAGCAAAATAGAAGTAAGTAAGCTTACTTACAATGATCTATCCCTATGATTCCAATAACCATTCAGGCAGACAACAGCTAAGTGCAAAAAATTGAAAAAATAACAGTTTCACCTCAAATGCAGCATGGTAATGATGATCCACACATGAAAGGTACTCCACAATTGAGCCTCCAAAGCTTCTCTTTATTAGCAAATGATGATCAATACACAATTACAATAGCAAGCCCTTCAATCCAGCTCTAACTAGCTTGGAAGAGGGAGCTTGTGCCTGGATATATACAAAAAACAGGAGATCCAGCCCAGGGGGGGGCGCAAATTTCAAGGAGACAGATCAAACCAGCTGATGGAGAGTCAATCAATGCAGATTTGAAGCTGAACTGAGCCTACTTGTCAATCGGGGGCTTGATTGAGCTGACACATCAACCCATAAACCGACACATCAGTCCACAGAGCATCCAGGAGAGTCCACACGTGTGGAGGAGAGAGAGAGAGCGCAATTCCCCATGAAGACAGCTGAAGATCAACTCTGGATCTGATTTGATTACCTCCTTCAGTCAAGGATTTGTCAGATCTAGTCAATCTGGTTCAGATCTGACTGATTTCAATCAAATCGGCTGAGAATCCACTGATTTATGATTTTGGATTTGCTCCATTATTTATCAATTTATTAATTAAAATAATCAATATATGATTTTTGGGGCTTTTTGACCTGAGTGATGGAAAATCACTCAAAACTAGGAAATAGTGGGTCCATGCGTTTACATGGTGCTCTTAGCTTGAAAATGAGCACGTACATGACTGAAACTGATTATTTGGCCCACTTTTATTACAAAATCAAATTTTCCAATTAAACTATTAAAAAATAGCCTAAGTTTTGGAAAAATTAAATTTTAATAAAAAACACTGAAAAAATTAAAAAATTGAAAAATTGAAAAAACCTAGGGGAACTTAGACATGTTCATATGACTCGACCATGATGTCTAGCATGTTTATACATTGACACATAGACTCTAATAACCTCAATAGGCCTAAATGCCAAGCCGACCACCCCAACTTTGGAGGTATGGAGTGAAAAACTCAGAAATTATCAGTCGTTTATTCAACAACCAATAATAACCAAGGAAAAAAACACCCTGGGCTGATCAGATTAACAAATAAAGTCTAAGAGACCAAGTCTTTTACAGACACTATCATGCTAGAACATTTATTCCAATTCCCCCATGGGGTATGAACATGTGATATAGTACAACAAGCACTTCCCAGAAGTACTTCCAAAGGTCTTCTGAAGTCCGAACAAGTTATCCTTGTCCGGTTCACTAGGCTCATTTGATAAAAAACCACTAAGTACAACTTAGGTGGTAACACTTCCCTTTTGCCAAGGGCTTGGTTAGAATATCAACAATCTGTTGATCTATGGTTACTAGAGATTTACCTCTCCCTTTTGAATCTTGGCTGGAATGAAGTGATATCTGATCTCAATGCACTTGGACATGTCATGAAACACTGGATTCTTAGAGAGTTTGATACGACTCTGATTATCACAGTAAACTACCATGGGATCCAACTCCTAATCAAACAATCTTGCGAGTAACTTGCGAAGCCTGATGGATTCACAACTAGCAGTACTAGTTGCCATATAGTCTGGCTCTACTGAGCTTAATGCCACAGAAGTTTGCTTCTTGCTAAACTGGTATATCATCGTTGACCCTAAGCTAAAGTAGCAACATGAGGTGCTCTTCCTGTGTGATGCACTGCCCGCCCAACCCGAGTCTGTATATCTCTGCAACGTCACTTCACCATCTCCTAGATTTCTCAATCCATACTCCACTATGCCCTTCAAGTATCTGAGCACATGTTTTGCTGCTACCTAATGCTCTTGCCTTGGCTTTAGTGTGAACTAACTCAAGGTGTTCACTACAAAACATATATTTGGCCTAGTGTTGACCAGATACATTAAGGTACCTATGAACTGTCTGTACAACGTGGGATTAACCAAATCTAAATAAGAAGTTGTTACCTTCTTTAGATTAGTAATCATAGGTGTGGCCATAGGTTTGCAGTCCTCTATCCGAAATTTCTTTAGGATCTCAACTAGACACTTGCTCTACCCAAGGAAAATCTCCCTTGGTATCTACCAAACCTCCAACCCCAAGAAGTAATGCATCACGCTAATGTCCTTCATCTCAAATTTGGTTGCTATATTTTCCTTGCACCTTGCAATGAGCTTCTCTGAACTTGTAAGAAACATGGCATCTACCTATAACCAAAATAAGCAGATCAACCTCAACAAATATGAATTATAAGTTGGGATATGCTTTACTTTTGGTGAAGCCCATACTCTGCAGTTCATACAAGGTCTTCTTTTAGCTTGCAAACATGGGATTCCTTCCCACTGATTTCAAAACCCCAACGCTACTCTCTGTACACTTCTTCCTTAGTTATCCCATTGAGGAAAGTTGTCTTTACATCTATTTGATGTATCCTCCATCCCATAATGGAAACCAAAGACATCACTGCTCTAATGGAAGTGTACTTGGTGATTGTAGCAAAAGTCTCCTCATAGTTCACTCCCTCTTTCTAAGAGAATCCTCTCGCCACAAACCTCTTGCAACACAATATTCTCTGTCTCTTCCTCTACACAACCCTCTATGTTGAGCTTCCTCCACTCGACCTCGGATGTTAGGAGAGATGAATCCATTAAATTGTGAGACATGCACTCCACTACTTACTGCTCATATTTCCTAGATTTGGGATTCGTCGGCTTGATACATTTTTCATCCATCTTTCTTCTCCTAGAGGGACTTCCCTCTCACGATCCTGTAGAGGGATCTCACATGGTTTAGATTAGATCCACTCTCTTACTTTTGCATCATGTATTTTATTTGTATAGGAGCCGCTTTTGCGTTCCCACTTTATACTGACAACATTGTACCCAGTAGTCCCTATGACCTACTTTAGTGGTTTTTTTTAGGACATTAATAAAATTTTATTTTCTTATCTATGTTGCCATCTCTTTCATTCTTAATCTTGTAGGGCCACTCAGAAGTCCCTCCATTTTAGGCACAATGCCTCATACATCATTCTTCATGATGGAGGTGTACTCCACTACCATGGCATCCCTTTCAAACTTGTTGTTCGACTGCCTCTTGAAAGCTAGAAGGCTCAAAATCTATGATACTACTTATCAACACCATGTAGTTTGGAAACTTATGCAGAGATTTGCTCTCCCTAGATGTGCTCCCAGGAGCCTCCACATGCTTTTGAGCATCCTTTAATGCCTGAGTGAACCATTGAGGTCTCTTGATAGAACTTGTAGGAGGTGGTGGCTCCTCCTTTGCACATGAAGGCTGTTGTCCCAAACTGGAAGTCATTGGTGACCCTGGCTCAATCTTCAAAGCTTCTTGCTCCTCATCCTTTGTCATTGGAATAAGTTCATGAGACTTCTTGGATGCAAAGCCTTTCTCAAAATTTACATCCCTGCTTACAGTTTTCTTTGTCTCCCTTGGAATAGATTTTGTAGGCCTTTGAAGTCTCACTATAACTAACAAACAAATCCTTTCTATTGAAGGACTCCAACTTGGTCCTCTTCTCGACTGATAGATGGAGATCAAACGAACAACCAAAGATGCCAAAATGGCTCACCTTTGGCTTTATACAAGTGAATGCCTTCTATGGTGTCTAGTCCTTCGAAATCTCACGAGGACACCTACTCTGGATGTAGACTGTTGTGTTGCATGTATCATGGCCTTAACAACCCTATGATTGACCATTTCTTTCGCTCTGCAACCCTGTTCTTGTAGGTTGTATGAAACAATGACCTCTCTCTTGATTCTTGCACGATTGCATAAATCTTTGAATTTATTGGAGGTATACTCACCCCCATTGCTTGATCTCAAAACTTTGATTTTCTTCCATGTTTGGTTCTCCACTAGAGGTTTGAATTTCTGAAACTTGCTAAAGACCTCACCTTTGTTCTTTAGGAAGTATATCTAAGTTTTGCGAAAGAAGTCATCAATGAAGGAAAAATAGTTCATGCTTTTTGCGATTGATGCTACTGACATCGGTCCACACATATCTAAATGCACTAGCTCTAGAATCCCTTCATACCTGTGCTCGTTGCTTGGGAAAGTTATCTTGGCATGCTTTCCAAGTGCAGACCCTTTGCATACACCTTCCTGCTCAATGCTCAACTCTGCAAGACCTTTGACTAAAATTTTTTGGTTACCCCAACCTGGTTTCAATTTTAGTCACCAAAATGGTCCAGGGAAAACCCCGAAGGGAAAACCTGTTCTTTAGAGAGATTTTATTTCTTTAGAGACAATTTCAATCAGAAAAATTACAGCCTTGTACTTATCTCATTTTCATCTCGAAAACCGTGCCAAAAACCCACTAACAATCTGCTGTACGGACTCCTTGATTTATGTGCCACGTGTGACTGTATGACGACCTCGATTTTTGTGCCTGCACCCAACCTTGAAATTTGTGGTTGTACGGTTTGCTGTACGAACAACATTAATTGTTTACCTGCCTCGAAATACATGCTGTACGAATGTCTGTAATCTGCCTAAAAAACCGCGCCCAATCACCTCGATTTCTGTGTTGTACGGACCTGTATGGTCTACATTAATTGTTGCAATACATGTTGTACGGATGCATAGAAATTCGTTCCACTTTGCCAGTAAAAATGTCTAGAAAATCATGCCCTTCTTTCTCTTCATGTTTCTTGGAATTTGTGCAAGGGTTTTTCTCTCTGTTTTTTCTCTTCTCTCTTGCTCCTCTCTCCAAAAATTCTCTCTTTGGAATGTGAACAATGAACTAGGTTTGCCTTTTCCAAGCCTTTTTGTTTGAGTAACTTCCATGTCCAAATCAATGGCTTAGATTAAAAGCCAACTAAATGAGATCTAGGGCCCATCTCATTTTCTCATTAAAAATTCACTTTTTAAATATTAAATGAGAATTTAATGCACACCCACTTTTTATACTCATAAAGTCACTTTTAAAATAATTAAACTCAAACTCACATTAAAAGGTCACTTTATTAAATAAAGTCGTTCTCACCTTTTAAATAAGGTAGGGACCACTTTTAAAGTGTCCTTGTCTACCCCAAGGCATGAATAGACAAACACTTCCTAGGTAAAATTTCAAGACTCCCTCTTACCGAGGAAGGTGTTTTTCACCACTCCCATCTTGTCTCTCAAATGAATATGCTTCCCTCTTCCCAAAGACTTCGTGAGAATGCCTGCTACCTGCTCATCAGTAGAAATGTACTGCAACTCTACAACTCCTCTTAGGATATAGTCTCTGATGAAGTGGTATCTGATCTCAATGTGCTTCGACCTGTCATGAAACACTTCATTTTTAGAGAGCCTGATGTAACTTTGATTGTCACAATGAATAATAGTAGGCCTCAGCTCCTAACCAAATAAGTCTACCGTCAACTTGCGAAGCCACAATGCTTTGCAACTAGCTTGACTAGCTGCCATGTACTCGGCCTCTGTAGAGGTCAACGCAACGGACTTTTGCTTCCGATTGAACCATGACACAACTGCCGAGCCCAAACTGAAATAACAACTGGAAGTGCTCTTCCGGTCCGAAGCAGTGCCTAC
The DNA here is from genome assembly GCA_001517045.1 of Pseudotsuga menziesii. Taxonomy (NCBI): domain Eukaryota; kingdom Viridiplantae; phylum Streptophyta; class Pinopsida; order Pinales; family Pinaceae; genus Pseudotsuga; species Pseudotsuga menziesii. Next base: position 11,355 of record LPNX010963387.1, on the reverse strand, counting down.
CCAATCTGAATTCGTGAAACCAACCAAGCCCACTTCACCTGACCTCTTGTAGTCCAGACCATAATCTACAGTCCCAACAAGGTATCTCAAAATGTGTTTTGCGGGCTGTCCAGTGCACTCTCCTAGGCTTCACCATGAACTGACTAAGAGTGTTCATCGCAAAACTCATATTTGGTCTAGTGTTGACCAAATACATCAATGAACCAATAAGCTGACGATACAAAGTAGGATCCACCAACTCTCCCTCAAAAGCATGAAGCATCTTCCAGTTGGTGATCATGGGTGTGGACATGCGTCTGCACTCCTCCATTCGAAATCTCTTCAGAACATCTGTAGCATATTTTTCTTTCCCCAGGAAAACATGTCCATCCTCCTTCCACACCTCCATGCGTAAATAATAATGCATCAACCCAAGGTGTGTCATCTCAAACTCTGAAGCAAGATCTTTCTTGCATGCCTCAATCAAGTGCTCTCCTCCTGTAATGAACAAATCATCAACATATAACAGAAGAATGAACGGAACACCTCCAACCACAATGAAGTATAGGTTGGGATCAACCTCACTCTTCTGAAACCCAATGGAAAGCAGATACAAATCAATCCTCGAGTACCAAGGTCGAGGGGCTTCAGACCATACAAGGCCTTTTTCAGCTTGCATACATGAAACCCTCTCATTAATCTCAAAGCCCTATGGATGCTCTAGATATACCTCCTCCCGTAGAACACCGTTGAGGAAAGCGATCTTCACATCCATCTGATGAATCCTCCAACCCATCAATGCCACAATGGAGATCATTGCTCTGATCGAAGAAAATCTAGCAACCGACGGAAAGGTTTCATCATAATCAACTCCCTCTACCTGTGAGAATTCACGCGCTACAAACCAAGCTTTTTACTTCTCGATGCTCCATTTGCAGCATGCTTGATTTTATAGAGCCACTTGGAAGTCACAACTGACTTTCCCTTTGGTCGTGGAACCACCTCCCACACATCATTCTTCATGATGGAATTGTACTTTTCCATCATGGCATCTCTCCAAACCTGATGTGCAGATGCCTCCTCATAAGTAGCAGGCTCAAACTCACGCAAACTGATCTCCTGTGCCAAATAGCTGGAAAATCTCTCTAGTGCTCTGCTCTCTCTGACCTCCCTCCTGGGTGGCCCCATAGACTCCTCTGCTTCCTTCACAAGCTCCTTTAGCCAACTTGGATTTCTCTTCTTGGAAGTAGCATCCTGAGGCAGACCCTCCTCTACATCATCATTAGACGAATGTCTCCCTAAAGAAGTGCCCGTGGTCTGAGATCCTGTACCTGAACCCTGTGTACCCGAATCACATGAGGATGTAACCTGTGAAGTTGTGATCCATGAACATGTCTTAGTATCGGAAGTCCTTGTAGAGTATGTCCTTAAAACTGATGAACTTGTAACCTGTGACCTAGTCACCCCCGAGACCTGTGACCCTATGCCCTGACTCGTTGAACTCTGAGATGCTGTCATTCGTGGAATAGTCATCTGCTGCTCCTCTTCCTTTGACTCTCGAGACTTTCAAAAGGCCCGCTCCTCCTCAAATCTCACCTCCCTCCTCGCTACAACTTTTCTCTATACAAGAAGGTATATGCGGAAGGCCTTCAAAACCTCGTCATAGCCAACAAAAATGCCCCTCTCTCTAGTAGTCTCAAACTTTGTCCTCTTCTCAAAAGGGACATGGGAATATGTAGGGCATCCAAAAATGTGGAAGTGGCCTATCTCAGGCTTCTTCTTGGTGAACATCTCCTCAGGAGTTTTGCACCCTAAAACATGATGTAGACTCCTATTCTGTACAAAAACAATTGTGCTACAGGCCTCTGCCCATAGGAAGAAAGGAAGACTCTGATCATGTAGCATGGCTCTAGCTGCACCTACTATTGCACAATTCTTCCTGTCAGCCACTTTATTTTGCTGTGGAGTGTAGGGAACTGTCAACTGCCTCTTAATACCCTCCTGTCTACAAAAATCATCGAATGCACGGGAAGTATACTCACCCCCATTGTCTGATCTGAGCACTTTGATCTTCTTTCTTGTTTGGTTCTCCACAAGAACTTTGAACTCTTGGAATCGAAGCAAGACCTCCTCTGACTTCTTGCTTCTTAGAAAGTAGATCTAGGTCTTCCTGGAAAAGTCATCGATGAATGTGATGTAGTACTCAAAACCTGTCAATGAGGCAGAAGACATGGGACCACACAAGTCTGAATGAATCAAATCCAACACTTCCTCTGACCTACTGTCACTGCTTGGAAAAGCAGTCTTGGTGTACTTTCCCAAAGCACACCCTCTGCATACACCACTCTGCTCTGTACTGAAATCCGACAAACCTGTGGCAATCCTGTGCATACACCTAGCGGGCGGTTGGGAGACTTTTCTGTGGTCAAGTGTGTTTTAGGTGGCAACATGTCTTTTATTATTTTGGGGTAAATGACTTTTTCAAGAGAAAAGTGATTTCACATAGTTCCATGACTTAAGTGACTTAAGTCATGAAAACTTGAGAATAAACCACAGCCATCAATATTGTGGGCCAAGATTCGATCTTGACCATAGAAGATGAAGTTAGTGCAGTTACCTTAAATGTGAATTTAAAAAACAAGTTTGAGGAGATCTTGGCATGCATTCCAAGAGAGCAGTTGTTGGAGTGGGAGTGGCAAAAATTTCAAAAGAGAAAGAGAGAGCAGTTTTTGGAGTGGTAGTGGCACAAATTTCAAAAGAGAAAGAGAGACAGCTTGAGCTGAGGAAAAGCGTTGAAGGAACCAAGCAAGAGAGAGGAAGGACATTTTCCATGGTGGGAAGAGGGGCACGCACTTCAAGGAAAAGATAGCTGAGTGAAATGCTGTCCATACAGCAGTAAAGAGGGCACATTTCTGAGTAGGAAAGAGGGCACACACTTCAAGAAAGTGAGCAACATTAAATGCTGGTCCTTGCTGTAGAATTCTGAGATGCCATACAGCAGAAAAATGGCACAGAAATCGAGGCATATATCAGCACAGATTTTGAGGTTTTGCTGCTGCAGTAAGTCTGGGAAGGCCTTACTGTACTTGCTATTTGATTGAGATCAGATTTCGAGGAGTGTTGCTGTTACTGTACAGTCTGTACAGTCCGTTCAGCTGTATGGAATTCTGGGCACAGTTTTCTAGAGTGGGAGTGGGCATAGTTTTCAATACTGAGAAGTTGCCTGCTACTGAGATAAGTACAGTCTGTTAGTGCTGTTATTACTGCTGTTGTAAACCCAGACTTCTCCTGAAAGCTCAAGAATAATATTTCTCTTGACTGGTTTTTCCCTTTGGGGTTTTTCCAGGGTCATTTTGACCAAAATATCAAGTGTTAAATGTCTTGAATGAGACTGCTTTTCACTGCTATTCCGCTGCTATAAATTTCCAGATCGTTTAGCATTGTGTTTCTGCCCTTAACATACAGTTAGAATGTGTTTGGATTTAATGCATGACTATTGAAGTTTAATGGAGGTAGAAATCAGAGTTGCTAAGTGTTTCTGTCAGTGCACGACAGAGTTTCTTGACAGTGGGAAACTAGTTATTAGGCTTTTATTCATTTTTTTGGTCATAAAATAAGGTGCCATGGGTATGGCCTGTACCTGGCATGCCTGGTACAGAGTCCCAATCTAGAACATGTACCCATGTTACACTGCTCATTTCACTCATAATGAGGATGGTGACACAAGGCCTCTCCAAAATATCCTCCCAGAATCCCAGATGCATCCAACAAAGTCAATAATTTAAAATATACCTTATTAAATTTCAAATATTGTGAATAAGTTATTAAAATTTTAGCTGTTGCTCTTAAGTTTGAAGGGATATAATAAAAATTACGTATATGTCATAAACCATTCTTATAGACATTCCCACTTTAGTCTGTGCAAAAGTGAGGGTTTGAAGCACAAGCAGCAACCCAAAATGTGGTAGTCTGAACAGAGGTTCTGCCCTGAACACTATATTTTCTTTCTGCATCTTATTTATCACTAATTTGTTTTAAAAACGGTGAGGTTATTTTGTCCACCAAAGAGATTTTTTGTTCAAAATTTCTATTGATAGGCACAGGGAAAGAATCAAATTGCTCCAATTCGCTGTCTTTTGTATGTTACACATGCTCAGTTCAATTCTCCCAGTATCCGTTTAATTTTTTGAGGTACCCATGTTTTACTGTTTTTCTTGGATACTATATGTTTGAGTGCAAATAATGGATACAAATTTTGTTTCTATGAAGATTTTTCATTTTAAACTGGAAATAAGTACTATGTAGGACATATATTTTCATCACACTGGACTGGAAACAAATGCAGCTCATTAAAATTTTGTGTTGTTTATTGAATTTTGATCGACAAGGGTTGCTTCATTTATGCTGATTAAAATAAACTGCTGTCTTTAATGCCAGGTCTAACCCTACTTAACATGTGTAAGTTCATTTTGATGTTGAAATGCTGAGGACTAGGAGGCTCTTCAATCTGGTCAAATCTTTGAATTTGGAAGATTGAGCACCATGATTAACTTATTGAGTTATAGTACCAGTTTTTGGTCTAGAAAAATATTGTTCATTTAATTTTTGTTTGGCAGTGAATAATAATTTTAGAGTTTATCACAAAATACTCTCAAGATGCTTTGGTCATGTTCTTGTCCAAAAACTTCGTAGTGGTTTTATTTAAAAGAACTCGAAACTTTGTAGTGGTTTTATTTAAAAGAACTTGAATTGTTATGTCTAAAACATCATAAAAGCATTTTTTAAACAAAATTTTGAAAAATAAAATGCAATAGAGAACGTTTTTGAAATATTTCCATTTGTTGCAAATACTAAAATATTCTCGCTTTCTGTTGCCTTTTCTACAAAGAGTTAAGAGTTTCAGACAACTTTGAAAACGGAAGAAAAGAACTATCAAGCTCATTCAAGGGGAGGTTGGATTCTTCTAATATATATATATTTTTTAAATTTCCAAATGAGAATAGCTTTCTTTCATTTTTTTGACATTTTCTGATTGGAAATTGATCTAGGATTGCCTTACCTAAAGGCCCTTAAAGGGTTACAAGGAATTGATTCAACCGAAAAGAACAATAAATATGCAAACCTTTATAATATGGATTTGGTCACAAGTTACAACTACACCGTTATAAAGCAAGGTGCATGATGTTTTTCTTTAAAGTCTGTATTGGCTTCAGCTTCCTTTTCTGCGTCTCCTGCTTGCCTACTTTTGATGCTCTGAGCATTTCCTTTATCTAATTGTCCAAGGTGTAATGTTTTTAAGAGGTTGGTTGGATTGCTCCTCCCTATACCACTTAATTGACAAATTTTTGATTGCATGCCCTCTATTTATTGATGGAAGTATTAGATATGAGAAAAGAGGAAGAGCTTTGTGGCACTTTAATTAGTCATCTACTGCACAATATTCATTTTTTCTTATATTCTCCTTTCGGATGGCTAGGAGCAGGTTTGCTCAAGGTAGCACCAAAATGGAGGAGAGCATGTGGAAGTCTATTTTGAAGATTCAGAAGGTCAGAAGAGTTGCCTCTTATTTTGGATTTTATTGCTTCTTCACTGGCATAGTGTATGCCTACACAAACAACAGGTTTGGATTACGTTTCTAAGTTTGCAAGTCCACTTGCTTATATATGGAGGTTATGTGTTCATGTTCCATTTATTGTTATTAAAACATTTTCTTTGTTTCCATATCTTAATATTTGCTATTCCAAACTGCTGTGGTTCTAAAAGTGGTCAAGAGAGAAGCTATTACAATAACCTAAGGATTAATGATTTAATCACTATGCAGCACAAGAGCAGGAATTTCAAGGGCAGATCAATTCTATAGCTATTTTCCAGCTGGCACGGAGCTCCTATTTGATACCACAAAGGTTAATAACAGTTTCTTTAAATCTATTCTTCTGTGTGTAGTATGGTAGTTGTTTGAACTTTGAACTTCCTTTTTGTTTCGGGTATTTGTCTGATGTTGATATTTGTTTATATTTTCAAATAGCTGTACAAAGCAGCCTTGGGTAATGTATTTGAAGAGGAGGAATGGGGACCAATTGAATTTTCTATTATGGTAAAGCATTTCCAGCGCCAGAACAAGGCTCCTTATGCTTATCATGCTGTAAGTGTTGTATCTCTTTCTCATATGATTTTTTTTTTCTTTAGCAGTGACATTTTTGGAATGCTAAGTTTCATAAAGAAGAGGACCAACTTAAATGATCCAAAATTCTCGAGACCTCTAATAGAGTTCTATTCCTCCCAAATATAGTTCTAGGCTCAAAATTTCTATAAACAAAATAATAATATCTTGTCCAAAACCCTAGATCTATCCTAGGGATGCATAAATTAATATTATTCTCTTAACCTCCTAAATGGACTAGATAAGATAAGATAAGATAAGATAATTTTATTAATGTCCACTGATGACCACAAAGTAGGTCAACGGGACTGCCGGTTACAATGGATGTTCAAGCATGTGGGACTGTCTCCCTTAAAAGAAATACAATACAAGAAGTAAAGTAGAAAAGAAGAGAAGTAAAATTGTGCGAGGCGAGCTGGGCTGTGGCATGGGAGAGCTCTCGCCCCAGTCTCAACACTGTAATCCTTCCCAGGGGCGAAGAAGCTCAAGTGGGCAGGATCCGGGAGCCAATTGACCGAGGATGGTCTAGTACTCCTAACATCCGAGGTTGAAAGAGGAAAACTGAGGGAAGTGCAATAGTGTCTTCTTTCTCGAGTAAGAGCAGGTGGGTGCGGGGCACCCTCTGGAGTGATGTCGGTGAGGTCTGGAAGGTCCTGAGCGTCTCCCAGGGGGAAGTATGGTACGAAGCTGCCGTTGAGATCTCGTGGGTTGAGAACCACCAACCTTTGCTGGTCTAGGAGCTGGATCGATATCTAGGTCAGTAGATCTCTTGGTGCCCCTAGAAGGTGGTAGCAGGCTGAAGAATGATGTGATCCTCTGTGTGGTATCTGGTCTGGGGGGGGAGACTTGCGCTCGAAGCCTGAGAGCCTCCTGAATATAAAGTGCTAGACATCTCTAATCGATGTATCTAAAGAAGGCGGCTAGAGTTTGAGGCCCCCTAAATAAGCAATGGAAGCGTCCTCTGATCTCGTAGTATATAGGGCATCTGAAGATAAAATGTAACTCGGTTTCCACTTCTTGTAGATGACATAGCTGGCAGATTCTATCCGATCTATCAATCTGGTGGTCTGTCTCTACCTGGAGTCTATGGGATCCTATTCTGAATTGTCCGAGAGGGATCCGAAGAGCATGCATCCAGTGGCGGAATGTGTACTGGGGTTGGACAATGAGCTCGTCTCTGATTTCCAAGAAGTGTTCAGCATAAAAAGCCATCTTTGGACGCAATCCTCCCTGAGGATTGACTCAAGTAACCTGGACGAACTGCTTGTAAACATCCCTCTCTGATTATCTTATTTAATTCCTGTCGGGTAGGTAGAAGGTGATCGAGGGCATCCAGAGAGTATTGAAACGGGGTGAGACGATCTAACTGGATCCCCACTGAAGCAATAAGGTTCAAGACTCCTGTAAGTCAATACTGGGCCCTGCTTGAATGGGTAGCACGGGCAATGGTCTCAGCAGAGCAATAGGCTAGATAAGGGTACCTGTCTCGACCTTTTGATGAGTTGCCTAACCCCTGGATCCGATGTAGGAAGTGTTGGAGACATTTACCATCATACACACTCTTTTTGGTCAAATTGGCCTAGTTAAACCACTATGCTAAGTATAATTGACATTAATTGACATCAGTGGAGCATTAATTGCCATCATCCAGTCACACCCACGCCTACCTACAGTCAAGGAGGCTAACTTAGCCTTCTCCTACAATCAAGGAGGCTAACTGGAGCACTCCGGGGGTGATTTGAGTGATATTAATGTACCTAATTGCTAACTGGTGGTTACAATCAGTTCAACCAGTCAGTTAAGGCGCCTCCTCTCATTAAATATATTATTTAATGATCTGGAGTCAACAGGGCGCCTCCACCAACTTCTGATGGTCAGTTCAGCTTCAGTTAACCTCATCGGGGTTCATTGAAGTCATGGAGCACTAGCACTTGATGGTTGGCTTGCTATGACATGTGTTTGATCTCCTTCAGTTGAGATTCAGTCATTTATTGCACTTCGACTTCAGTTAGGGTTTGGTGAGTCAATTAGGGTTTTGGTCAAGTGGTTAACTGAGTGTGAACCAATGGTTGAGAGTCAATTAAGCTAGACTCACTCACTGAATTCGAATTGTCTCCTTAGGTATTCAAATTCCTCATGGATTGAAGCTATTGCTTGACATTGGTATTGTAACCATTCATTGTTTATTAAATATACAGAGAGGAAACCAATTCCGGTTCCGATTAACACCATTTCATGAGTATTTGTTGATTATTCTTTGATGAGATTGATTCTTAGTTCCTAGATCAATGTGCAAGATTAATATGGTATCAGAGCATACGGCGGGACGAAGATCTATCTCTCAAAAACAAGCTTTTTGACAGATTTCTCCATAAAAAGTGAGCAATAGCTCAAAATTCCAGCACTGCACTAGAAGCCAAGGCTTACCACTCAATATCCCGAGTAAAGAACTTGTTGATCAAGCTTGCTTGATTGACTATGCTGGGTGTGATGAAAGCCTAGAATGTGCAGGCTGTCCGACCTCATTTTGCCCTTTCTGTTTTGATTTTCAAGTTTCTACAGGTGAAGCATTCACTACAGCATATCCAGATGGCCTCCTCAGTACCTCTCTTGACTCCATACAATTTCCACACATGGAAAAATAAAATGGAGATTCAGTTGCGCTCCAAAGGACTCCATAAAGTCGCCATGGACACTGAAGTTGAGCCTGGATCCGCCATATAAAAATCAAGATTCTTGAACAAGAAGGATGAAGCCTTTGGTTTCTTGTGCCTCTCTATTTCCGAAGACCTTCTCTTCCATCCTACGGATCTGAAGACACTGAAAGAAATATGGGACAAATTGGAATCTCTATACGGAAAGCATGATGACTTGAGAGTTTATCAACTCGAAAATGAACTCATGTCTCTCCAACCTTCCAATTTCGAGACTCTGAATGATTTCTTTACAAAGTTCAAGCATACTGTTTTACTCTTGAAGCAATGCAAAGTGGAGGAGGATGATCAGCTCATCCTTGCCATCCTCTCCAAACTCGTGGCTGATTATTCAGTTTTTGTTTCTACATTCCGTGCGGGGAAGCTCACAACCCTCGGATGGACGATGCCTACACTCAATGTCTTCATTGAGTCCCTAACTAATGAACATGACAAGCTTGTCCAGATGGGGATCATCCGATCTTCCCGTGATCAAGCCCTCCATGTCTCGTGGCCCAAAGATCTGAAGGGTAAAGGAAAGTAGCAGAAAAATCATAAAACTAAATTTGATGCTCCCAAGCCTAGAGTTGAAAACCAGCATCATGACGAATCTTTCGGCTCAAGGAAGAACAAAGGAAAAGGGCACAATGGGAAAGAAAAAGTCGGGTGTTCTTACTGCGGGAAGGGTTTTCACCCTGAACATGCCTGCATGAAGAAAAAGCTTGATGAAGCAACCTCTTTCCTTGAGAGGAATCACATCAATCTTCCGGAGAGCTTTCGGAGGAGAGATCACCAAGACCGGGAACCGCAGCATGAGAAAGGTCATGCCCTCATGGCAAGCACTTCGAAGTCCAAAGTACTGCTGATTGACAGTGGAGCTTCGAATCACATGATGGTTGAAAAAGACTCCTTTTCATCCTTGGAGACCGGCAAATCCATCCCCATCCACATGGGAGATGACTCCACCATCATTTCTGAAGGACAAGGTATTGTAGATCTAGAAAATGTTTTTTTTTCTAATGTTTTGTATGTACCGTCTCTAGCAGCAAATCTCCTTAGTGTCTATCAGATGACACATACAGGAATGCCTAAGAGAGTCTCTTTCAGCCCAAATGATGTTGAGATAATAGAAATTGCATCCGGGAAACTCATTGCAAAAGGCCTTGCAAATCTTTATGCAAAAGCTTATGAGTTCTCTCACTTTGTTGCGGATGCAAAGCCCACCACTCTGCTAACTCATGGAAATGAGGTTAGTAGGCTGTGGCATGAGAGGTTTGGCCATCTTAATTTCAAATATTTGCAGCAATTATAGAAAAACTCCATGGTTGAAGGCCTCCCGGTCATCAAGGCAACTACGGGAGTCTGCAAGGGCTGTGTGATTGGAAAACACCCTGAGCACAAGTTCGATCGGGGGAAGGAAAACCGAGCTACAAGCATATTGGGGCTGATACGTTCTGATATCAGCGGTCCGATGCCCGTCACATCCATGAATGGATCAAGGTACCTCCTTATTTTTATTGATGATTTTTCAAGGTATACATGGGTTTTCTTTCTCAAAAACAAATAAGAAGTATGTGAAAATTTTTCTGAATTGAAGGCCTTGATCGAAAATGCCTCTGGGCTTTTAAGATCAAGATCTTGACATCTGATAATGGAGGGGAGTATGTCAGTAATGAGTTGCTGTACATATGCTCCCAAAGTGGTATTCAGGTCCAACATTCAATTCCCTACACTCCCTAGCAGAACGGAGTAGCGGAAAGGAAGAACCGGTCTCTTAAGGAGATGACCACCTGTATGTTGGAGTCAAAGAAGCTTGCTGCAAATTTGTGGGCTGAAGCCATGCATGCTGCAGCATACATTCAGAAAAGGGTGCCACATTCATCTGTGAAAGGAAAGACTCCTTTCAAAGCATACTTCGGACACAAGCCAGATGTGTCAAACCTACGGGTGTTTGGGTCCACTGCATGGGCCCGGATTCCGCTTGATAAAAGAAGGGCTTTGCAACCGCAGAGCGTAGAATGTCTGTTTATTGGGTATCCTGATGAATCTAAAGGATTCGAGTTGCTGGATATCAAGACCAAACAGATCATCATCGAGAGAAGTGTCAAGTTCGATGAGCCTCTTCAGGAGGTGGAACTAGTGAAGGATAAAACTGCTGAATTTCCTTCTTATTCCACTGAATATTTGGATGATGAAATTGGGGGTGATGACCCTGATTTGGATCCTCTGATTTCTGATATCAGTGTGCAACAATCATTAGATGCTGAATCAGAACCTGAAGTGCAAAATCATCTTCCTACATGGGCCCAATAGACACTCTCCTCCGCAGGAGACAACATTGAAAATCCGGATGATCCAAGGAGAACCCGATCTGATTTCCAAAGAGCAGGTATTGCGCTCTCTTGTTCTGATAATTTGCTGTCCGAAACTTGCTATTTGATGATTAGTTCAGATCCAAAATCCTACTACCATGCTCGGAATGATCTGAGATGGCAAGTTGCCATGGATGAAGAGATGAATTCT
>LPNX010963367.1:777214-835111 GCA_001517045.1 Pseudotsuga menziesii | reverse complement strand
TGACAGCACTTGGCTCGAGCTTGCCCCCAAGGTCGCACCCAGTGGCTTGAAGATTTCTGCCACGTTACCCGAGGTGCGAATTAGGCGGCAACAAGACCTCTACGGTGGCAAAATACCCAAAGGAAGTGGGAACCTACTGAAAAGTGACCTCGGGGCGCCGATATCTATCACACTCTAACGGGTGCGTTACGAACAATAGCCCAGAGACTCCATTTCAGCCCACATATTCCTTGCGGGTAGCCGTAAAGGTTTATTTTTGGACATACTCCAAGTACTCTCGGGTATATCTGGAGTCCCCCTTTGCCTAATTTAATCAACTCATACTTCACATTTAACTTAAAACATACCAAGATGCAATCGCAAAACATTCCCTCCAAGCACATGCAAGCACATCGATTTTATTGATTTGACTCCATTTTAAGGCACTGGTCTTTTTTGCTTCATATATACATTGTGTATCAGCTTTGTGTTTTCGTGTGTTTATTTTCGTATCTCGTCATCTTTAATTGTCTATAGTTAAAATATTCAAACTCCTAAGTAACTGATTCAGTTTAACATCATCACACTAAGAAATCATCCTTAGTAACTTAATAGGGTCTACCCCCCTTGGCTTCGTTAGAAGTTGAGCCTAAACGGAGGAGTCAAGAACAAGGTGACAGCCTTGACTCAAGACTTGCCCCCAAGGACACACCGAGTGGCTTGAAGATTTCTGCCACGTGACCCAGGTGTGTGAAAAGGCGGCAACAGGGCCCGGGACCATGATGTGGACCAGTCTAGTACTAGAGAATGGAGACACTTGGTCTGTTACCAAGTATTTGACCTAGGGTCAAATTATGCAACCCAGGGCTGAGGCACCTGGTTTGTTACCAAGAAAGCACTGTAAGCCCTAGATTGGGTCTAGGCATATGTGACATTCTGACCCTTGACCTATGGGCTTTGTGTACTTCTCCAAGGCTTAGCTACCCTTGGTTAAGTTACCCTAGTACCAGATCTAGGTGTCACATAGAGTGTGAGATAAAAGCATTAGTAACTCTCTTGGTTTATGATGATGTACTTTTGGAATCAAAAAGACCACAGGTAATGACCACAAGGGCACTTGGAAAATGGCTAATGTCAAAAGTCAAAAATACATAAGGACTTTTGGACCACAAGAAAAAGACCACAGGTGAAAGTCAAAGTAAATAAGGACTTTTGGTAATAGTCAAAAATACATAAAGGACCTTTTTGGTAAGAAGGTAAAAGTGAAATTAGGAAAAGAATAAAATATTATTATTTTATCTTTTATAATTTTGGTCCACTTACAGGTGACTAAAGGCTATAAAAGAAGATCAAGTCTTTTCATTATTACACACAATTTTGCTCTCACAAGTGAAGCTGCTATTACTAAAGATTCCATTGAAGACTGTTTTATGTTTTGTTCCAGCCAAGGCATCCATCTTACTCAGCTAACCCTCAGCTAGGGTTTCATCAACAAACTCATCTTCAGCATCTCCAGTTCTCGGGCAGCTGCATATTTCATGGGCAGACTGACTTCCTTCCTCCACGGCTGCCCTCTATCTTCTTTGGGCAGGGCTCGGGCTGCACTACAGAGTCATGGGTAGGCCCTAGTTTTTCTTGAGCTGCCCCTTCCAGCCCACGGCTACCCACAGTGAGCCCTAGCAGGGCCTCGGGCAGCTTGCTAAGGGCTTACGGGCACCCTAGCTAAGCCCTTTAGGGCTCGGGCTGGCCCAGATCTGCTACGGCTAGCAGACAGAGGGCTTGGCCCTAAGCCCGGGCTGCCCAACAGACTTAGGGCAGCCTGTTGACCTCTCGGCAGTAGAGATCTACCCTCCGGGCAGCAAACAGAAGACTCAGGCAGCAAAGGGCAGGGCAAAACAAATTTCGGGCAGCCTGTCAGAGCAGAAAAACAGTCACGGGCAGTGACAGAAAATTTCGGACACCCTGTTTTTTAATTTTTGGGCAGCCTGTTATTTTTCCGGGCAGGCCCTAATTCATTATTGGGCAGAACTTCATTTTTCGGGAAGTCTGAGCAAGCAGACATCATTCGGGCAGGTAAGAAAATTTACGGGCAGCCTGTCATATTTCTGGGCAGGCCCTAATAATTTCCGGGCAGAATTTGATAATACATAATTGAAAATAACTAAAAATAATTAAGAAAAGAGGCTTAAGACAATAAATTATAAAATTGATGAATAACCAACTGTCAAAGGGGGTTCTAGTGGGAGATAAAGTAATGATAAGAGGTTAGATTTAAGGGGCAAAAACTAAAAGAATAATGGAACAGGAGAATATAAAATAGTGGGTGGAGGGGCTGGGGCAGGTATTGGGTGATAAGAGGCAAGAGGAGGGTTTATAGACACAAAGAATGGATGATGGGCTTCCAAGAATGGCTGAGTTTGTGATCGTCTTCACGGTTAATATTGTAAGGTTGTTTTTCACTTTCAAAGACATTACTAATGATATGCATGTAGTGGAGAGTTGGCACTAAGATTTTGATGTGATTAAAGCAAATAAGTTGTTTGGTGTTGTGAGAATGCTCAGCTATAGCAGATTTGGATAGCCGATTTTGATGATGTATGGAATGTCCACTCAGTTTAATATCCAGAAACTTCACTATAATTGTAGTATCGAGTAGTTGACAGATGACCAAAAGAAGAAAACTGATGAGCAAATCATGACAAGAAGATAGCAAACTCACTTGCAAAATATAAAAACAAGACCAAAAGCAAGGAGTTCTAGGTGTGCTAAGAATCAAAGGCAAGGAACTAGAGAGAAGAGCACGTCTTCGCTCAACCGATCCCAAAGAGGCTATCTACTTGATAAAGCAGATTGAAAGAAGTTAGCTTAATCTAGACTGGCTCCCATACATGTTTGCCAAAATTACAGGCAGTTTATTGTCCAATGTGGGAAACTGTCTTGGAAGGAACAGACTGTAGCTCTGAATCTTTCTTTCAAACACACATCCATGACAAGTTTATTCCTTTTTTGTTTGGTATTGCGAATTAATGCTACTTACACAATCTTTAATCCAAAAGTTCCACTTCCCAATCAGATCCAACACCTATGGAACTAGCCACAAGAAATACAAGTGAGATGCAGATCCTATTAATTTGAAGTTCGAACATACAACATAACATGAATAATAGATAAAAGTCTTCTGAGCGTCAAACCAACAATAGTTTCAACATCAATGGCAATATCAAGATCATGACATATATACAAATATCAAAAATTGGACAGGAAGCTAATGTGCCGCAATAGTTGCAAAGCTAAGCAGAATATATGTCTAGTAACTCCAATTTACCACTACAAAATCTTAATATAAATAAGATCTTAAGTAGCCTACATCACCCATTTCTGCCGACCCCCCGGGCTTAACCTTGACACGTCCAAACATCTCATTCAGCATTACATCATATCTTGGATCTCTCCGCTCCAAAACATTAGAATCAGGGGCCAAATTAGGATCTGCCTCTGTAACACAAGGATAGCTGGATGGTCAGTAAATACAAAAATATATTTTAAGGAATAGACAAAGCTTCCAACATGAAAGAAAACTCATAAAAAAAGATACCTGAAACTATACCACCATGTTCTTTCGTTCTGCATGTTGGGTAGTAAAGGCATAAATACAATAAAATGTATTATGTGTTTTGAAGATTGGCATTCAACTTACTGTAAAAAAAATTCAACTTATCTAAACAAATATCAAATGCTATTTCCATTATGTATAAAACAATTTCTAAAATGAAAAATCTTCTCAGCTGGTACTTAATTACATTTTAGTTGTTGTGCAAAGGCATCAACAACTAGGAAGGAGCACATTTCATGCGTTTGCAATTTGCTGCATAAGTAAAAAGGATCATGTTATGGACCGCATTCCTCACCAAAAAGAAATAATTAGCAGCTTTATCCCAATGTTTTAGGACATGCACTCAGGAAAAACTCCACTAGGTCTTTAGAAAATATTGGCTGACTTGGCAAAAAATCAGCAAACATTTAAAAAATGCATAGTATTTTTTTTGTGCTCAATCCAAAAGAGACTATTTGCAAGGGAGTAAAATACCATGTTTCCCCTCTAACAACACACTGAAATGAAGTTCTCAGAGAGAGGATAGAATCAGTAAGCAACAAGACCCCCAAATTACACTTTATAGACAAGAACACACCAACATACCAAGTTTTTTAAACAACTCGGAATGACTCAACTAAGTTGTGAGTTTTTCAATAATCACAAGTTGCACAAGTTTTTCCAATGACTTGCAAATCAGACGAGTTTTTTTGAAAAATGGTGATTTGTTTTTTACGAAACTCTTTGATTAATCGACAAGTCCTACAACATTGCTTTACCAATGCGGGAAAAATCACCAAAAAATTGGTGATTTCCTATATACTCTACCTGCTTGCCAATTGTTTGCCAAATCATTCTGATTTTCCAGAGTTTTTCCGATTTTCCTATTCGTTGACCTCTACCAAGTTATTAGTTAGGATCAATGTTTGATGATTAAATCCAGTATTGCATGCAAACTAGATGAGTTGGGCTTGGAGGGAATGTAACATAACTAGCCAAATCTCCCATTGAGTCCCTCCTTCAATGGTCAACACCGTGTGGTCATAAACCATCCCACATGGAGACTGCTTAGATGTGACTCCAACCTCTTCAATATGACAATGCTGGAATTATCTGTGTAACATGTACAAGTGGCAACAGCGCATTCATATGTATCATTAGTGCACATGTAATCATGGCTAAGGCCATACTTTATTCTTTTATTGTATTTCTATATGTGGTTAAGGCTAACCTGTTTTTAAAGCTAAGACAAATGTTTTTAAAGCCTCCAGGCACTAAATCTTTAGCATTCTCTTGTGGTTGGCATATTTTGTCTTGTATTTGTATTTGTACATCTCATGTATAGTGCACTCGTGATTGGGCATCTTTCTCTCTCTAGCACACTTTTGGTTAAGCCTAAATGCACTTAATTTGTGCTTTTTTTCTCTTTTTACTGCAACTTTTTGAGTCAGCATTTTGGTTCCATTCGATCCTCTTTTTCTATCTATGAACTCAACATGGCAGAGGGGGTTGTTGTCACATACATAGTAGTTGGTCTACCATTGTTCCTGAGCAGTCCTGAGCATTTCTTTGAGCCAGTCCTTTACTTTGAGATCAGCAGATGATGAGCTTCCAGTTGATGATCACTCTCATTCAGTAGATCTAGAGCATTCAGATTGACTAGTTCTATGCCATGACTGAGCCTCGTGACCCCATATTTGATGACTGAGTTAGCCATTTTCATGACCTAGAGCAGATTTATGGCAGTGCCCATGATGTACAGCAGCAGCAGCAGTGTTTCAGTGCCCTTCAGATTGTTCAGATTGGATGCAGGTATATGACCCAGGTGATATATGGATTTGTACATATGGATTTTGTTTCTTTGCTCTATTGTCTATTTTAGTAGTGAGACCTAGTTAATAGTGGTTGTATGTTGGTGATATTCTATTGCTCTTTCTAGAATCTAAAGTATAAGTGATCTAGTTGCTATGTCCAAGAGATTCTTTTATATACTCATTGGTCATCCCCTACTTGTAGTATGGATTTGGTCATTTCCCTTAGGGGACACAGCTTGCTAGCCTTGGCACCATCTTCACTGTCTCCATCCATTCATTGCCTTCCCTTCTTTTTGTTTCACCCTGAAGTGTATAACTTGACTAGTGACATCTAGGATTTCCCCCACCTTCACCTCTATGTTGGAATAGGTCTCCATGTTTAAATTGTGTCTTGGTGTCGCTTTGTGTGATTCTTATCACAGAGATGGTCTTCCTCTAGGTCTTGAACACAAGTAATCTTACCAAAAGTGTCTTTAGACACTAAGGCATCGGAACTTAAATGAGTTTTCTAAATGGATGCCTAACCAACAAAGCAAAAGTGTTTTTAAACACTGTTGCAAATGAAATATAAAGTCATCCAGTTGCCAAGAGATGAGCACTCATCCTTTGTATGATGTGAGGTCGTTTTCCCCCAAAGGGCAACAAGGTGGTCACTCCATCGCACCTATGGTTGGTGGTAGGCAATGAAGGTCATACCGAGTCATTAATTAGAAACACAATTACCAATCCATCATACCTAACGCAAGGCCTTATGCTCTTTAGGATACAAGGTTGAGGCCCACAAGGCAATTCAGGGAACCTGCTCTTGGAGGATGGCGAGTTAAATAAAATAACGTGCTAAAAAGAGTTGATGGCCAGAGGATGAGCACTCAATCATTGTATAATGTATGGTTCATTTGCCCCTACAGGGAAACAGGGTGAGACTGACCTCTCAGGGTTATGTCTTTGTCATTTTTTGGAAGCCCAAAAGGCTTTCCAGGGCACCTGCCTTTGGAGCTTAGCTAGTGTCTTTTGTTGTGCAAATAATTGTTCTAAAAAAGGTTTTTGTCTAGAGTCTAGTGGAACATTCTCACTATTCCACCCATTTGTGAGACATTGTCATTCCCTATTGTTCACCTAGTCCAACTTATGTGTTGCGTGGATCCTCTTTTCCTTCTGCCTAGATGCTTACAGTGTCAAGTGTCAAGTCATTCCCTTGACCTTACCATGTTTATTCATCTTCACCCTTGACTAGCAAAATGGCCAAATCAATAAATGAGTATACACTGGAAGTTCTTGTTTAGAGCAGCTGATTACTTTAACTTATATGTATATATTGTGCTTATAATTGCCAGCAAAAGCCACTTGTACTTAAGTCTTACTGCTAGCATCAGAGTTTTTCATTTGGGTCATCATTTAGATCATTCTTGACCTAGTCAACCCAGTTTGACCAAGTCAGTAGCAGGGTCCGAGATGAGTTTTGGCCGATGATTGTGGATGATAATTATTTGTGGTCTATCAGTGTCCGTTAGACATATTCATGCTTCAGATGATGGTTTATTATGATGGCTTGTGTTATTTTCATGATTATCAGCATTTACAGCCTTTATTATTATTGTTGTTCTAACTTGGATGAGGCCTTTAACGTACACTTTTGATGGACATATGGTGTGTGGGTACTCATTCCTAGTGGATATGGACATTTTGAGTACAATGATGCAGTCGATTTTCAATTTCATGCGCTTGTAGATGAGATATGGGTCATTTTATCAATTTGCAGCAGTTTGGCCACTGAAAATCAAATAAAATGTTTTTCAGTTGATGGTGAGATCTCCTAGGGCACCAAAAGGGAACATAGAGTGTAGCCAGTCGATGATACCATATTGCTATGGTGTCAGGTCTATTTTTGCAGTCAGTTGACGCCCAGGTTCAATCACTAGTGAAATATGAGCAGTTTTATGTTCCCGAGGCAGTATTTTGATGATGAAAATGGTTAATAAAGAAATCAATTTGGGAAATTGAGGCAAGGAAATGGCATGGATTTGGTCCGGGGCACAATGTTGGGGTCACCTTCATCATCCAGCATCAGTTTCACTCTTCATGGGGTCCACACATCCTAGCATTCTCCACTTGGGTGCGTTTTTTATGTATTTTGAGGAGGGCGTCCTAGTGATTTTGATCACTTTGTGATATGATTAGTGATTATATTTTGTGATTGTTCCATGGGGCCATGCTAATGAAGGATTTGTCTTACCTCCTAGCCCCCACCATGTGTTGTGTTATATTTTGTACACTTTTCATGTGGTGCGCCCCTCCTTGGGCGCTTTTAGTGGGTGTGCCCCCTTCATTAGTCAGTGGATCCATGTATTGTAAATTTTCCTTTAATATTCAACTAGGGCTAAAAAGTGCATACAAAATATCAACTGATAACCACACATGAATATCTTTTACAGTATGCAACGAAATATAAAACTGAGAAATAAATCACATCACATCACGATATTGACACTATTATTTTGGGTATGGAAACTCCCGGAAAAACCCAAGATGGGAAAACCGGTGCAGCAATCAAATATAGATTTTATTATGAGAAAATATGGAACTTTTACAATCACTGCAAATTCACCCAAACCTGGCGAATGCAGTACCCGACAGAATCACTGGGCAAATCCCATCTAAACCTCAACACCCTCCTATGTGAGTGTACGGCCCAGCTGTACGAAGCTCGATGATCCTGCTACTCGCTCCTCCGTCTTCTCGGCTAAATCCTCTGTCTGACTTTCTCTCCTTGTCTGTATCCTGTCTTTGTCGGAATACAAGTGTGTGTTCTCTCCACCAATTGATCTCTCTTTTATAACTTTAGGTAAAGCGAAAACCCTAATTTCACTTTCACTTTAACTAGTGGTAAAGCAAAAACCCTAATTTCACTTTCACTTTAACTAGTGGTTCACTAAAGTTAATTTAGATCACTTTAATTTATTTTTCAAAGTAAACTTAGGAGAAGTAAATTAAATACAACCAGTTTTCTATTTTAAGTCTTCTGCATGCAAGAACACATGCATGCAGGAAGACCTTCCTTGTTGCTACTAGTTTAACACTCCCTCTCAACGAGGAAGGGATTTGGTTGCAACCCCAACTTATCCCTGAACTTCACAAAACTCTGTCTGCAAAGTGCCTTGGTGAAAATGTCCGCCACCTGCTCATCTGTCTGTATGTACTCCAACCGAACGGTTCCCCTCTAAACACAATCTCTCAAGAAGTGGTATCTGATGTCTATGCATTTGCTCCAGTCATGGAACACTAGATTCTCAAATAGCCTGATGCCACTCTGATTGTCACAGTGAACTACTGTAGCCTCTAGCTCACACTCGAACAACCCTGCAAGTAACTTCCTCAGCCACATACCCTCACAAGTAGCCATGCTAGCTGCCATGTACTCAACCTCTGCCGAGTTTAATGCAACTGACTTCTGCTTCCTGCTAAACCAAGAGACAACCCCTGATCCGATGCTGAAACAGCAACCTGAAGTACTCTTTCGGTCCTCTACACATCTTGCCCAGTCAGCATCTGTGAAACCTGCTAACTGTACACTCCCCCTGCGCTCATAAACCAATCCATACTCCACTGTACCTCTGATGTAGTGAAGTATGTACTTCGCAACCGTCCAATGCACTCTCCAAGGGTCCACCATGAACTGGCTCAAAGAGTTGACTGCAAAGCTGATGTCTGGTTGAGTGTTGACCAGATAAATAAGCAATCCGATAAGCTGACGATATAAGGTAGGATCAAATCCGTTTGATCCTGATGCATCAATCTTCCTCCAGTTGGAAACTCGAGGTGTGGCCATAGGCTTGCAGTCCTCCATCCTGAATCTCTTCAAGATCTCTACTGCATACTTCCCCTGTCCGATGAAGAAGCATCCATCTCTTTGCCAAACCTCCAAGCCCAAAAAGTAATGCATCAGCCCAAGGTCTTTCATCTCAAACTCTACTGCAAGGTTGGACTTACAGTCTCCAATCAACCTCTCATCTCCTGTCAAAAAGAGATCATCCACATATAAGACCAGTATGAGAGGCACCTCACCTGTCAAGAAGTACAGGTTGTTGTCAGCCTCACTCCACTGAAATCCCATCTCCCGTAGATAGCTTTCAATCCTCGAGTACCATGCTCGAGGTGCTCGAGGTGCCTGC
Source organism: Pseudotsuga menziesii (assembly GCA_001517045.1). NCBI lineage: Eukaryota > Viridiplantae > Streptophyta > Pinopsida > Pinales > Pinaceae > Pseudotsuga > Pseudotsuga menziesii. Next base: position 825,557 of record LPNX010963367.1, on the reverse strand, counting down.
TTGAGCCCGTAAAGAGCTCGATGCAGTATGCATACATGCGTCTCCCTGTTCTCCACATCAAAACCCTCTGGCTACTCAATATACACCTCCTCCTCTATAACTCCGTTGAGGAAGGAAGTCTTGACGTCCATCTGATGGACACGCCAACCCATCTCAGCTGCTAGTGAGATAATGGTCCGAATGGAAGAATACCTGGCAACAAGGGCGAAGGTCTCCTCATAATCAATACCCTCCTTCTATGAAAACCCCTTTGCCACGAAGCGCGCCTTGTACTTCTCCACGCTTCCATCTGCTGTATGCTTCACCTTGTAGATCCATCTGAAACCCACCACCTTTTTCCCTTGTGGCCTCGGCACAACCTCCCATACTTGGTTTTTCATAATGGAGTCATACTCCTCAACCATAGCTTCCTGCCACACATCATGTTGTGCAGCCTCCCCGAAGCTGGAAGGTTCAAAGTTAATCAACTCTGTCATCAGTGCCATATAACTCAGCCTCTCTGGTGGTACACTCCGTCTAAAAGATGTCTGTGGAGGATCTACCTGCCTGGAATCCTGCACTGTGGATCTAAACCACTTAGGCCTTGGCCTAGTGTCAGCCTGCTGCGGCTGCTGGATATCCGTCTCATGCTGCAGCTCATCCTTCAAGTCAATGACTAAAAGGACCTGTCCACCTGACTCCCTCTGACCATTAGAACATGCGCTCTATGTCTGTACCTGTACATCTGGCTCCTCCAACTTGACTCCCGACTCCTGTGTCAGTTGCTGCTCTGTTGGTAAGTCCAGAAATCTCCGCAAGGCCCTGTCCTCATCGAACTGGACATTCCTGCTCAACTTGACTCCCGACTCCTGTGTCGGTTGCTGCTCTGTTGGTAAGTCCAGAAATCTCCGCAAGACCCTGTCCTCATCGAACTGGACATCCCTGCGAGCAGGAATGTAAACTCTATATGCCTTCGAAATCTCGTTGTAACCAACAAGTAACCCCTTCTTTCCAAAAGGGTCCAACTTCTTCCTATTGTCAGCATGAACATGACAATAGCAAACACTGCCGAATATTGAAATGTGACTCACATCTGGCCTAGTGCCTGTGAAGACCTCCTCTGGTGTCTTCCTCCCCAAGGTTGTGTGGGGACACCTGTTCTGAATGTCTACTGCAGTCCTGTATGCCTCGGCCCAGAGGAATAGTGGTAATCCTTGCTCAAATAACATGGCCTTGGCTGCTCCAACCATAGTCATGTTCTTCCGCTCTGCAACTCCATTCTGCTGTGGGGTATGGGGCACAGTGTGCTCCTTCTTGATCCCCTCAACTAAACAATACTCCATGAACTCATTGGAAGTGTACTCACCCCCGTTGTCTGTCCTCAACACTCGAATCTTCTTTCTTGTTTGGTTCTCCACAAGAGTCTTGAACTCCTGAAACCTCTCAAAGACCTCTGACTTGGCCTTCAGGAAATAGATCCAGGTTTTCCTGGAATAGTCATTGTTATCCACTTATTTGTACCATAGTTGGATTAGCTGAGGAGCCGCCGGTTGACAAACATGACAAATGTTTGATTCCAGTGTATCAGATGTTTCGCCTTTGTGTCTAGTCAGTTTTTTGTTTGAATAATTTTGACCATGGCCCCGCGGGGTTTGTAATAAAATGTGCTAGTAGGGTGTTTTGAGTGGTTCGGTCTCCTGAGACGTAGAATTTCAACTAAGGTATTCCAGGGAGTTTTTTGCCCTTGACAATTATGCTTTGCCTATAGCCGAGTATAATTAATGAAGTTTTCTCTCACTTCCTTCAAAGCTGGAATGCCCGATTTTGAATTCTGGGCCTTGGGGGGTTATTAGAGCCCAACTAAGTATATATAAACCTACTAGGCATTATTAGAATAGAGTATGGTCATCTCCTAAGTCACTAGGACCCTCAAAAAAAATTCCGAAAAAATTTTACCGGGCGGTTCAAAATTTTTTTTTTTTTTTTCTTAAGTTTTTTAATTAAATTTTTCCATAATTTAAATGGATAAATTCAATTTGTAATAAGTTAGTCATCCAGAAGTCGAATTTAGTGATTGAAGGCTCTAACCTTAAGCCAAAAATCATTCTTGATCAGCCAGCCAGCCGGATCCAACTTTCAAATCATCATTTGGCCACATAACGCATATTTTCTCAAAAAAGTCATTTTTGGGGAAAAAATTGATTAATTAATAAAAATGATTATTTTGGAGAAAATCCAAATCTCTCCAAATTAATCCAAATTCAGCGAAATAAAAGGCTAAATGACATGGCACGGAGCATTTATGATGATTCCAATCAATATCGGTCAGTTTCAGATCAAGTATTGGAGTGTAGCAGTTGAACTATCTGTCAGAAATTTGCCCTCTTTGGTCAAATCCATTTTTGGTTGAAGTGTGGGTTATCTATTGGTTGGGTGATCATTACGAGGGAGGATGAGCCACCTCACCCCCCCTCATTACTCCAGCACTCAGTTACAACTCAGTTGCAGCTCAGTTCAACTCCAAATCATCATGCCAAGCTCATTCATTTACTCCGGTGTTCCTCTTAGTTTGGTTTTAGGGTTTTAGCCTTCTCTCTTTGTATAAATAGAGGCTCTTTCAGCTCTATCAGGGTGGAACTTTTGTGGCAGAGTTACTCTGTAGAAATTGTATCAACCTTTGCTTTGAATTTTTAATAAGAATTTCGACTTTGGAGGTCTATGAGCTCTTGCATGTGGTATACATTTCATGGTTAAGGTGGCATTGCTTCTAACCCTTTGCTTTTAAATACTTTGAATGAGATCAATTTTGTTTTGTTAAAGCTCAAGAGGGCCACTATTGGCACGGTAGGGTAATCATTTGAAGTTCCAAGTTGATTATTTATGCAAAGTAAATTAGAATCTTGATGAACATGAGTAGTCAATAATACGTAGTGTTGATCCTAATTTAATTCTCTTAGCATACTTTCATATGATTTGATCTCACTTTGTGTTTGAGTTTTGGTGTTATTAGGTTTCACAGGTTGAAGAAGGGTGTGAGTTCAGCTACATCCAGCCCAAGCTTCAAGCAACCTCTTTGTTTTAACACTTTGTGATTGCAGGACCTACACAGATCGTATTCTTCTCTTACAAAAGAAAGCTGGAAACTTCTCTTTCGCTCTTGTGTTCCATCCACAAGAACCCCTTCTTCTTTACCCTTTTCTTTTTCTTGTTTTGCATTGCTTAAGAAGTAGATCCACTCTTTCATTGCTTATATTTAGATCTGTCTTCTTTAAGCTTTGTTAGATCTAGTATTATTCACTAGATCTAGGAAGAAGTTTGTACTTTCCATGCAAAATTTTCAAAAAAATTCTAAGCACAAAAAAAATGTCCAAATTTTTTTTTTGTTTGCATTGTCTTTCCTATCACTTTTTAGTATTGTTAGCTTGTTGATTTTTTATTTTTGTGACAGGTACAGCAGAAGTGCTGGTAAAAATTTGAAGATTCAAGGCTTTAAAAAGACTCATTATCCCCCTTTCTTCATTCCCTTTTCTCAGCTCAATCCGGAAGCCTTCCAAAGATAACAAAAAAGCAAGAAAGCATCAAAAGAAGGGCATTGTAAAGAATTAATAAAAGAGCAAGTGGGATCAAGGCTCCCACACCCCACTTCCCCCATTTGGGGGAAGCCTATATCGCCATTGTCCATATTTCATTTTCTTTCAATTTGCTTTATACCTGCAAGATAAATAAATGGTGAAAGTAGAATAGGGTAATTAGTTTCAATTTGTTAAAAGGCTTAGTTAGATTTGATTTCATTAGTATATTCTTGTTAGTTTCCTCTTATGCAATCTGTTCTCATGTTAGATTAGGTTTGATTTCATTTTTGCCTGCATAAAAGTTATCAAGAAAGAAAAATTTGTTTGATTAATTGCCGATTAGTTTATCATCCGTGAAAAGTGAAGTGAAATGTCTCTCCGATTATCTACTTGGTTAATGCACTATTTCTTCACCTTTTTGATAGAGTTTTGCTTACCCCCTTGCTTTCTTGATTAGGGCCTTAAAAAGCCTGAAAGAGACTCTCGGGTGGTTTAGATCTTTGTGTTTCTTTTAATTTTAACAAATTAATTAAGTCTCTTGAACTTGCAGTAACACAAGTCAAGAGCACTCTCTATCGAAGAGCATACTTAGAATTGCACATCCTTGCATTAGGCATTCTAGATTAGCTAAGTCTCTTGAACCATTGTCATAAGACGGGGTCAAGAGCGCTCTCTGTCGGAGAGTCTTAATCAATTAACTTAATAAAATTTTCAACGCACACCCCCTAATTAATTAACTTCGTTTTCTCCTTGCCGGAGTATGCTCTGACCGACCTCAAAATCGGAGTACCCAGAAACGGCATTGGATTTCTAATCTTGCAAGAAAAACGTAATAAAATGTAAACCCTGTAACCAACGCACCGGCGTTGTAGGGAATTTTCTAAAGTACTTCTTAGTAGAGACGCCGAAACCCCCGTTGTCTAAGCTTCTCAGCTAGCTGGTCAATCTCTGCGATACTAGCCTGGGATACTCGGTAGGCCTATCATGTCTTCAACGAAGTGAACTTGGAATATTCTCCCGGCTTTTTGACAAACCTTCGTTGACACCCTAATCAAGAGCACATAAAATTCTTAAAACCTACCAAGAGCACTCGCACAACCTAATATTCACTAGTTTGATTTCTAGACTTGTTATTTTATTCTTTGCGCATTTCAGTATTATTGACTCCATAAGGCACTAGTCCTTTTTTAATCTGCATAATTAGTTTTTTTTTATCAGTTGTCTGTAGCCTGTTTTAATTTCTATCTGTGAATGCATAATTAACTAAGTCTGGAATCATTCTTATCTTTTAATCTCTTGCTAGCAACATGGATTGCTTTTGATTTATGTGTCATAATCATAATAAATAAACACCTCTAATCACAATAACTCCTAACCAACACCCATCTGCATCCGTAACCAATTAAAACACTTTAACCAGATTGAGCCTTAGAAAACTCTTTGTTAGGGACTACCCCCCTTGGCTTCGTTAGGAGTTAGACTAAACGAAGGAGCTAGGAGTAGGTGACAGTACCTAGCTCTGTGCTTGCCCCCAAGGTCACACCTCTCCCACTTTCCTAAGTGAGGAGACAGCTTTCATTAGATTTCTGCTACTGGTGTGCAATCGGCAAACAACATTCATCAATGAAGATTACGCAGTAACTGTAACCACTGAACGAATGGACACTCATAGGTCTGCATACATCCGAATGCACGAGGTCCAAGGGCTCCTTAGACTTGTGCTCACTCTGTGGGAAAGGCTTCCTGATATTCTTCCCCAAAGCACAACCCTTGCAGTGGCTATGCTTTTCCTCCTGTACCTGAGGAACTCCAATGACTGCCTGTCTCAAATGCTTCAGTGCTCCATGGTGTAAGTGTGCCATCCTCCTATGCCACAACTCACCCTGACTGCTGCTGTTGCTGCTGACTAGAGCCTTTGCAGGCTCAAAGTGTAATCTGTACACTTTCCTGCTCCTTCTGCCAATCACCCGATCCAAGCTCCTATCTGACCCCTTGGGCCTGATATACACTCTATGGTCACGGAACTTCACCTGATATCCCTTGTCCTCCAGAGTGGAGACTAATAGGTTCTTGGTCAGTCCTGGAACATTTAACACATCAGCAAAACTGAGGAGTTTGCCAGACTCCCTCTCAAATAAAACAGTGCCAACTCCCTGCGCCTGATACCGCGCATCATCACCCAGCTCAACGTGGATCCCTGTTCCACCCTCCTGCAAGTCTTTGAAGAATCTCTTCTATCCAGTCATGTGACCACTGTCAATGTACCATATGCTGCTCCCTATGGTGCTTGCCATGCAAGCTATCAAACAGAACTCCTCATCGAAGTTCTTGTTGAACTCATCCACCTCTGTAGATCCAGCCATCTTAGTGTTACTCTTCTTCTTCCTGTCTGGGCACTGGGAGGCAAAGTGTCCCTGCTTGTGGCAGATAAAACACTTGGCCTTTGACACGTCAAGGTTCTTCTTACCATCCTTCTTCCTCTTTGCCTTCCCCTTGCTCTTCCCTGTAAGGGCTAGAGCCTCCTCATCCACAATCTGTGGGGCACTGCTGGATGAGCCTGATCCTTGACCCATGTGAGTCTCCTCCTACACAAAGTCGTCCCATAGTCTTTGCCAATCAAGGAGCTTCTCCCTAGCCACAACACCTTTGACAAAGGTGTCCCATGGCTTAGAGAAGCCATTAAGGGCTATCCGAACTAGTTCCTCATCATCTGTCTTAGAACCAATAGCTCCAAGCTCATCCCTGATCTGTGTGAGCCTCGTTAAATAAGGCACCACTCCTTCTCCCTTGGCCATCTTGGTGCTGCGCATCCTCTCTTGCAACACCATCTTCTGATTCTCGTTCTTGCTTTAGTACAGACTCTCCAAAGCCGTGAACATCCCTACTGCGGTCTTCTTACCAGAAAGGTGAGGGACTATATGGTCCTTCACTCCATCCATGATAATCAACATGGCTCTGGAATCAATCTTCTTCCAAACTACTAAATCTGCCGGATCTGTGGGTGCAACCTTCGTGGAGTCAATGTGCTCCTCTACATCACTGACGTCCAGGATCCTTGTGATCCTTTCTTTCCATGTAGGAAAGTTCTGAGCACCCTGGAGTCTATCCTCAACTCTCAACTGCACAGCCATAGTGAAGTGTACCTGTCAAACCCTAGATATGGAAGTCTAGGTTTGTGTCTTCCTATAGATTTGCCCCTGATCTATCACTGCTACTGCAAATCTCTCAGCTTTAGCTCACCAGAGCTCTGATACCATGTAAATTTTCCTTTAATATTCAACAACGGCTAAACAGTGCATGCAAAATATCAACTGATAACCACACATGAATATCTTTTACAATATGCAACGAAATATAAAACTGAGAAATAAATCACATCACATCACGATATTGACACTATTATTTTGGGTATGGAAACCCCCGGAAAAACGCAAGATGGGAAAACCGATGCAGCAGTCAGATATAGATTTTATTATGAGAAAATATGGAACTTTTTACAATCACTGCAAATTCACCCAAACCTGGCAAATGCAGCACCCGGCAGAATCACTGGGCAAATCCCAGCTAAACCTCAACACCCTCCTGTGTGAGTGTACAACCCAGCTGTACGAAGCTCGATGATCCTGCTGCTCGCTCCTCCGTCTTCTTCACTAAATCCTCTGTCTGACTTTCTCTCCTTGTCTGTATCCTGTCTCTGTCGGAATAAAAGTGTGTGTTATCTCCACCAATTGATCTCTCTTTTATAACTTTAGGTAAAGCGAAAACCCTAATTTCACTTTCACTTTAACTAGTGGTAAAGCAAAAACCCTAATTTCACTTTCACTTTAACTAGTGGTTCACTAAAGTTAATTTAAATCACTTTAATTTATTTTCCAAAGTAAACTTAGGAAAAGTAAATTAAATACAACTGGTTTCCTATTTTAAGTCTTCTGCATGCATGCAGGAAGACCTTAAGACCTTCCTTGTTGCTACTAGTTTAACATGTATTAGCTATCCAGCTAATCTTAGTCATTGATTAGAGTGATTGTATCTTTTGATATTGGCCCTTGATCTTTTTCGAGCTAGGTTTTGTAAACTTTTGTGTATCAGACAGATCTATATACTGAGTTGCTCCCTCATTGTAAAGGGACTTTTGGTTCTGAAAATATTGGAATACGAGAAAACTTTTGGAAATCTCTTGGAATCTTTGTGAGTGTTCTTGAATGTGATTGTTATGCCTCTTTCTTAGACATTTGAGCGGATCTTGGATGCAAACGACATACTTTTGTGGAGGTCGTACTGATCTTTTGCAGGATAGTGACTTACTTGAGAGGAGATTGTGGAGGAGACTTACATCATCTCTTCCTGAGAATCGTTTCATCTTCAGGGAGTGACCAATTGATACTTTGTGCATTGGATTTTTCTCTTTAGATGAAGTACGTTGCTTATCGTTTTCATCCATGAATCAAATCTCACTTCGGTAGTTTGTATTTTGCAGGAGGAGAAGGGTCGCACTACCTTCATTGGGAAAAACACTTTCATTTCATGTTGGATCTTGCTCGAAATTGTAACTAGGTGGAAGGATCATCGACATACAAGGCGGCCGCAAGTATTTTCAAGTACGATCTACAAGGTTAATATCGTTTTCCATATTTTTATCCAATTGTCACACAAAACCCTCATTGTCAAAACCCTAGATATGTAGATATGATAGATCAGGTGCTTATTTGATGACGACCATCAAAAACCACTTCGAGATAATTAATTAAACCCTGGATCTCAAGTTTCGTTGAAATCCGACTTGATTTACCCTAGGATCTAGCACTAGTCTACTTTAGGTGGGTCGCCCTCCTTGGGGTATTGGTCATATCTTCAGATCTATTAGTTGAGTATGCTTGAACCCACTCCAAATCAACAGATCTATCCTTCAAGCCTCCAGATCTAGTCATTTCTAGTCCCGATCTATTCTATTGGGTCCACTTTGTCCATTATTGCATAAGCCCTAGGTGGATCTCATTAGGGTTTTTCTTATTCAAACTAGATCCCTCTAGATCTATGTTACTTAACTCCTTGTGGTATCTTTCATTATAAGTTGGGTCATTTTTTTTATCTTAAGCCTACTTGACTAGGCTTTAACCTCACCTACCACTTCTATCTTACTAGATCTAGATTTACTTACTCATTATCTACCTCTTGTGCTCGTTGCAAACCTCTTTGAGTGTCTTGCGTAGGTTTGCTAACCCTCAAAGGCTAGTAGGGTCTCACCCTTGATCATTGTTCAGATTGATCTAAAGTGACAAGAGCTCGTCCGGTGTGACAACTACCTTTCATCCGTAGTGGACAAGGCCCTTGCAGTGTCACTGGTTACACCTCTATCGTCCCAGATAGGATATCTTTAGTGGGTAGCTACACTTTGTGTGATAACAGGGGCATGAACCTTCCCTACTCATTTCACTAATGTTTTTAGTGTTTTTTCTTTGTTGTTCATACCAATATTTCTATGATCAGACTTGGCATGCTGAAGATACCTTAACCGAAGGAATATCTGGGTTGTTTCATTGTGTTTCACTGGCTGGAAAGGTCAATTTTCTGCACTAATTACAGAGTTTTTGTCCATTGAGATTGGTGCACACAGCAGGATTTACTTGTTGCTTTAATTCAACATTTTTCAGCATTGTTCCAAGGCTATGGGTGGATAGCATCATTATTTTGGTGACTACAAAACCAGGGTTTCAGACCTGATTTTTCAGCAACAATTTGGAGACTTTTGGCTGGTGGCATCACTTTTTGCGAAGGCAGAACTAGGGTTTTCAAGACTGTTTTTTTGCAGCAGTTTTGGGAGATCTTTGGCTAGTGGTAATGGCATTACCCTAAGTGCTACAAAACTAAAGTTTCCAGATCTGATTTTTCTGTAAAGGTGATTTGGAGATTTTCTGTAAGGGTTTCTAGGATTATCTCTGTTTAGGATTTCCTAGGGTTTTAACCCACCTTCAAGGACTCCACTACAGTGGTTGAGCCCGAAGTTTGCTTGGATCATCTCTTTACAGGGATCGCTTCAGCATTTGGTTTCACATGTTTTCTCATCATTACCTATGGGGATGAAGGTTCAAATCTTTTATTTTAAAGTTTCACCCTCATACCAGGTTTGCACTTCTCTTCAAGGATTCCTTGGGTATTGTTACCCCCCAAACTGCATGGGCATTTTGAGACTTTCTAGCCAGCAACATTAAGCCAAGCAGATGGTGATGGAACCTTGATTCATTCATTGAATCAGGAATAATTTACATTTATGGAATTTGTGCTGGAGAATCTTTGATAAACCAAGCCTGAAATTATGCCTTGAGCCAAATCAAGATAACTACTGCTGCTCTAAAGGCTCCTGAAGAGGCTTCATATAGCTCTAATCTTGCTGGCAAATGTTCAGACCCATGTTGCATGACAAAACAGTGTTGAATGTTTTTTTAAGATTCCTCTGTTGAAAACCATCCAGCCTGTACATTGACCTGATGATGTAGTTATGATATGATCAAACCAGTTTCTTCCACAAGCAGTTCTGGAAATTCAAGCCTGCCCCACCAGTCTTATTCACTGCCAAACTATGACTTTGGTATGATGCAATGGAAGGAGACATCAAATCAGATTCAAGCAATCTAGGTTATGTGCCAAATAAAAATGGTTATTTGATGATTGCAGCCAGTGGTGGATTGTATTAAATGCAGAGGTTGTAGCTCAGATTATAAATACTGGAATAGTTGTTCCACTGTTAACCAATAAGTTGCACTTAGGTGGATTTCCAATGAGCAATCAAAGACTTGAACAATTCAATTGTTCATCACGTGTTTTGAGGTCCATCAAGCCAATCAGTGACCCTTTTTTTTATTTTTTTTACATGTTCATGCCCTGCAGGAAATTGTAATAAATGACTTAGCATGATGAAATTATGTAAAAAGTTTGGCTTTCCTAGCACTTAGTCATCAATGCTTTACTCTAGGGTGTTTTTTCCTTGAGAATTATATGCCGTTTTTTAATGACTTATAATTTTCGAGTTTTTCACCCGCTTATCCAAAGCTAGAGTAAATGGCCTGGTGGGTAGGCCTCTGGAGGTTATTAAAACCTAGATGTCAATGTATATTACCATGCTAATCATTATTTTATAATCATATGAACATGTACTAAGTACCCCCTAGGTGTTTTTATTATTTCGGAAAATTTTAATTTTCTCGTAAAAAACATGCTTGTTTTAAGTAAAAATATTCACTAAGGCATAAAAGTGTGGTTAAGAGGAAGAATTAGGCATGGGGGTGCTCGTTTTCTAAATCGGAGCACCCACTTAACCCCTAAACCCATTTTCCTAAGTTTTCGAGTAATTATTTATCTCCAAAATTGAATATTACTCGAAAATGGTAAAAAAAGACCAAAAAAATGGATAAAGTGAAAAATTCGGCAACTTATAAAATAAAGGAAACATGCCAAGAGAAAATTTTCTGAGTTGGCAAAGTAAAGTGGAAACGTTCCTAAGGTTTCTAAAACACTATGGAGTGTTTTTCTCAGCAAATAAAGGCAAGTCGATTTTGCTAAATCAAGTGGGGCTCATCTCTCAAGAAATAGATGGAAATTTGTGAGGATAATAGGCTATAGCAAGTGTTGAGTTATGAATTGGAAGTTCGAATTTGTTTTGCCTTTGCCATCCTTTAGCCAACCCATATCCATCTCATGCCAACTCAAGCAAAGCGCTTTCTCTTGGGCAAGTGCACCCCCATCCCCCCCTTGGTCATATTCTTCTATATAAGCAAAGCATTGCTCCATTATTTGGAAGAGGAAGCAAGGAACCTCTGCTCTTGTAATGTATTGTTGCTCTATATTTTGAATAAAGTTGAGACTTTGGAGGTCTGAACTGTGCAAGAGTTTCATGAATGTGAATGTCGTGCTAAATCGAGTTGATATTTAGTTAGTTATTGCTTTCCTTTCTTTCAAGTTTGTTAATCTATCTAGCATAGAAGGTCATTGTTGGCCATAGAGCAAGCATTTGTAGTTTCAAGTTGCTTGTTTATGCTTTTATTATTAGAGATCTAGGAGTAGTAGACTGTAGTCGGTAATACTTATGCTCTCTTAATTTCTTTTAGTAAAACATATTGGATTTTGATCTCACTTATGTTAAGGATTTGTAGCTTGCAGATCATCTCAGGGGAAGGAGAAGTGGGAGCTCGGTTGCATCCCTTCTCTCTTCATACTTTTATTTGGATCTAACACTTCTTGCAATTTCAGGCATCTCTACATCCTCACAGAAATCCAAGCCAGAGCTTGAGAACCTCTCTTCTTCTCTTCAAAAATTACTCTCTTTGGTTACTTTTAGCAAGCAAGCTTAGATTTCTTTTAAAACTTATCATTAATTTCTTAGCTTGTTTATCTTACTAGATCTAAAAGTGCTTTAAATTTGCAATCTTAAGCAAAGATCTAGTTTATATTCTTAGTACTTAAAGTGGCATAAATCTCTATGTTTTTCGCAAGTACTAAGTTGTATTTTTTTTATTGTATTTTTACAATAATCTAATAATTTACAAACAATTAGCTTGCTGTTTTTTGCATTTTGCATTTAATTGACAGGACAAGTGAAAATGTTGGCAAAATTTCAAAGTTTCTAGCCTCTCAAAGCACCTCCAAATCCCCCCTCTTCAATCCCCTTCTTCCAGCAAGCTATTGTAAGCCCTTTTTATCAATTTATAAGGTCAAAAGGCAACCCCTTATTAAATTATCAACATTGTAATAATTTAATAAAAGAGCAAGTGGGATTACAGCTCCCACCCCCTCCCCCTATTTTGGGGGAAGACTGTATATGTCCTTGAAGTGGTTTGAGTTTTTAGATTAGATTTAATTATTATAATAAGTCTAGATCAATTCAAGTTTACTTCAAGTTTACAATTTCATTCAAAGGAATCAAATACTAACCCAGCATTTCATTGTCGTAGTAATTAGTCTCACAAATTTCTTTGATTTTCTATTTACAAAAGCACACAATCCGTCATAAAAGGGCTATATCTTTTTTGTACTTTGCTTTCATAAATCGGAATAAACATTTGCCTATTCCATGTATGCTCTACCCCTCACAGCGTTGTCTGAGACTTGGGGATATCAAAAGCGGAATTGTGCATTTATTGATGTTTTCACATCTAATTAATCAACTCATTTTAATAAAAGTAACAACCCAGAACATTACAAAATCCGGCGTAACGAATTTGAGAAATAGTGGGCAAAATCTTTAGACAAGGCAGGAACAACTAGAAAGTGACCATGGGATCCCGTTAGGGTGCATCCTTGTTGGTGTAATGTTGAGCACCCCCCCACGACTCCATCTAGCCCACATTTTCCCATGCAAAGCCATTTTTCCCAAAATCCAGACATATTCCCAGTACCATGCAGTATATCGGGAACCTCTTTCCCTTTAATTACTCATCATTTTAATAATTAAAACTAACCAAGACACACTGCAAAACATTTTACCTTTTCAGCAGCACTTCAATATGTTATGGCTCAAATTGGCACTAGCACAATTTATACTACTATATTTTGCTTAAAGTCACCTCGATGTATGAATGTTGTATCTTTATGTTGCTGATCTAATTTCTACTCTGCAATATCTTATCAGTAAATCATTTCAAACTCCTAACAAAACAATTCATCCATAACTAATAAAAGCAAGAGCCTTAGTAACTCTTTCATAGGGACTACCCCCCTTTGGCACTGTTAGGAGTGGCCTAAACGGAGGAGTCAGGATCAAGTGACAACGCCTGACTTGAGACTTACCCCCAAGGACGCACCGAGCAGCTTGAAGATTTCTGTTGCAAAAACCACAGGTGCGTAAGAGACGGCAACATTCCACCATTGGTCCACAATCCATTTCTTGGTCGCAGACAATTTGGGATGTCTATTCCTTGATCTTATGAGAGACAAGGATTTTTTGTTGTTCATAAACCATTGTCTAAATGGCTGATTTTTCCAAGGACAATGGAGTCAATCTGGTTAACTTAATGTTGGCTAATGACTAAAAAGTGAACTTAAGATTAAGCCATAACTGTTGATCGCAAGTGAGGCTGAGATCTAATATTGGCCATCCATCACTTTGGAGATTGGGGGTTAGGGTTTTGGTCATTAAAATGCTAAGTTACCAAGATACAGATCCGGATACGGATCTGCTATATTTTTAAAAAGCTAGGATCCGAATACTATGGGGAAATGGCAAGTACAAATAATATAAATAATATTTTTTTAAATTTTTAATATAAATAATATTTTTTAAAATTTTTAAAATTATAACTTATATAAAAAATAAAAACTCGATATAATTTTTTAAATATGATGATTCAGGAAAGGAAACATGGCAAGAAATTAGTTCATGTATTAGATTTTAATAATGGAAACATTATATAAATATAAATAAATTATAATTTATAATGTTAATATACATTTAAAAAATATAATACCAAGTTTATAAAAACTTTAATCACTTTAATTTTAGGATATAACTTGAATATAACTTTTTCACTTAAATATAGCTTTATAAGAACTTCAATAACTTTAACTTTAAATATAACTTTACTTAAATATATATCTTGAATATAACTTTATCTTTCACTTAAATATAACTTTAACTTCAATATATAACTTTATAATTGTAATGCATAATCTATAAAAATTTAAATCAATTATTTTTGGAGACTTTATGTTATACTTCATAAATTAAAATTTCGTTTGATGAGTTCGACCCTCTGACCATTAATTATTCCCATCCGCAAAGGGCTCCCAACAACCATTAGTCAAGTGAACTAGAACCTAATGCATGTGAATGAACTAGTCGATGAAAGGAGGGTTCGATCCAACGAACAGGGGCGTGCAAACGATAGTGGGCTTGACCCAATGAAGATGCCTCAACAATCTAACGTCCAATAATTTTAATGTAGGAATCTTTTGGAGAGCAATTGAACCGTTCGTTTGAGTTGCCATGGAATTCGCTAAGGATTCACCATTTCACTATTAAAAACCCTATTCATCATTAGCCACCATAGTTAAATAGTTGCCACAGTTATTATTAAGTAGCGTATCCACACGGATCCGAATCTGAATTTGTATCAGATCCAGGGATCTGCAGATCCATGCTCAAGGGCTGGTGGAGCCGGTAACATAGTGATGCTATAAAAGAAAGCATAAGGAGAGGAGAAAGACACACAAGATCAAGAGATCATTTGAGAGAGAGATTTTCTCAAGTGAAGAGTGAAATGTTTTGTGACTAAGAGACACGGTGGATGAAGAGAAGAGTGAAGGGAGATTTGTAGCTAGAGGAAAGATCCGAGAGGAAAGAGAGGAGGTTGATTTCACTGATAGAGATAGATAGGCCGAATTCAGTCGTTGTACAAGCCGATCCCAGGATAGGGTCTGTTATCACACAAAGTGGAGCTACCCACTGAAAGTAATATCCAGGACGGTAGACGTAAGGTAGCTAACCAGTGACACCGCAAGGGCCTCGTCCACTACAAATGAAAGGTAGTTGTCACACCAGACGGGCTCTTGTCACTTTAGATTAATTCGGAGAATGATCAAGAAGGAGACCTTACTAGCCTATGAGGGCTAGCGAACCTACTCAAAACACTCTATGGGGTATGCAATGAGTATAAGAGGTAAATAATGAGTAAGTAAATCTAAATCTAAAGAATGAATGTGGTAAGTACGGTTAAGACAAAGTTGGGGAGGCGTAAGGAAAAGGAAAATTGCCCAACTTACAGTGAAAAGTACCACAAGGAGTTTAACAACGTAGATCTAGATAAATCTAGTCAAAATGAAAGGTACCCAAGTTAGATCCAACTAAGTTTTATGCAAGGTACCCAAGAGAGTAGATCGGGCCATGAAATGACTAAATCTAGATGCCTAAAGAGTAGATCTGGTGATTCAAAGTGGGTTCAAGCATACCCAACTGATAGATCTGAAAATTTGACCAAAAGCCCAAGGAGGGTGCCCCACCTAGATAAGACTAGTGCTAGATCCCAGAATAAATGGAGTCGGATTAGAGTAAAATTTGAGATCTAGGGTTTAATTAATTACTCCTAAGTGGGTTTTGATGGTCGTCATCAAATAAGCACCTGATTTATCAAAACTAAAAAACTAGGGTTTTAACAATTAGGGTTTTGTGTGACAATTGGATAAAAATATGGAAAATGATACTAACCTTGTAGATCGTACTTGAACATATATGTGGTTGCCTTGTATGTCGATGATCCTTCCACCTAGTTACAATTTCGAGCTAGATCCGACATGAAATGAAAGTGTTTTTCCCAAAGATGGTAGTGCACCCCCTCCACCTGCAAAAGCAAACTACCACAGTAAGATTTGAATAATGAATGAAAAAGATAAGCAACATATGGTCATCCAAAGAGAAAAATCCAATGCACAAAGTAACAATTGATTACTCCTTGAAGATGAAACAATTCGCAAGAAAAGATGATGCAAGTCGCCTCCACAATCTCCCCTCAAGCAAATCGCTACCCTGTAAAAGGTCAGTACGACCTCCACAAAAGTATGTCGTTTGCATGCAAAATCCACTGAAATGTCTAAGCAAGAGGCATAACAATCACATACAAGAACATTCACAAAGCTTCCAAGAGATTTTCCAAAAAAAAATCTTGTATAATATTCTTAGAGCCAAAAGTCCCCTTTACAATGAGAGAGCATCTCAATATATAGATCTCTTTGATACACAAAACCTATATCCAGAAAGATCAAGGGTCAAGATCAAAAGATACAATCACTCTAATGAACAACTAAGATTAGTCGGACACTCAATACATGGATCAACTCAATAATAGAAGGGGGGCGCACCCACTAGGACGCCTAAGGAGGGGCGCACCACATGAAAAGTGAGTGAAATATATCATAGCTTATAGTGGGGGCTAGGAGGTGAGACAAATCACAAGATATAATCACTAATCATAACACAAAGTGACTAAAGTCACTAGGACATCCTCCTCGAAATACATCAAAACAACCCCCAAGTGGAGAATGCTAGGACGTGTGGACCCCATGAAGAGTGAAACTGATGTTGGAGGATGAAGATGACCCCAACAATGTGCCTCGAACTAATTCCATGTCATTTCCTTGCCTCAATTACCCAAATCGATTTCTTCATTGGCCATTTTCATCATCAAAATACTGCCTCGGGAATATAAAACTACTCATATCTCACTAATCACTGAACCTAGATGTCAACTGACCGCAAAAATGGACTCAGCACCGTAGCAATATGGTAAAAACGACTGGATACACTTTGTGTGCCCCTCTGGTACCCTAGGAGATCCAACCATCAACTGCAAAGCATTTTATTTTAATTTTTCTAGGGCCAAACTGCTGCAAACTGATAACATGACCCACACCTCATCTGTAAGTGCCTGAACCTGAAAACTGAGTGCATCAATGGACTCAGAATGTCCAAAACCACTAGGAATGAGTACCCATACACCATATGTCCATCAAAAATGTACATCAAAGGCCTCATCCATGTCAGAATAATAATAATAATAATAAAGCCAGTAAATGATGATAATCATGAAAATAACATAAGCCATCATAATAAACCATCATCTGAAGCATTAATATGTCCAATGGACACTAATATACCACAACTAATCATCATCCCCAATCATCGGCCAAAACTCATCCTGGACCCTGTTGCTGACTTGGTCAAACTAAGTTGACCAAGTCAAGAATGATCAAAATGATGACCCAAATGAAAAACTCTAATGTTGCAAGTACATAATGGATATAGCATGCTCAAGTATCTGTTATCCACTTATTTGTACCATAGTTGGATTAGCTGAGGAGCCGCCAGTTGATAAACATGACCAGTGTTTGACTCCAGTGTATCAGTTGATTCGTCTTCATGTCTAGCAAATATTGGCTAGCAGGTTTTTCATTTGAATAATTTTGACCATGGCCCCGCGGGGTTTGTAATAAAATGTGCTAGTAGGGTATTTTGAGTGGTTCGGTCTCCTAAGACGTAGAATCTCAACTAATGAATTCCAGGGAGTTTTTTGCCCTCGGACAATTATGCTTTGCCTATAGATGAATATAATTGACAAGGTTTTCTCCCGCTTCCTCCAAAGCTGGAATGCCTGATTTTAAATTCTGGGCCTTAAGGGGTTATTAGAGCCCAACTAAATGTTTATAAACCTACTAGGCATTGTTAGAATAGAGCATGGTCTTGTCCTATGTCAATAGGACCTTTAAAAATTTTCCGAAAAATTTTTACCGGACGGGTTAAAAATTTATTTTTTAATTTTTTAATTTTTTAATTATTTCCCTAAGTTTTTTTATTAATTTTTCCATAAATTAATTGGAAAAATCCCGTTTGTAATAAGTTAGTCATCCAGACCCCGTTTTCAGTGATTGAAGGCTCTAACCTTAAGCCAATAATCATTTTTTATCGGCCAGCCAGTCAGATCCAACTTTCATATCATCAATCGGACACATAATGCTCATTTTCTCAAAAAAGTCATTTTTGGGGAAAAATTTGATTAATTAATAAAAATGATTATTTTGGAGAAAATCCAAATCTCTCCAAATTAATCCGAATTCAGCGAAATAAAAGGCTAAATGACATGGCACAGAGCATTTATGATGATTCCAATCAATATCGGTTAGTGTCAGATCAAGTATCGGAGTGTAGCAGTTGAACTATCAGTCAAAAATTTGCCCTCTTTGGTCAAATCCGTTTTTGGTTGAAGTGTGGGTTATCTATTGGTTGGGTGATCATTACAAGGGAGGATGAGCCACCTCACCCCTCCTCATTACTCCAGCAACTCAGTTGCAGCTCAGTTCAACTCCAAATAATCATGCCGAGCTCATTCAATTACTCCGGTGTTACTCTTAGTTTGGTTTTAAGGTTTTAGCCTTCTCTCTTTGTATAAATAGAGGCTCTTTGAGCTCTATTAGGATGGAGAATTTGTGCAAATACACTCTGGAAAAATTTGTAATATCTTTTGAATTTGAATAAAGCAAGAAGACTTTGGAGGTCCATGTGGGAGTTATTTGTGTGCCATGCTTCATCTTGTTCAAGGTGATACCATTCTTAGCTCATTTCTTATGATTCTTAAGTATATGATCTTGTGATTAGAAGGCTAACAATCTAGCACAATATTATTTGATCTATGCTTTTCTCTTAAGTTTTGTGGCTTTCAAGTATTCTCCCAAACACAAGAGCTCTTGTTTGGTTTATGCATTCATTCTACAGGTGTCTAAGGGAGTCTTCCACTTTAAGAAATCGAGAAACAAAGGGTTTGCTTGCCTCATCCATCAAACTACAAACTTCAAAAAATCTCTTGGTTACATCGGTTACTACAAAGCGGATCTACATTTTTACAGGTTTTATCCTATCGATTTGTTTTCCAAGTAGTACAAGTATTCTCAATTTATTCACATTTCTAGATCTTGCATTATGATTGGCTAAAGTAGATCAAAGATTTATACTTTGATTTACTTGTTAGGTTTAGATCTACTATTTTTCAAATCTTTAACTTTTACTAGATCTAAGATCCTTGTCTCATTTCAAGTTTGTAAATCCATCTTTCCTTTTGCCTTGGAAAACGTGCATGAGTTTTCTCGAAAAACATGCAAACTTTTCACTTTTAGGCTTGCTGGTTTTTCTGTGTTTTTCGTTAACTTTCAATTCTGGGAATTCTTTTAAAAAATCAGAAAATTTTCCAAAAAAATATTTTTTCGAGTTTTTTGTACCTTTTCTCGAAGAACGTACAAATTTAAGCTTGCTGTTTGTTGGCTGATCTTTTTGTGTTTTTCTGCTATTTTTTAATTCTGGAAATTAGCCAAAAAATCAGAAAATATAAAAAAAATAAATAAATAAAAATAAAAATAAAAATAAAAATATTTTTTTTAATTTTTTGACTTTTTTTCTCGAAAAACGTGCAATTTTGTACCTACTATTTTTTTTATTGATTTTCTGTAATTTTCTGCTATTTTCCAGATTCTAGAAATTAGCCTAAAATGTTAAAAAACTTCAATTTTTAATTCACAAAAAGTCTCAAGTCGTTTCATCAAAAATCGTGCATTTCACATAAAAATCGATGAGCTTGCCTCGTCATTTCCAAGTTTTGATTTTGGGTCTCATTCCATTGTTTTGGTCTTTTGTTTCATCTCATAAGGCACTTGTCTTCTTATCCACTTAATCTTTTCGAATCACAAATTAAATTTGGTTTCCTAACACTCTTACTAGTCCTTGTTTAGAGCTCTTATACACAGGTGAACTAAAAGCAAAACCAAGCAAGAAAGAGCAAACAGAACTAGATCCAAAAACAAGGATCCAAAACCAAAAAGAAGCCATTCTCCTTTGTACAAACTTATAAGAGTTTTTTTCATTTTTACTTAAGTTAGTTCTCAAAAGTCCTTACAAGGATTAAATTCCCAAGGCATTTGTACTTCATTAATAAAACAAGGCTAAGTGGGATAAGGCCTCCCATACTCGGTGGGAAGAGTGTCTTTGTTCTTAGCTTAGATTTATTTCAAGTATCTAGAGTAGTTTCATTTTTTGCAAGGTAGATACTAATTGTTAGTTTAGTCATCTCATCTTTTGTTTTTTTTTTGTTTTCTGAACTACATCATCTTTATGTTCTTTTTTCAAGCTGCTTGTCTTTTAACAAAGAACTAAAGTCTCTTGAACTTGCCATAACACAAGTCAAAAGCACTCTCTATCGGAGAGCATTCCCACTACATTTCCTTGCATCAAGCATATAGTTTAATTAAAGTCTCTTGAACTTCCGTCATAAGACGAAGTCAAGAGCGCTCCCTGTCGGAGAGTTGAACTATGTGCTCCTAATAATAAAATCTTTCCAACTCACATTTCCCCACTTAAAATTTACCTCGTTGCTATCCCTCACCTAGTATGCTTTGCCAACCCTGAAAAGTTGGACTCGTACTCAAAACGGTGATCGGATTTGTTAATCTTGCAAGTGATAACATAATAAAACTTTCACCTCATCACCAAACCACCGGCGATGTCTCGATAAATACTCAGGTAGTGGGCAAATTCCAAGTGTGGGCGTCGAGCAACCCAATCTGGACACTCGCTGGTTAAGTTCTCTGAACACCTAGCTTATGATTCCAGATAGGTCTACCATGTCTTCGCACGAAGCCACTAAAAGTATTTCCGATTAGGTTTCCTAAACACCTTAAGCAAGATCATCTTTAAAATACTTAAAATTTACCAAGAACACTCACACAATCTAACATTCACTGGTTTAATTTCTAGACGTGTGTTTAATTCTCTGGCGTATTTCAGCTTCATTGACTCCATAAGGCACTGGTCCTTGTTTTAATTTGCATAATTATATTATTTGATCAATTGTCTATGAGTTATTATAATAGCTATCACTGAATGCTTAATTAAAGTCTAGAATTTAAACTTATCTTTTAATCACTTGTTGCAACGTGGATTGCTCTTTGATTTTGTGTCACATTTATAACAAGTATAACACCTTCAAATCATAATAACTCCTAATAAACACCCATCAGCATCCACAACCTTTAAGAACACTTTAACAACTTAAGAGCCATAGAAACTCTTTTTGTAGGGACTACCCCCCTTAGCTTTGTTAGGAGTTAGCCTAAACGGAGGAGCTAGAAGTAGGCGACAATACCTAGCTCTGTGCTTGCCCCCAAGGTCACACCTCTCCCACTTTCCTAAGTGAAGAGACAGCTTTGTGCAATCGGCGGACAACATCTTTTGGTGCCGTTGTCGGGGACAAATCTTTTTGTTCTTGGACGACCTTTGTTTCTTTTAGTTTTTTACCTTTTTTCCCTTTTTGGTAGATTTTTTAGTCCAATCACTCTCCGAAATTAGACTTGAATCCACCTGGCGACTCCACTGTCAGTTAACACCTCAAGGTAGTCGACTAGAAGAAACTCTGAAGGTTTGCTCAACTTCATCCCTGACCCTGAAAAAGTCTATAAGAGAAGACTGAACAAACTAGCTTCTCGTAGGATCCTTGTAGAACTTGGATCTGAGTCTGTTTCAGACATCCACCTTTTATTTTAAGAAAACTTGGAAAATTTCCAAAACAATAACTGTTTTCCTAACACAATGGGTGAGTTTTTTACTCAGCTCAATTTTACTCAGATAGCAGGTCAGCCTCATGACATTCCTGAAAAAGCTATTGATAAGCTTGTGACTTTCACAAGCACTGATGCCTCTACCTCTGCTGAGCAACATCTCAGATATTTTTCAAAACACTGTGGTGCCTATGTCAGGGGTACTGACAAACATGAAGATGTATACATGACCCTTTTTGCTCTATCTTTGGATGGTAAGGCTAGAAACTGGTATGACAACTTGCCGAACAACTCTTTCGCTACCATAGAAGCCTTCAAGGCTGCGTTCCTCGAAAAATTTGGCAGCAAAAAGGAGCCTAAACATCTAGTGGCAGCCTTGACTAGTATGAAGAAATATGATACGGAAACCATGGATGAATTCAACGATAGGTTCACAGAGTTATCAAATTCCATCCCTGCTACTTATGCTCCTCCTGCAGCTTCCACTTTGGATTATTACATAGAAGCATTAAGTGGCAAGATCCAGTACCAGATTAGAGACAAGGAGCCAACCACATTGCTTCAAGCTCAGAATTTGGCCGTTAAATTGATAAGAATATGCAATCTTCAAGAGAGTCAAACATCCACGGTTACTCTAGATCATCAACTCCTCTGAAAATTGTGGAACCTAAAGGAAAAGAGCCATCAAACGAGGCATATGAAAAGAAGCTAATGGACTTAACAGAAAAAATGCAAGACATGGAAAGGAAGTACTTAGCACAGATTAAAGAGGTTCAGAATCAGGTCATAGCTGTTGAAAGAACTCAACCTCCACCACCTCCTAGAACCTTCCCTACAAAGCCAACATGGCAAAGAAGAAATCCCAGCCATGAACAGAGGCCTCCTCATCAGTGAGAGGTTGCTAACATGGTTGAAATTTACACGCCATTTTATAGGGCATGTGAAGACCTTCATGAAGAATCTTCCTGCTATTATGCATGCTATGTTCAGGAGCATGGTTTTCTAGAGGGTTGTGGTCCTAAAGCATCATCAAGCGAGCCTGAGTACATAAACTATGTAGATGACATGCATGATATTTCCGAAGAAAGTTGGAGAGAGGCAAAACAACATTCAAGAGAGCCTGAGTACATTAACGCGGTTGGACAGCTCCATCCTGTCACCACAGAAGATCGAGGTCAAGTCGAAAATTATAATCAACAATTGGATAACCTCACTAAAAACTTTGGTACTAATCCTACAAATGAGCATAATGATGATAGTTTGGAAGGTTTACTACCTTGTGACCTTTTTTCTGAAGAAGATGACTATCATCATGAGGAGGGATATAGCCAGAGATGTGATACAAGTGAGGAAGAATCCCTTACATCTGAGATGGATGATAACTACAAGACTTTAGTTGAAAATCAAATCTTAGAAGTTTCATGTGATGAGAGTCCTCCATGCTCTCCACCGAATGACAAATATTTGGAAAGTTGGGTCCCATCTGATATCTTTGAAACCCAACTTTTCAAAGAAGATTGTTTTAAGCAGAATGAGGAGTGTAGCCAGGGACTTGATACTAGTGATGAGACATCTCTCATATCCGACATAGATGGCAATGATGATTATTGGACTCTTATTGAAAATCCAACCTATGATATTTTTGAAAATATTTTGAGAATCTCATCTATGATGTGTCCAGCGAGGGGAGTGTTTATTCTGAGACTTATTAAAGTTGTAAAGAAGAACAGTTAGAGTTTTCATACGATCAGTCAGAATTGTATCTGAGTATCTGTAATAAGGACTTGAAAAAGCAGTGCAGTGAAGAATCAGATGGGATACAACTAGTTGAAGTTTTTACTCAACCATAGTCTTCACATATAGATGTTCCTTATGTTTTGGAGCAGCTTGGGGCTTATACAACGAGTTATTATTTGATAAGCTTTGATGATCAGCATGATGGAGTAGTCGACCTGCCGCATCATCTCGATTTGTATATCAGCGCTATCCAGTCATGGATAGATGTAGCCTGCGCGAGCACATACCAGTTTGGGAAGAAGTGTGACGACATTATTCATGCCTATGATTCCCCATCCAGCCCTCCCATTCTGGATCATCACGCAGGTTTGCATTTTCTGAAAATTGTGTCCTTACTTTGGTTGGTAACGAAAGACAAGGCAAAACTTTTTTATATTAATAAAATGCTTAGGTGACTACATTGGATTTATGATTACACCTAACCTTTTGTGTATCATGCTTAGAGTAGGAAAATAGGCTCCTTAAAGTGAGTGTTTACTTTAGCATTTTTCTTTATGTACTTAGAAATAAATAAATTTTTCAGTGAAGTTTTTTCTTTGAATAAAGCAACTTTTGGATTATTGGCTCTTTTTCATGAAACTTATGCTACTAAGGTTTTCTTGTCAAGTTGAGATGTTTTTACAGGATATGGAGACCAGAGATTCTGAGGTTCTCGTATGCTCTCCTTGCATAAGAGACTAGATCAAGCACACGTCCCGCAGTTGGAGCCAGATGTTATCCACTTATTTGTACCATAGTTGGATTAGCTGAGGAGCCGCCAGTTGACAAACATGACCAGTGTTTGACTCCAGTGTATCAGTTGATCCGTCTTCATGTCTAGCAAATATTGGCTAGCCGGTTTTTCATTTGAATAATTTTGACCACGGCCCCACGGGGTTTGTAATAAAATCTGCTAGTAGGGTATTTTGAGTGGTTCGGTCTCCTAAGACGTAGAACCTCAACTAAGGTATTCCAGAGAGTTTTTTGCCCTTGACAATTATGCTTTTCCTATAGCCGAGTATAATTGATAAGGTTTTCTCCTGCTTCCTCCAAAGCTGGAATGCCCGATTTTGAATTCAGGGCCTTGGGGGGTTATTAGAGCCCAACTAAGTGTTTATAAACCTACTAAACATTGTTAGAATAGAGCATGGTCTTGTCCTAAGTCAATAGGACCTTTAAAAATTATCCGAAAAATTTTTACCAGACGGGTTAAAAAATTATTTTTTAATTATTTCCCTAAGTTTTTTTATTAATTTTTCCATAAATTAATTGGAAAAATCATGTTTGTAATAAGTTAGTCATCTGGACCTCATTTTCAGTGATTGAAGGCTCTAACCTTAAGCCAAAAACCATTATTGATCGGCTAGCCAGTCAGATCCAACTTTTAGATCATCAATCGGACACATAATGCTCATTTTCTCAAAAAAGTCATTTTTGGGGAAAAAAATTGATTAATTAATAAAAATGATTATTTTGGAGAAAATCCAAATCTCTCCAAATTAATCTGAATTCAGCGAAATAAAAGGCTAAATGGCACGGAGCATTTATGATGATTCCAATCAATATCGGTCAGTTTCAGATCAAGTATCGGCGTGTAGCAGTTGAACTATCAGTCAGAAATTTGCCCTCTTTGGTCAAATCCGTTTTTGGTTTAAGTGTGGGTTATCTATTGGTTGGGTGATCATTACGAGGGAGGATGAGCCACCTCACCCCCCCTTCATTACTCCAGCAACTCAGTTGCAGCTCAGTTCAACTCCAAATGATCATGCCAAGCTCATTCAATTACTCCGATGTTACTCTTAGTTTGGTTTTAGGGTTTTAGCCTTCTCTCTTTGTATAAACAAAGGCTCTTTGAGCTCTATTAGGATGGAGAATTTGTGCAAGTACACTATGGAAAAATTTGTAATATCTTTTGAATTTGAATAAAGAAAGAAGACTTTGGAGGTCTATGTGGGAGTTATTTGTGTGCCATGCTTCATCTTGATCAAGGTAATACCATTCTTAGCTCATTTCTTTTGATTCTTAAGTATATGATCTTGTGATTAGAAGGCCAACAATCTAGCACATTATTATTTGATCTATGCTTTTCGCTTAAGTTTTGTGGCTTTCAGGTATTCTCCCAAACACAAGAGCTCTTGTTTAATTTATGCATTCATTCTACAGGTACCTAAGGGAGTCTTCCACTTTAAGAAATCGAGAAACGAAGGGTTTGCTTGCCTCATCCATCAAACTACAAACTTCAAAAAATCTCTTGGTTACATTGGTTACTACAAAGCGGATCTACATTTTTATAGGTTTTATCCTATCGATTTGCTTTCCAAGTAGTGCAAGTATTCTCAATTTATTCACATTTCTAGATCTTGCATTATGATTGGCTAAAGTAGATCAAATATTCATACTTTGATCTACTTGTTAGGTTTAAAACTACTATTTTTCAAATCTTTAACTTTTACTAGATCTAATATCCTTGTCTCATTTCAAGTTTGTAAATCCATCTTTCTTTTTGCCTTGGAAAACGTGCACGAGTTTTCTCGAAAAACGTGCAAATTTTTCACTTTTAGGCTTGCTGATTTTTCTGTGTTTTTCATTAATTTTCAATTCTAGAAATTCTTTTAAAAAATCAGAAAATTTTCGAAAATTTTCCAAAAAATTATTTTTTCGAGTTATTTGTACCTTTTTCTCGAAGAACGTGCAAATTTAAGCTTGTTGTTTGATGTCTGATTTTTCTGTGTTTTTCTGCTATTTTTTAATTCTGGAAATTAGCCAAAACATCAGAAAATTTTCCCAAAAAAAATTATTTTTTTAATTTTTTTACTTTTTTCTCGAAAAACGTGCAATTTTGTACTTGCTGTTTTTTTTACTGATTTTCTGCAATTTTCTGCTATTTTCCAGATTCTGGAAATTAGCCTAAAATGTTAAAAAATCTTTAATTTTAAATTCACAAAAAGTCTCAAGTCGTTTCGTCAAAAATCATGCATTTTACATAAAAATCGGTGAGCTTGCCTGGTCCTTTCCAAGTTTTGATTTTGGGTCTAATTCCATTGTTTTGGTCTTTTGTTTCATCTCATAAAGCACTTGTCTTCTCATCCACTTAATCTTTTTCAAATCACAAGTTAAATTTGGTTTCCTAACACTCTTACTAGTCCTTGTTTAGAGCTCTTATCCACAGATGAACTAAAAGCAAAACCAAGCAAGAAAGAGCAAGCAAAACTGATCCAAAGACAAGGATCCAAAACCAAAAAGAAGCCATTCTCCTTTGTACAAACTCATAAGAGTTTTTTTCATTTTTACTTAAGTTAGTTCTCAAAAGTCCTTACAAGGATTAAATTCCCAAGGCATTTGTACTTCATTAATAAAACAAGGCTAAATGGGATAAGGCCTCCCATACTTGGTTTTTCTTCCCCATTTGGGGAAGAGTGTCTTTGTTCTTAGCTTAGATTTATTTCAAGTACTTAGAGTAGTTTCATTTTTTGCAAGGTAGATACTAATTGTTAGTTTATGGGGAAGAGTGTCTTTGTTCTTAGCTTAGATTTATTTCAAGTACTTAGAGTAGTTTCATTTTTTGCAAGGTAGATACTAATTGTTAGTTTAGTCATCTCATCTTTTGTTTTCTTTTTTTTTTGAACTACATCATCTTTATGTTCCTTTTTCAAGCTACTTGTCTTTTAACAAAGAACTAAAGTCTCTTGAACTTGCCATAACACAAGTCAAGAGCACTCTCTATCGAAGAGCATTCCCACTGCATTTCCTTGCATCAAGCATATAGTTTAATTAAAGTCTCTTGAACTTCCGTCATAAGACGAAGTCAAGAGCGCTCTCTGTTGGAGAGTTGAACTGTGTGCTCCTAATAATAAAATCTTTCCAACTCACATTTCTCCACTTAAAATTTACCTCGTTGCTATCCCTCACCTAGTATGCTCTGCCAACCCTGAAAAGTTGGACTCGTACTCAGAACGGTGATCGGATTTGTTAATCTTGCAAGTGATAACATAATAAAACTTTCACCCCATAACCAACGCACCGACGTTGTCTCAATAAATACTCAGGTAGTGAGCAAATTCCAAGTGTGGGTGTCGGGCAACCCAATCTGGACACTCGCTGGTTAAGTTCTCTGAACACCTAGCTTGTGATTCCAGACAGGTCCGTCATGTCTTCGAACGGAGCCACTGAAAGTATTTTCGGTTAGGTTTCCTAGACACCTTAAGCAAGATTATCTTTAAAATACTTAAAATTTACCAAGAACACTCGCACAATCTAACATTCACTGGTTTAATTTCTAGACGTGTGTTTAATTCTCTGGTGCATTTCAGCTTCATTGACTCCATAAGGCACTGTTCCTTGTTTTAATTTGCATAATTATATTATTTGATCAATTGTCTATGGTTTATTATAATTGCTATCACTGAATGCTTAATTAAAGTCTAGAATTTAAACTTATCTTTTAATCACTTGTTGCAACGTTGATTGCTCTTTGATTTTGTGTCACATTTATAACAAGTATAACACCTTCAAATCATAATAACTCCTAAACAACACCCATCCGCATCCGTAACCTTTAAGAACACTTTAACAACTTAAGAGCCATAGAAACTCTTTTGTAGGGACTACCCCCCTTGGCTTCGTTCGGAGTTAGCCTAAACGGAGGAGCTAGGATTAGGTGATAGTACCTAGCTTTGTGCTTTCCCCCAAGGTCACACCTCTCCCACTTTCCTGAGTGAAGAGACAGCTTTCAATTGATTTCTGCTGTTGGTGTGCAATTGGCGGAGATCCAACCATCAACTGCAAAGCATTTTATTTTAATTTTTCTAGGGCCAAACTGCTGCAATCTGATAACATGACCCATACCTCATTTGTAAGTGCCTGAACCTGAAAACTGAGTGCATCAATGGACTCAGAATGTCCAAAACCACTAGGAATGAGTACCCATACACCATATGTCCATCAAAAATGTACATCAAAGGCCTCATCCATGTCAGAATAATAATAATAACAATAATAATAAAGCCAGTAAATGATGATAATCATGAAAATAACATAATCCATCATAATAAACCATCATCTAAAGCATTAATATGTCCAATGGACACTGATATACCACAACTAATCATCATCCCCAATCATCGGCCAAAACTCATCCTGGACCCTGCTACTGACTTGGTCAAACTAAGTTGACCAAGTCAAGAATGATCAAATGATGACCCAAATGAAAAACTCTAATGTTGCAAGTACATAATGGATATAGCATGCTCAAGTATCTATGTTAGCAATAAGACTAAAGTACAAGTGGCTTCTATTAGCGATTATAAGCACAATACATGTAAATAATATATCTAAACCAAAGTAATTAGTTGCTCTAAACAAGAACCTCCAGTGTAAACTCATTTATAGATTTGGCCATTTTGCTAGTCAAGGGTGAAGGTGAATTAAAACAAGGTAAAGCCAGGGAATGACTTAATACTTGACATTGTAAGCATCTACGCTGAAGGAAAAGGGGATCCACACAACACATAAGCTGGACTAGGTGAACAATAGGGAATGGTGGTATCTCACAAATGGGTGGAATAATGAGAATGCTCCACTAGACTTTATACAAGCAACCTCTTAAAGCAATTATTTGCACAGCAAAAGACACTAGCTAACCTCCAAAAGCAGGTGCCCTGGAAAGCCTTCTGAGCTTCCAAAAAATGACAAAGACATAACCTTGATAGGTCAGTCTCACCCTATTGCCCTGTAGGGGAAAATGAGACGTACATTATACAATGAATGAGCGTTCATCCTCTGGCAATTAACTCTTTTTAACACGTTATTTTATTTAATTAACTTGCCATCCTCCAAGAACAAGTGCCTTGAATAGCCTGAAGGGCCTCAGATAATGCCTCGGTATGACCTCCATTGCCCGCCACTGTCCATAGGTGTGATGGAGTGACCACCCTGTTGCCATTTGGGGGCAAACGGCCTCACATCATACAAAGGATGAGTACTCGTCTCTTGGCAACTGGCGGACTTTTACTTTTTATTTGCAACAGTGTCTAAAAACACTTTTTTTTTGTTAGCTAGGCATCCATTTAGATAAAGCATTTAAGTTTTGATGCCTTAGTGTCTAAAGACACTTTTTGGTAGGACTACTTGTGTTCAAGACCTAGAGGAAGACCATCTCTGTGATAAAAATCACATAAACCAACATCGATACACAATTTAGACATGGAGACCTATTCCAACATAGAGGTGAAGGTGGGGGAAATCCTAGATGTCACAAGTCAAGTTACAAGTCAGGGTTAAACAAAAATAAGGGAAGGCAACGGATGGAGACCGTGAAGATGGTGCCAAGGCTAGCAAGTTGTGTCCCTAATGAGAAATGACCAAATCCATACTAGGAGTAGGGCATGACCAATGAGTATACAAAAGAGTCTCTTAGACATAGCAACTAGATCACTCATGTTTTTAGATTCCAATACAAAACCAATACAATATCACCAACATACAACCACTATTAACCAAGCCTCACTACTAAAATAGACAACAGAGCAACAACAAAATCCATATGTACAAATCCATATATCACCTGGGTCATATACCTGCACCCGATCTGAACAATCTAAAGGCACTGAACATTGTTGTTGTACATCATGGGCACTATCATAAACTTTGCTCTGGGACATGAAAATGGCTAACTCAGTCATCAAATTTGGGGTCATGAGACTCAATCAGGGCATGAAACTAATCAATCTGAATGCTCTAGATCCACTGAATAGAAGTGATCATCAACTGGAAGGTCATCATCAGTTGATCTCAAAGTAAAGGACTGGATCAAAAATATGCTTAGGACTACTCAGGAACAATGGTAACCCAGCTAATATGTATGTGACAACAGGGCCAATCCGTACCAAGCCGAAGAAAGGATCGCACGAGCCGTACGGCTAATGCAACAAGTTGCGAGGGGGTGATGCAGGGGGGTAAATTGGGTAACTCGATTTGCCTGGACAAATTTCTCTTCAATGTGTCGATTTTCTCCAAGAGGGCCAATTTAGTTATAGAGGTCGATTTTCCTAAGGGACTGAGTTACAAGTTCCTTTGTTGTAATTTCTGATTTTCTCTTAACTAATAAAAGAAGAAGAGCATTGAATGCTGGTTTTTTCCCTTTGGGGTTTCCAGGGTAAATAACTGTGTCAAATGTGTGAATGATTTCCTGTGTTTATTTCCACTACACCATTGGTTAAAAATATTGGTGTTTCTCTTTATAACTTCTGAGTAAAAAGAATAACTTGGAGCAAAAATCAAAAGTGATATTGAGTAAAATAATTAACAAATACAACACAAGTGATGCTTGGTTTCATCTTACAAGCTGTCTCTTGGACTCCAAGATGACTTTCCATATTCACCTTTGGTGAATCTGAATAGTAAATATGGAAAACATAACTAACCCTAAGGATTAAGTTTCCAACTGTCTGGATCTGCAATAGTTTTGGTGAAGCCCAAATTCAACAAATACTTATCAATCCGACAATGCCACTCGCATGGTCCCTGCTTGATCCCATAAAGGTCCTTCTTCAACCTACACACATGGGTCTCTCGCCCATGCACCTCAAAACCACTTTGCAAATTAATGTATGCTTCCTCCTCAATCAAACCATTAAGGAACACAATCTTAACATCCATTTGATTTAAAGACCAACCAAAAACAAATGCTAAAGACATAATGGTAATGGACATGAAGAAATTTGATAAACAATCACACTATCTCATATAGGACTTTCATCAAACACTTGAATGCAAATCTGATTTATAACTTGTCTGAACTTAAAAATTCATGAGATGAATTTAGCTGAAAGTCTTAAGTATAAACACCAATGCATTCAACTTCAAACTGAGTAAAACTGATAACACAGAAATTTAGGGCCAAGCCCAGGGCAAAACCTCACCAGAGGAAACCCAGAGAAAGAATTTTATTTATGAGAAATTAGAAATTCAACAACTCAGAATTTCTACAACACCAAAATAATTTCAGAAACCCTTATCTGAAAAACTGCATTGAAAAACGTGCCAGAATACTCACAGCCAACCCACACGTGCGAACTGTACAGCAGATTTCTCGAAATTTGTGCCAAGTACAGACTGTATGGATTCTACCAGCATTAAATGCAGAAATTTTTGTCTCGTAATTCGTGCCTGCCAATTTGCCTTGATTTCTGTGCATGTACTGTCAACAATAATGGTTGTACAGATTTCACTGTACGGTCCAATGAATTTCAGATGTCTTGGGAATTGTGCCTTCAGATTGATGATCAGTCTCTCTCTCATAAATCAGAAATTTCCTTCTTTGAAATTTATTTCTTTCTCTCTCTCTCGTCTTCTTCTTCTCCTAGTGTGTTGTCTATGTTTTCCCTAAACATTCTTTTATACTTTATCTCACCCAAAACTACCCTAACTAACTCAACCAACTGAATCAAAGGATGAGATTAGCTTTATCTGAGGGCTCTCATTTAATGCACATATTCACTTTATTAAATACATTAAATGAACTTTTTGAGTCC
The DNA here is from genome assembly GCA_001517045.1 of Pseudotsuga menziesii. Classification (NCBI taxonomy): domain Eukaryota; kingdom Viridiplantae; phylum Streptophyta; class Pinopsida; order Pinales; family Pinaceae; genus Pseudotsuga; species Pseudotsuga menziesii. Next base: position 793,621 of record LPNX010963367.1, on the reverse strand, counting down.
CACAACTTAACTCACTTTAAGTTTATAAAGTACAAAGTCACTTTAATAACATAAAAAACACACTTTACATTAAAAAGTTCACTAGGAAAAATACAACTTATGTCCCCCCCATGTGACATCAAAATCATGGGGAAGGACCAACTGAGTTATAAAAACTAACAAGACACACACCTGGAAACTAGAGCAAAGGTCTCCTCAAAGTCAAATCCCTCCCTCTAAGATAATCCTCTTGCTATGTACTTCACCCTATACTTCTCTATGTTGCCATCAAATTCATGCTTCATCTTATACAACTACGTGGAATCAAACATTGATTTTTCCACTGGCCTCGGTGCAATCTCCCACACACTATTCTTCAATATGGAGTTGTACTGTATGAAGGAATCTCGCCATACCTGCTTTGAATTAGCCTCCTCAAAACTAGAACTCTAGATCAATGATGCAAGACATCATTGCAACATAATTGGGAAACTTCTCAAGAGGATGACTTGCTCAAAATGAAGTCTTTGGAGCTCCAACTTGCTCCCGTACCTCTTACGAGGTCTAGATAAGCCATCTAGTCTTCCTACCTGAACTAGGGTAAACCATTGTCTTTTCCTGCACTGGAACCTTGCTAATCTGAATCCGAACTCTTAAATGTGTGGATCAGCACTTGGGGCAGCAAGTTTTTCTCCCTCCTCAACCTCTCTTGGAGGCTCCTAAGACTTGGAGGGCCGAGCATCCTCATCAAACTTGACATCGTGGCTTACTACTATCTATTGCTACAAAGAAATGTAGACTCTACAAGCCTTGAAGGACTCGATATAACCAACAAATATCCCCTTCAAGCTAGAAGGTTCAAGGTCTCTTCTAATCGGGAACATGAATATACACAATACAGAAGACAACCAAAAAAACGAAAGTGAATATTTCTCACCAATAAAAGCTCCTTCAAGTGTTTTGTCCTTCAAAATCCTATGAGGACACTTGTTCAAAAAGTATGCAATTGTACTGCATATGTCTACCCAACGAAACATGGGCAAATCTATATCATGTGTCATAGCCTTGCCTATCTCTACGATGGACATGTTCTTCCTCTATGCAAGCCCCATTCTATTATGGGTTGTAAGGAACTATCTACTCCCTCTTTATGCTTGCTTCCCTAGAAAATGCATCAAAATCCTTCGATGTGTACTCTCCTCAATTGTCAAATATCATCACTTCAATTTTGTTATCTATCTAATTCTCCAAAAGAGCCTTGAACTCTTGGAACTTGCCACAAACCTCGTCGTTGGTCTTCATAAAAGTAAATACATACAAGGATCCACACACATCTTAATGGATCAAATCAAGAATCCCTCTCAATATGTGCTCATTGCTTGGAAAAGTAGCAACATCATACTTGCCAAGTGCACAACTCTTGCACACTCATTTATTCTTTATCTTGAAGTCTGGTAATCTTTCCACCGTGTCCTTCAAGAAGGATAATAGTCTGTTATGCAACTAACCAAATCTCTTGTGCCAAAGCTTGCACAGTTGATCACTATCATGCACTAGGAATCCACATTTGATTGGATAAGCAAGCAATCAAGTTCCACCTACATGCCAACCTCATGCTTTTTAAATTTGTTGAAAGTCATGTGCCTAGATGCTCCATTGTCGACATACCACCCTACACTAAAACGATGTAAGTGGAAAGGCACAAAACCATGGAGAAGGTTGTCTCAACTTTGGACGCTAACTCATCCTCTCCTGTAGAAGCTTTTGCACTCCTTGCAAACTGATTCAACTATCGTTGATTGTCCTTTCCCTTCTTCTTCTCAAGAGACTAAAAAGCATAGTGGATGAACACCTTACTCCTACCTTTCTTTCATAGATAAAGAAGGAAGAAAGGATACGAAACTAACCCATCCATGTGGGCGACCAAATTAGAAAAGTTAATGCTAAACTACCTAAGGATCAGTGCTTTCCTACATTAGCTAACTACCTAAGGAAGTGCTCCTGCTAGGAGAGGCTAATCATGCATGCAAGCATGTACCTGCTTCCTAGGACTATGCGCCCTTTCCAACTAGAAGCCAAAAGTCTGCTCATGTACCCTATCAAACTTTAGAGCAAAAGCTAACTAAAAGTAAAGGTTGCACACTTCTAAATCTAGAAGTCAAACATATAAAAGTAAGAAAACAAGAACATAAACTAGGAATGATCATTTTGGAACAATAGTTAAACTAAAGATGTACTAAGGTTGGTGGATGCATGCTTGAAGCATGCATGCACCCCTTCTAACTCTCTCCTACATAACTATAGCACAGTACCCAACACAAGATAGTATTGCGCTTTATTCACACTAATGTTCCTACCACACAATGCACCTCAACCTACCATGAATGCTACCCAAAACTCGAGACAAGGGATCTATTAACCACTACACGAAATTCTTGAAAAAAGTAACGGTTAAAGTAACTGTGCAATCAAGAGAAAAACTTTAACACTCAATAGAAAAATGACACATATTCCTCTGAGGATATTAGATTTTCCATGCACTAAAATGTTACTATATGTCCCTGTTAGCTTTTGGGGTTACTCCAAAAGCATTTTCAATTTTTCACCTTAAAAGGAGAAAACTATGTCTCCTAGCCCCTTGGCAATGATTCATGGACATAGGGATAGCTCAGTTTGTGTGGGATGCTTGACCTTAGTTAGAGTTATAGCATAGTGCCCTTACCTAGGAGGTTGTTACCTTGATGAACATGATGACCAGCTCATTGGGTGCACACGATTGGGGAGTCAGTTGCTCAATTAAGGGAGGTACCTACCTAGGAGGAAGAGTGTTGGGCACTTAGAGGAGGGCACTTAGCCCTTGGAGCTTGGGATTGTTGAAGATATTGCAGCTGCGAGAGCCATTCTCTCGGAGGATGGCACCCTAGTCAATTAACTAGGGTTCCTGGTCAGTTAACCAGACAAAGTAAGTCCCTAGTAGGTACCCTAGGGCCCCCAGAAGTCTATTGGGGTTCTTGGTCTAGGACCAAGTGGGTTGATGCCATGGCAAAGCCCCTAGCATGTGGCTAGGGCCCCTATCTGTCTCTAGGGTATTATGGTCAAGGACCAAACAGTGCTTGGTCATAAGGACCAAGCAGATCCTGCAAGCTGAGATAGAGACATCCTAGTCTAGGGTCAGGGAGATTCTTGGTCTAGAACCAAGCAAGTCCTGTGGGTGTAGTCCTGGTCAGTTAACCAGGTGGATCTTGGTCAGTTAACCAAGATGATGATGTGTGATGCCCTCCTCTCCTAAATGGTTGAGCTAGGTTGTTTCTTCAAGGGACTGGCCACCCTTTGATGATGTCACTAGCACTGGACCTTTAAGAGCAATTAGGAGGACCAAAGGATCACTTCATCCAGTTTAGACCTTCCTTATATGGTGATGATAAAAAACTTCCAGTTATTGTATGGAACACTTGTGGACCACATACCTTGAGAGAGAAAGATAAAAGTTTGGTTACTTCTCCTTGTGGGCAAAAAAGGGTTGTCCTCCCACCTTGTTGGTACACCTTGTTCTTGTGGGTAAAAGGGTTGTTCTCCCACCTTGTTGGTACACCTTGGTCTTGTGGGTAAAAGCACCTTGATGGTACACCTTGGTCTTGTGGGTAAAAGGGTTGTTCTCACACCTTGTTGGTACACCTTGGTCTTGTGGGTAAAAGGGTTGTCCTCCCACTTTATTGTGGCACCTCTTGTTGACTTGGGATTTGCCTTGTGTTGACCCCTTGTTGGTCCTTGTGCTAGCGCCCCCTCTTGAGTGTGGTACCTTGACCCCTTTGTTATGATGACTTAACTTTAATTTTATATTTTGTATTGTGGCACCTCTTGTTGACTTGAGATTTGCCTTGTGTTGACCCCTTGTTGGTCCTTGTGCTAGCGCCCCCTCTTGAGTGTGGTACCTTGACCCCTTTGTTATGATGACTTAACTTTAATTTTATATTTTGTATTTGGAAACCCTCCTTAATGTATGACGTCTTGACCTCTTGAGTAAACCCTAAGTCAATGAAAATTTAGAAGGGGGATCCTTCTAGAAGTCATTGAAGGTTATAAAGACAAGCCCTAGCATTCATTATGGGTATGTCTTGTGAAGAAAATTAGAGATCTGATTTTTTATGAGTGATTTAGGGTTTTGCTAGGTTGATTGAAGTTGACGTCAAGGGTTGTAAGAGTGTTGCTTGCCTTCTATGGATAATTTCTGTAGCTAGGGTCTAACCATGTTGGGTTGCTCCTTGTCTAAGCCCTATTGGGGTTGTCGTTGCTTGTCTAAGCCCAGTTAGGTCTGTCGTCTACTTCTCTAAGCACTACTATGAGGGTTTGTTCCCTATGTGAGGGTGTCGAGGGTTGTTGAGGGTGACGTGAGCCTTATTGAGGGTGTCGAGAGCCTTGTTGAGTGTGTCGTGAACCTGTGTCAGGGTGTCGAGGGTTGCTAAGGGCGTCATGAGCCTTGTTGAGGGTATCGTGACCTGATGTAAGGGTGTTGTTGCTCTTTATGAGGGTACTATGGGTTGTGTGTTGACCTTTTACCTGAACCGTGGGTTGCTTGTAGGGATGTCACCCTGTCATGACCCGTTTGTGGGCTTAACACCTCAGTCGTGATCTGTTTGTGGGTTTAACACCTTAGCCATGACCTGTTTGGGGGCTTAACACCTCAACCATGGACTATGGGTGAGATAAACACCAGAACCATGGTTTGTTTGTGGGTTGTCACCTAGGTTGTGACCTGTTTGTGGTTGTTTGGTAAGGACAGTGTTGTGTTTAGGTTGCTACATTTGACCACTGCCTATGTTGGGCTTCTTTGAGTGGACTGCTTCATGTGTGGATTGTTTGTGTTGTTGCAATTCCTACAATAACTGCCTAACCCTAGGAGTGCCTTGCATGAGGACACTTGGATAGCAAACCATTGTGGAAGAGGGAGCATTGGACTAAAAACTTGTTGGAGAGCACACGATCTTGGAGGAGGGATGTTGAGCCCAAGGAGGATCATGCTTGGAGTAAATTTCACTTTGAGGGTTGCATGAATCCTTATTTTATGTTAACCTCGCTCACCTACTATATATATATAAGGGATGAGAGAGCTCTTATGGTCATTATCATCATTGTACTCTACTATTTGTATTGTCTTGGAGAAGTCTTGTAGGGGGCAAGATGTTAGGGTTCGTGAGGAAACCCTAAAAGAAGATAAGGGGAGAGAGAGATAACTTGGGTGTTCTTGGAGAGATCGCTCTTGTGTGATGCTATGGTTTGCTCTTGTGATGCTATGGTTTGCTCTTGTGATGCTAGGGTTTGTGCCATGAATGTAAACCTAGAGAGGAATATGACATCGATCATGATGATGGTTATTATAGTTCTTGTTTTACTTCTAGGGCTTCTACCCTAGTAGAATACATAGAGAGTGGAGCCAACACCTAACATGATTTTGAAGCCTTATTCTTGTGCAATGTGAGGCTAAGGCAAGATCATGGAGAGATGAGATGGATGAGTCTTGAGCTTGGTGTGATGCCCTGCTTGGAAGAAGACTTGATTATTGTATCGTTGATGTTCCACGGAGGTCTTGGTGCTTGTGTTGATGAAAGAGGTGAAGACATTGGGTTTGAGGACTCAAACACTAGGATGGACGTGTTGATTTAAAGGATAGCGCTAGAGTTGTCTTGCCATGTGTTTGTGTGATGCAACATGACTAGGGTTTGTAAACCCTAAGGAAAACAACAATGCTAGTGTGGAGAGCTTGCGTGATGCAAGCTTCTTGTTGAAACCAAAAAGTACTAGTTGATGTTGATGCTTAGCTTGTTGTGGATCTTTTGTAGTGGATAGGACTTTCATCGTTTTGGTTGGCTAGTGTTTGGAGAGCTAGAGATTATACAAGTTTTGCAATATAGTTGTGGTATATGCTCGGAAAAATGTGTGCTAAAGGCCGAAACTTGTTGGCATTTGGTTTGTATCTTTTTTCTTGAGTTGCCTAGTGTGTTGGGTTGAAGTGAAGCAAAACATTGTCTATTGTTTTCTGCTATAAATTAATATTTTAGATTAACCCAGAGGCTGAAAGTTCATGAGGATTAGATCCAAGAAACCTCTACTAAGGTGAAATTTATGAATTGCAATAATTGCCCAATTCTTGAAATTTCAACAATACCATAGCAGCCAATACGTAGGAAAGGAAAAATAATTATGTGGGAATGGAGATACACTGATAGCATGAACACAAACACCTTAGGATTTGAGGGTAGTGTCTTTTGGGAACTAGGAATTGTTGTCTATACCTAAACCTAATCATGAAACATTTAGATGTAAATTTATCTAATTGTATATGGGATGTATCTGACATAGTTGTTAAATTGGCATTTCACGTAGTTCAATTGAGACATTTCCACTTTTCATAGTAGGTGATATTTACCTTCCAGATTTTAACTAGAGAAAGCAAAGCATCTAGATATTAAATTATATAAACTGATATGCAGACTACGCTTCATATGATACAATTGGCCTACATCTTCATTCTACGATTTGTATCTATCAATGTAAAATTATTTTAATTGAGATACATCTTCTAGAGATACATTAACAATCCACATGCTTATCCATCTTGAATGTCAATCATTCTTAGCAAGTTAGTTATTACTTGATTCTTATAAAGGTTTAGGGATGCCATACATATTCTTTAGATTTGCTTTTACCTTGTTGCTTTATATATATATTTTATAGAAGCAGCCTTAGTAATCCCACTTCAATAGGAATTTTCTTGATTTGATGTATGTTGAGTCTTCGTCGAAGGTTATATCTCTACTGATGTCGATCTTCTTGAATCCAGGGAAGTATATTCGGTACGCTTTTGAAGTGTCACTGTCTCACACGAATATTCCCTTCTTTCATGAAGGATCTAGCTTGGCTCTATTTTCCTTTGGGATGTTTATGTACATTGGGCAGCCAAATATCCTGAGATGGTTGACTTCTAGTTTCTCACCTGAGAAAGCTTCTTCGAGAGTCTTATTGCTTGATACTCTGTGAGGTGTACGGTTGTGTACATACACAGTTGTCCTTGTTGCTTCTACCCATAAGTGCATCGAAATATCCTGGTCATGTAGTATTGTTTTTGTTGCTTCCATTATCGTTCTGTTCTTTCCTTCTGCAACGCCATTCTATTGAGGATTGTAGGGAGTGGTCAACTCCCTCTTAATCCCAAATTCTTTGCAAAGATCCTTGAATTCTTCCGAAGTGAATTCTCTGCCATTATCTGACCGTAGGGTCTTGATTTTCTTCTCAGTGTGATTTTCAACCAAGGCTTTCAATTCCTTGAACTTGTTGAATACCTCATCTTTATTTTTCAAGAAATAATAGACTTGCGAGAAAAGTCATCTCTAAAAGAAACATAATATACATACCCGCTTAGTGAGTTGGATGACATGGGACTGCATACATCTGAGTGGATTATCTCCAATATTCCTTTTGTGTTTCTTTCATTGCTAGGAAATGCCTTCTTTACATTCTTTCCTTGCACACATCCCTTGCAAATGCCTTCATTTCTTGTCTGGATTTCTAGAAGTCCCGAAACTGCTTTGCTTGCAATATGTAGTGCTCTATAGTTCACATGTGCAAGTCTTCCATGCCATAGTTCACTTGGTTCCATGGAGTTATGAACCAATGCTTGTTCTGGTTGTCCCTTCAACTTGTACAAGCCTCTCTCTTGCGCTCCAATTACTGTTGCATCATCTATTGTCTTTCCTTTTGGCCACATTGGGACTTAGCCATCAACAAATGCAACCCTCATTCCTTTTGTATCTAGTGCTGAGATGGAGAGAAGATTCTTCTTTAATCCTAGAACATATAGAACATCTTTCATCATCAAAGATTTGTCGAAGTCTAGCTTGTAGGAAGCTTCTCCATTTCCTTTTATGGGGTATTGATAGTCATCCCCTAAGTTTCACCTTGTGAGGTGACTCATGCTCAGATAGATTGACGAATGATTCTTTGTATCCCATCATGTGCTTGGACGCTCCACTATCTACAAGCCAAACATTGCTCCCATGTGTGACAGTACTCGTGAGTGCGAAGATTTAGACATATTCTTCATCATTTGAAGAATCATCTCTTTCTTCTCTGGTTCTTTTCCTTGTTGGTTCATCCTCTTCAGCAATGTGAGCATGATGTATTTTCTTGTTAGTCTTCTTGTTGGAGGAACCTTTGCTTCTGGGACATTATCTAGAGTAGTGTCCCTTCTCATCACATGTGTAACATCTAACACTAGATAGATCTCTTTTGGGTCTCCTTTGTCTTTTGCGATGGTGGTCCTCCCTCTTGTTGTGATTTCTTCTAGTGTGAACTGTGAGGGCTTGATCATCATTTGCTCCCATCTTCTCTTCTCTTGTTATTAGTCGAGCTTCTTCTTGAGTGCATTCTTCCCATAGTCTGTTGACAGTGATCAACCTATTTCTCGCACATATTCCTTGAATGAATGAGTCCCATGATCTTGGGAGACCATTCAAGGTGGTCATAACGATCTCCCCTTCTTCTACCTTTTCTTCAACTGCTTCAAGTTGTTCCTTGATTTGAGCGACCCTTGTGAAGTAGGATTGCATGGTCTTTGAGTTTAGGATCTTCACATTCTTGAGTTGGTTCCTTAATGTCATCTTTCAATTGATGTTATTCCCTTCGAATAACTTCGTCAACGCACCGAACACCTCCTTGGGTGTCTTCAAAGATGACACATGAGGAATGAGATGATCTTTAATGGAATCTGCAATAATTCTCTTGGCCTTGACCAAGTTCTTCTTGGGATAGCCTTTGCTCTCCCTACGGTGTTGGAACTTCCTCGCTAATATATTTGTCCAAATCATTTTCCTCAAGGACAAGAGAGATCCTATACTTCCAGGCTTGGAAGTTGTCAACTCCCTCAAGCTTGGTGCAGAGAGTCATTTTGAAATGAGAATCTCAAATGGAGATAGGAGAGCTTTTAGGTCTTACCAATTTAAGATGCCCAACTTGGTTCTGAAGTTGGATGCCCTAGGGTTTGTCAGCGAAACCCTAATTTTCCCTTGCAATAATTTTAAACTTTTGATTGGACAAGGAGATGCGCTGCTTTAAGGCGAGTTGTCTAATGTACTCCTTTTTCCAAATTGATGGAGGGAAAACCCCAAAAGCTTGATGCCCTAGTTTTCTCCCGGAACAAGTGTCTGGGTCAAAAATGCAAACTCTTCAAACTTGATTTTGCTTCCTCCAAAAGATGTGCCCTCTTAGAGCGAATTAGCCTAGCCCTCTTTTTCTGTTGATCTATGGAGAGAAGACCTTGAACTAGGAAGCCCTAGTTTCAGCTACACAGTGCCTTCTTTCAGAGTGGCTCTGATACCATGTTAGAGTTTGCACTTTAATTCAATTATGTTAGATCTTTAAACTGAAAGATAAACTAGCACAACAATACACAAGAACACAAAGATTTTCCTCAGGTAAACCATAAAGGAGAAAACCCCGCAAACTTCTTCAAAATAGTTATGTCACTAAGTACAATATCAAACCAAGATAGAATACCCAGAGAAAGATATCTTCGGCGGCTTCTTCTTCTTCTTACACTGGCACACTAGTCTCTCTCTCTCTTAGCGAACTTGAAGTGAGTGAGTGTGTGTATAAATGAGGTTATTTATATCCTTTAAGTTACTGACCTAAACCTAACTGGGTTGGCCTCCTAACCTAACAAGGTCGACATGTCTCTTGGGAGACTCAAAATACATTTTACATTGTTTCTTCTGGGGACTATTGCCCCAACTTACAACGGAGGTTTTACCTCAATGACCTTGCATGGCCAAACATAATAATGACATCCCTAAACAGAGGAAAAACATCTTCGATGGAGGTACAATAAAATACAATAATAATATACAATAGAATATCTTCCGAAGTTACATTTACAACAAAACCAACTTGTAGGCACATGTGGTGGAAGGATGACGTCATAGGCTAGAGACACTAGAAGAGAGGTTTCTGAGTGCTAGAAATAGGTCCAAGTGGATGAAGGAGGTGTGTTATTTAGGAGATAACAACCCTTTACAAAACGCAACCACCTCTGCATAACAAAATCAAGGGGGTCATGTGCCCCAATGGGTCACCCCCAGAAGCCCTGGAAACCAACCCATGAGCCTAAATCCTTGCATGGTGGGGACATCCACACATTGAAGGAGCAGTGAATTGTGCCACAAAGCCAAGTACTTCTAAGAGCGAAACCAAGGGAGCAAGCCATGACAAATCCAGGGGGACAACAAACCCTAATCCAAATATCCATCTAATATAACCCACTTTGACCTTTACAATAAAAATTATAGACCTCCCGCTCTAGGTCTAGCCCTGCTAGTTAACTGTTTCAACTCTGATGCGTAACAGTGTGTACATGCACTTCATCTTGAGTATATAAATGAAGTTTTCATCTCTCCAAAACTTGGTATTTTCCATAATTATTTTCAACCATATATACTTCATATATTGTTATTTCACCTATATATGTCTTGATAATTTGACATGAGTGAAAGGGAAAATGTTAAGTGATTTACGTCTTCACTAAGGAATCTAAAGGGTTGTTTGGAGTGTAGTGTCTCACTCTTGCACTCACACGTTTGCATATGGAGTGGAGTGTACATATGTCGTGCTCCAAAGTACATATTGTTGGCCTTCCTCATCTCTCATATAAATAGATGGAGGAGAGAGTCATTTGAATATTTGCACTTGTTCACTCTTGCACTCATACGTTTGAGTTAGAAGTGTGAGACTAGTTCAAACTTATCATCTTGTAATCGTGTTAATGTGCATTTAATCTATTTGTCTTAGGTGCTAGGGTTTTTGGAGGAATTTCAAGAGAGGACTACGTTTAAGGTTTCAACTTGAGGAGATACAGAAGACTAGGATTTGTCATAAATCCTAGAGGGGCAAAGATAACACTGTATCTTGTATCCCTTGTAAGAGAAGAAGACTAGGGTTTTGTAGCATCTGGAAACCCTAGTGTTACTTGTTATGTTTGTTGTGGAGGAGAAAAGAAGGAAAATTCATGTACACTTGTGGGATGCAAGTGTAGGTGCCAAGGAGGACTTGCCAATGGTGATGATAGCTCATTGAGAATCTTTGGTGAAGTGACCAACTTTGATTAGGAGTGATTATCTAGGAGAAGTTGCTGGCTAGGGTTTCTTGTGGTTTTCCTAGCTAAGGTTTGGAGAGCTTGACTTGTACCAACTTTATGATGAAGTTGTAGTATGTACTTCTACTTCATCTCTTATATATATATATATATATGTATATAGTTTCCAGCAATCCAAATCAGTGTTTTAAAAACCGGTACGACCAAAACCGGAACCAACAGGGCTGACTGGCCAAACAATCTCCAACCTTAAACTAGCAGAAAACTCAATCTGGGGACCGGTTCAGTACTGAACCAATCAACCCGATGCATGAACTGGCCAATTCAGTATCGAACTAGTCCAAACCAGCCGAGCCCTTCTAAAACCGATCGGGTCGATCTTCTCTCTGCCTCTGCGGACTTGCACCGTGCACGGTGTTAAGGACGTGTTTTTAATTGTTTAAAAAAAAACTAAAATCTTTGCTTAACATTGTTCACACATATCGAACAATTCTTTCATATGTTGATTTAATCTTGTTGGTTGGCAATTCAACTAGTATGTTGTAAGAGACAGTAAGCAATATAATCACTGCTTCTTAAAGTGGTATCTGCTGTGGTCTCCAAAAAAGAAACCTGAAGGGCATTGCACTCACAAGTATTCCACCAAGAATACATTGGGAGGTATTTTTGTTCTTTTTTTTATATATGTTTGCTGCAAACACATCAGACCTATTGAAACAAGTAGGAAACAACCTGGTCCCAAACATTTCCATTTTTGAAAGATGTATACCACTCTCCATCATGGTTGATGGTATATATATATGAGTAGACTTTGCATATTATGTCTCTAATGGTTTGAAATCATAGCTTGGAATGTTAAATATATTTTTTTCATTAAAATAGTTTTTTTGTATTTTTTAATAACCCGAGTCATTGAAATCAAACTGCACCGGTTCATTACCGGCTCCAATTCTGGTCTGAGTTCCAAGTTTTAGAACATTGGTCTAAATAGTGTACTTGCAGATTTGATTTCAGCTTATGTTATCTTCTTGATTGGGTAGATTCTAATACTTATTCATGCTGATTTGACATAACATATAGCTGAATTGGTTAAGTGATTTAACACTTATGGAGCAGATTTACTGCTGTTATAATCGGCTGCAATAAGAGAATCCAGATCTCTTATAAGCTTGGGAAAGTGCACCGTAAGGGTTGTAGCATTGTGGTATTGAAGTACACTTGTATGGTATTTATTCTCTTGGGCTGCCAAGTGAAATTGGGCTGAAGATAAGTGAAATATTACTGATGTAATTTAATATTTCAGATCAGCCCTAAGACTGAAAGTTCACAGGAAGAGATCCAGGAAACCTAAAGGTTAAGGTGAAATTTACAAAAGTGGCATTTCACAAAATTTCTACACAGAAAACGGATGCGGGCAGTTTTTCAATACTTTAGCAGATGGTTTTGTTACCACCGCATTTGATGGGATATAAGCATACTCAAAGGAAAAAAGATAAGTAAAAGTTAGTCCATCAGGTTTACTGTTATTGATGATGCTAAACACAGTTAATAATCGTGCTACTGTACAATTTATATGTATATCAGGCTATGGAATTGGCATTTCTAGACACAATCCTAGATATAGCTGGAAAACTAAGACCACTACCTCAGCGGCACTTTGTATTTCACATCCATAGAACATTTATAGGATTTTTGAAGCCACCATTGGCAGATTTCCTGCCATCACCATCTTCATGACCATGAAAACGCTTTTCCAAATTTTCTAAAAATGGAACTTTCCCATATCCTTTGTATCCTCTATATCAATGATGTTTCCCCTTTTAATTCCGCTCATCAAAACTCTAGAATTCTTTCAATCTTTTATGTTGACTGAAACTCCCCATTTTTTGGCCAGAGTGGGGTCAATCTCTACGACATGTCGTTCTCTAGATTCCAGTGTAGTTGAGAGGGGAGGCAAGCACCAAAAACACTAGGAATCAAGCATGGGCTAGTTGAGATAGAATCCCACTGGTTATCGTTGAACAATAGTCCAACTGATAAAAAATGGAAGGCCTTAATGTGAATGTGAGGGTAGACTTCGGTCCATAATATATGCACACAGGTCATGACCTCCCAGTGTCATACGTTCAACCCCCTCCAGGTGCCAGAACCACCCATGGGAATAGAACCTGGTCAAGGTATCAGGTGAAGTCTCTGAGATTTGAACCTTGACCAAGGGTGTGAAACTCCTTGCTCCGGGTTCCCTACTGCTAGTGCTAAGCCCATTGGACATACCCCTCATGGTAACCAACCTTCAATTATAAAATTCATAGAATGCAAATTGCACCATAATGGCCTTAGCATAAAAAATGGAGAATAAGACAATATCAAATTCTAGTTCAGTAAAGCCAAGCATCAAGTGTTTAATGCATTCAAATGGTTAAATCATATCTCGCCTCTCTAGCAGATTTTTAATTGCTCCCCCATGTTCATAACTGTAAATGCCAAAGATACCAAGAAGCAAGAATTTTTCAAACCTATAACGACCTCCATTTTCCAGTAACCCTGACGACTTGACCTCGCTCTGAAGAACACCTTCAACAGTCAATTAGTCAAATGTTATCCTCAGAGCTAATCTAGGGGTATTCAGAGGGGAAACTACTTCAGTGTCCAAAATTTTCATTGTACTACCTTACAATTTATTTTATTTGAACAAGCCTACTACAAGGCAACAACTGAGTTTCCCTGAATGTGCAAGTTCTCTAAAAAATTCCAATGCAATATCTTCTAGATGCAAAAGATATGTTGACCACGAAAAGAGAAAAACTCAATTTTACTAATGCAGTTCAAATAACTCAGGCTTCCAAATTAGTTGGGCTTCGATGATAACTCTATAACTAGCACAAACCCATCTAAACCTGGATTTGATATAAATCTCTTTCAAAGCTAAAGGCTGCATGTCTCAAGTTACAACTTGTATATCTCGGCCACCATTTCTGTAAACTCTAGGAATGCATCCTCTAGGTACATACCGTTGCATATCAGACAGAGGTTTAGGTGGGTTTCTGGAGTGTTCACATTCAAGGCACCCAATAATGCACAGTCTAGATTCAATGCATGCTCACACATGCATAGGCACACACAGACAGTTGATGGATAAGCCCCACCCAATGAGTATAGCATCTATCAGCGCAATTAAAGATACGTTACCCTCGAGAATAGATTGTAGTTTTCCTCTTTTTGCATATAAATGAGCCTACTGGAGCTTTGACCCCAGCATAAAATACGTTCTAAACCCACCTTGACATAAAATTGCAGAATCTTCAATAGCTGCTTGGCTACAAGAAAGCCCATATTATCAGTGAAAATACCCAATATACTGCATTAATGAATCTATCCGTTGACTCTGTAAACTGACCTCCATAAAATGACAAATGATAAAATTGTTAATAAATAATATTTAAAAATTGCATAGGTTTAACGACTTTTAAATCTGCTCTCTCTCGTCCTCACTGTGCCCCGTATTAAGGATATCAGTAGATACTTAGGTCTTCAATGATACCTTGAGATACTATAGATATTTAGGCCTTCAATAAGAACTTGGCATACCAATGAAATGCATAAGGAGAAAACTATCTGACTTACTGGTATCCCAATTCGGGTTAATCACTGGTATGGACTCTTGGGGCTTGGATTGTGATGGAGGTCTGTTGAATATCTCGGGCTTGTGACCTTTTACAGAAGAAGATGATTTTGTCGGCGTCGTGGGATTCGGACTTCTGAGCCACCCCGTTGCTCTACGGAGAGTCTGCCCCATGTTTTCTTCAATTAAATAAGATCAATCCTGCACAATCCCCAACCAATAACTCGTTACAAAAGATTTATGGCATCCCACATTTACATAAGATCAAAATATTAGTCGTAAATGAAGCCTGTAGAATTCGAAATTGGTCGATGCAGTACCAGCAACCGTTTGGCATTAGAAAAACAAAAACATGGCATTTCGTAGTACATTGTCGTCATCTCTCTGCCAGCTAGCCGAAAAGATATTTCATTTTAGCAAAAGCAATGCTCCCTACAAGAAGCCTTCAACAGAGCTCTTCATGTGTGTAAATGAAGGGCTTACACCTGCTACGTCTAGTCTCTTGACACATTCGGTTGTTAGTGTTTGATTCAACGCTCAAACAAGTAGAATGAATTCCGTGAATACATATCTTGTTTTCGCCACTTCATTTACGCTCGTTAAAATAAAATACGCTGATTTCATTAAATTGCAGTTCTCTTTTTTAACAAAAGGGAATTTTTGTTATGTATGAAAAGATCCAATTTAATGATGACACGTTTAAAGGTAAAAAGGTAAAGACTGAATAAATAACAGGAGAAAACCTTTTTACAAATAATTTTTGATGCGGTTTAAAATTACAACTCCTTCTTGTAAAAGAGGGGTATAATTAGAAACAAGAATAGCAGCAATGCTGCTTATACCTGCTTCTAAGAAATATTTAAATGGCAAGTAAATGAATATGTTTAAGTTATTAATGTTTTTTAAATAAATTTCAGTAAAAATATAATCCACCAAGTTTTTATAAGCATCATATTTATTTTTTTGCAATGTTGCATTTAAGCCTTAAAATATGTAGGTGTATTTTTTCAAATATATTTATTTTACTTAAATTATATAAATTTAATAACTAATATTTATAATTTTAATTTTAATTTTAATATTTTGTATATATATTTGTTAAATGATGACATACAATTAAGCTCTTTAAATCATTAATAACAATGTTTTAATGGTATGGTTTTGTTCAAAAATTTAGTATATTATATGAAAAATTAAGTAAACTTGGATAAAAATACTTTAATGATAAATTTGTGAAATATTTATTGTATTATATGGAAAATAAAGTAAAATTATAAATAAGCTTTAGTTTTATATCTTGATACATAAAATTAGATCATTTCTCATGGCTACAAATTTTACAGCTTTGCAAAAGAAATCCATTTCTATACTGTTACATTTATATTTTTTTTTGCATGTATACAGCTTTGCAAAAGAAATCCATTTCTATACCGTAACATTTATATTTTTTGCATGTTTATATGCCGAAGGCCATTCTTACAGTGAGAATCAAATATACTATACACTGATGCTTAAAAAAATGATATAGTTTGTCCATAACACTAAAAGAAAAGATAATAAACCTTTTCCATAAAAAAAATTAAATATTATAAAATATTAATACATTAATTTTACACATTTATAAGATATATATATTTAGAAAATGAAATTCGTATATAATATACAA
>LPNX010963367.1:576055-775719 GCA_001517045.1 Pseudotsuga menziesii | reverse complement strand
TTGGTTCGGGTATAGTTCTTGCGTTTCATTCTTGTTGGTTTTGATTCTGTTGATGCTTGAATGCTACCTTTATATTCATAATCAATGGCTGAATCGGGACATATTTTAATGCCTTGAAAAGCCGCTCGTGAGATTTTCGTCGATATGGCCTGGTAATGTCTAGAAAAATACTAATGTTTTAAAACAAAATAGATCATTCTTTCAATAAATCATTTACTCTCTTTTCTTGCAGAGATTCTTTTTCACATTATTGAAAATTCAGTTTTTAAAATTGTTTTACTACTGCTACACACATCAAAGCTAATCCCTGCTTCGAGGACATTGCCACCTCATGGCTCTAGTTTATATTATGGTTTTATTACTTTTTAATTTTTTTAATTTTATTATTTTTTATGTATATATAATCATAATACAAATACAAATCGTTGTCCTCGATTTATCATACTGTAAGTGCGGATTTCATTTATTGAGAGAAGGATTCTACATTTCGGTTGGTTGTTACAGAGGCTGAGGAACTTCCTGTAGAAAGAGCAATGAATACAGGCCATGAGAATGGCTTCGGCCATATTCCTTCCATTAAATTTGTACGTGGAGAACCTGTTTCTGGACGTGCAGCCTATTCGTGCGTTTTCTTCCCTGCAACCTGCCTTCGCCTCTGCGGTTTCTCGCCTGTCTTCTGATATGCAACCTGTCTTCGCCCCTGCGAATAGTCAGTACATCACAACCATCCTGAGATGAACTGTAAAGGTGGGTGGGAGCCAAAGCCAAAATCACGCTCATAGAAAATTTGGTTTGAAAGTCAGGAACCCAACACCTGTGGATAACAGTCTACTAGTTAGAGAGACGACAGAAAATGGAAGTAAAATCCAGCAACTGTGAGATATGTAAGAACTGGCAGGTACTAAGCAACAGAGAGATCGAGATATGTAAGAACTGGCAGCTCCCCTAGCTCTCTAGGAATAGGGCCCGAGAATCTGTTATTTGACAGACTTAGGTCTACCATTTGATTCCATGACAGGATGAAAGCGGAGTTCGATGAATAGACAATGCATGGCACAGATTAGATGAGGGATTAACGACCAGGATGAAAGCGGAGGTTGCAAAGTCCAGTAATCAACGGTCCAGATCATAGCGGGGAATGATAGATCCAAAGTCCGATGCATATTTCGAAATTCCGTTGAGCCCTGGAGATAAGAAGAAGGCGGGTAGGTGAAAAGTTACATATGATGTCATTGTTACCAGGTGTCGACCCAAATCCAGATAACAAACTTCGAGGATGACATCATCCCTGCTTAACCAATAGCAACACAAATAAATACAATTTTAATAAATTTAAAAATTGCTATTTTTCATGTTACAAAGTTAAACTTTGGAATAGAGATTTTAATCTTTTAAATATGCACCGATATGCACCAACTAATACCCAAAGTCAACGCGGTTTGAAATCGATCGATTACAATATACCAGCCGGAGGCAGGTATAAAAATAGTGGACTCAAATTTCACAAATAATGTTAATAATATAACAATAACAATGTAAATATTTGAAGAGGTTTTTTTCCCATAGAAAAATATCAGAGCGAGCTTTATTTATAGATAAAACCATATTGTTCAAGGAATGCTTCTAGGTAGTATACTTTGGGGTATTTTTAAGTAGTATACTTTGTGATAATTGTCTATTACATAGAAACTGTCTATATAATATATATAGTTAGTAAAATATATCAAATACCATATATCAAACAACTAAATAGGTTTGCTATAACACACAAAAAAAAAGATTTAGAAACAACTTCGTCCTAGCGAAATCATGGAGCCATTAGTCGACTCCCATTTATCAATAAGACCAGCCGACAGAAAAAGACCTTTTTTAGAAAGCAAATCAGCCTCAACATTACTTTCCCTGTAGATATGCTGAAAAGAAAGCCTCTAAAAGTGAAATATAACCCTGTCAATATCCTCATAAAGA
This sequence comes from Pseudotsuga menziesii, assembly GCA_001517045.1. Classification (NCBI taxonomy): domain Eukaryota; kingdom Viridiplantae; phylum Streptophyta; class Pinopsida; order Pinales; family Pinaceae; genus Pseudotsuga; species Pseudotsuga menziesii. The sequence goes on along the minus strand of LPNX010963367.1, from coordinate 773,751 downwards.
GGAAGAAGAAATATGTTCCATGGAGGCTTTCCCAATTTAAGGCAATCAATCACTAATTTGGAATCGCTTAAAATCTGAAGCAAAGCAATGCCAAAGGAATAGGAGAGACTCGGAAGGATTTTAAAGGCAGCAAATTCAGCATAGTTGTTCGATACATCTCCCAACCCAGCCGCGAAGTGGATAGAGTGCGAACTGGAAAAGGTGTAATATCATGTCAGTGCCACCAGACCAAAGCAACGAAAGCTGGTAGAGCAGTGAACGTAGTAAATGAAATGCTGCAGGTCCAAGAAAGCCAAGCATGTTATATATTAGAGCCATTCCAGTCTAGCAGTGACCAGTAAGAATGGAGAGATGACTCCACACTTCTCGAGAGTAAGAGCAATAAATAAAAAGGTGGTCAATATCTGAAGAGGCTAATAATATAACGATAACGATGTATTATCTAAAGAGGTTAATAATATAACGATAACAATGTAATATCTGAAGAGGTGAGAGATGTCAATGCTTCACTCTTTCAAATAAGCATGCATCACACTAGATTGCTCATCCGGTCTTTTTATTCTTTCAACATCCAATACACCTTTCATGAATTTAATTTTATTGTTGATTTTCTGTCAAAGAAGGGACTTGTCTCCCTCGAGGGTCTTTTGTTTTTTGTTGAGTTTATGGATGGTAGTTTTATTGTTCAAGGAAGCATTGATTTCTATCAAGCTTAATCTCTGATGTTTCTATGTAATATTGCAAGATGATTTCTTCTTCTAATTGTATCCCTTTACTTGGGTAGAGCTCCTGCAAACCTTTGTTTTGTCCTTTAAATAGCTTTGACATATTATGCATCATTGTTGTAGGGGATATGATTATAGTTGGTTTATCTTGCATGCTTGTACTGTCTGGATGAACAATATCTCTCATCTCGACATAAAACCTATGTATAATTGGATTCTATCTATGAAATAACAACTATATTATTTTTCCTTATGAAAAGAAATTGATTAATTATAGATAATTTCACACAAATAAACAACTGTCCCTTCACATTTTCCTCTTTTAAAAAAATATTTATCAAGTTATTTGAAGTGTGTTTCTTCTTTAAGTGGGCTTGTTTGATTACATTAAGTCCATGATATTGCCTTAAGTATTTTCCATGGTTTTTTTCTAAAGAAAATGTTGTTTTGGCTAAGTGTTGGGCATGTAGCATTGTTCAATGCTTCACTTACCACGTTGCTTTATAGTGAAGTTTAAATAGTCTTTTTATTTTATTTGCACAATGCACTGACACATCCATGTGATGTGTATGCGAAGGAATTGTTCTAACACCATATCAAATTTTGTGTCACATGTCACAACCCTCACAACCTTTCCCCACATGTTGCACTACCACACCCCTACACTGCCTCATCATCTTACCCTCACCTTCCTGCATGTTAGATTATCCATTTTCCCAAGACCTACTTCCATGGATTTTTCTCCCTTGCACTTGGAATGCATAGGTATGTTCTTTCATGGATTTGTAGGATTGCTACATCCTACTGGATCGATCTTGAAGACATTAAATGTACCTAGCTATTATTTTATGACATGTGCCATTCTAGGCATTGAAAACTGTGCCGCTAGCTTGGAATGAACAAAATTGAACTTATCTCCATCAAATTCATCATTTCTCGGTTGTTATTTTCCTTTTAATAAAACTTTGATTATATACATAAAGGGACGAAGAAATGTGTAGTTGACATGTTATTTAAGAAATGCCACTCGAGAAGAAGATATCATTGTTTTTTGGTGATATCACCAATTCATTAGCTCAAGGTAATAAGTAATTCTATTAGTATGTTGCTTACTAGTTGTAATACTCTTATTTTGACCCTGGGAAGGTATCAACTTGATATGTAAATATTGTAAATATGTGATGAATGATTCCTGGACTTTCTTGCTGATCTTTAATTCTATTGTAAGAATATCGTTGAGAAATCGACTCGTGAATTTAATGGAGCGTGGAATGAACCCAAAAAATCATATGGTTGAGTATGAGCTCAATTTTTAGTACCCAGAAGTCAATTTCCTTCGTGGGGATTTGTTTCCCTTCATTCACATTCCATGGTTGGGCAATTAGACTCAAATTTTTTAACATGTTATCCATTCCCAGCAACAAGAGGAACAAAAATTGTAACCATAGGAAAAGCCACATTTTAGAGTGTCAAAAATGCCTTGATACTCATGTGGGTTGTGAAATCCAATGGGGGATCCATAAATATCAACCCTGGGGTGAATTTGAGAGTGTCAAAATCCCAAAAATTGGCGGGAAAACCTATATTTGGAAGCCTGAAAATTTAATTTTGTGGTTGAAATTCGTGTGTGCAAAAATAAAAAAAATCCAAGAGGAAATCAAAGTCAGAGAGAGAGACTAGAGGTTGAGATTCCTTGATAAACCCAATGAAGGCAATAAATCTCTAAAGGTTTAGTAGCTTGGACCTTTCTATGCCCACCCTGAATAGCACTAGAGGGAAGGGATGCCTGAGGGGCTATGTATCAGAGAAGGGAACCTTCCTTATGTTGGGTGTGGTAGGTAATGTGGGTGGCAAGGCTGGTTGAATCCAATTGATATGCTTTTAGCTATGTGGTTGAACTCCCTACATGTTTGACAAACCCAGTTGTGTGTTGGCTTAGCATGAGTGTGTGTGCCCATGGTTGTGAGTGAGCTTGAGTAGTTCATCCTTAGCGCATACATAGCCCAACTTGGGGTAGCCTCTTAGAAGAGAGATAAAGTGTTGGAAAATGTGCCTACATTTGGGTGGATTGTTGCTCTCCCATAGCTAGTTGTTTAGGAAACTTCATTAAAAAGATAAGTGTTTACTTGATAATTTATCGATGTCTTTGAATGTGCATGATTTATTATTAGTATTATTATTATGCTTGTCTTAAATATGTTGGTATATGTAGGCTATGTGTGTGGAATGAATATATTTCATGTTGTTTATTTTTATTATGCATGTGCCCACGCATTTAGATGTTTATGAATTTCATAATTTGGCCATGGAGGTGAAATTTAGAACCCCATAAATCGCTCATGTCCCACTAGCTTTATTGGATTGATGGGCAGGGACATGACACTAATGGTATTTAGAGAAACTAGAGGAGGAGAGAACTAGGAACATTATTTAGACCTCTACATTGGTGAACATAAGTTGTACGCTAGAGGTTTACGACTTGTGATAGCTTGATTTAGCACTTGGGTAGAAAATTCTCGATCCACTACTGCTACCAACGAGCAACTTCGAAAGAAAGCACTAATAACCTTGATGTTAACTCCTGACGCTTTTGACTAGATTTTAAGGTCAAGGGGGGCTTCCCTAAGGTTGATTATATATGGATTCATTCACAAGAGCTAAGGGGAGGGAAATGTAACTTAGTTATATTTGTGTGATTTATATCAAATTTATTCCCCAAATAGTGCTTGAACATGCAAAGTTAGAAATGCCAACTACATCAAGCACTTGACTGGAAATACTTAAGATAACATCGGTACAATGACAAACCATGGACATTTAGATCATCAATTATGGAAATTAGAAGGTGTTTGCATAAATATAACTTGCAACATATCAATGCCACATATGGTTAAACAATGGATTCATTTGTTGCAATGTAAAGACATCTCAAATTTGACATTAAAGGTAGAATGAGATGCCCAATTTACACTTTAAATTATATGAAGTTGTGGTCCAAAGTGAGGCCTTGCTTGAGAATATTTTTGAAGCAAGATGTCACTCAAGGTATTAGATTTAGATAATATTCCATATTTCTTGAATTGTTGAGGATCACTTCTCTAAATATGGAATTGATTCAATGTCTTAATATCAATGCTTCAATCAAAAAATGAGACAACAATGTCCACTTTATCCATGATGTAAATTACCCAAACACGTTTTAAACATATCAAAAGTTTCGCAATAAGAACAAAATTATACAAAGAATTTTTAAATTTAAGAATGAATGGTTTGGCCAATAAACACTAAAGATAAATTACTTTTAACAAGTGATTTATGTTATTTATCAAAGCAAGAAAATGCATAAAATTCCATAATTCAAAAGATGATAAAGAAGAACAAAATTAAACCATGAAAATTGAAATTCTCAAGATGCTAGATGCCCCTAAAAGATTCTAGGAATTAAATAGTTTTATATTATAAAATTTGATAATTGTTTTTGAGGAAATTTGAGCCATTTAACCACATAAATCAGCCATAAAACAAAAGTATAAAACCCATAAATTTTATGTGATTAATCTAGCATGAAACTCTAACCTTAAAAAAAAAGATATTTTAAGGAGTTATTCTGGTTGTTTTATTTTTGTATTTTTGTTGTTCTAAAATGAAGATAAAACAGAACTAAAACTAAGGAATTCAAGCCTTGAAACAATGTCAAATTACGAGAACTTACCTTGGCTTGATGGAGGATGAAATCTGAAAATTATTGCAGCCTTGAAGAAACTACATTTCACACTAGAAAATAAAAAAGGGAAAATATTTTTCAAGTTTTGTGGTTGATGAGATAGAGTGATAGAATAATGCCTTTGATCCTTGGGCAATTGGGGTCCTATAATAGTTCTCCTTGGGCCTTGTTTGAGAATACTTGGTCGAAAAACCTTCAAATCATGACAAATTCCTCCCAAGCATTTAGGGTTTCATGCAAATCCTTTCAAGGAAGGGTCACCCTAGAGCATACACCTTCAACGTCTAGAATCTAGCACATACTCTAGCCTGTGCAAACTTGAATTGTAACCCCTCATAAGATGACAAATCAGAAGCAAACTGCGAGACTAGGACATGAAACAAGTAAAGTTATCATTCCCTACTTCATTCCAATGGAGTAATATTACCCTTATATTGGACTAGATCTAGAAATTTGACAATGCAAGAAAAATGTATGTTACCTCAAGAAGAATCCCCAAGACATGTCTCATATGTAAGAAAGATCCCAAGAAATCCAAGGGCCTTTATTGCAGAATACTTTTAATATCCAATTAACAAAAACAAGATGCAATGAGGAAGAGTCTCTCTTATATAGGAGAGTAGCTCAATTTCCTTTACAATAAAATAATAATACATCTACCAAAACTCTAGATCTATCCCAAGGAGGCTCAAAGAAGGCTCTAGACATGGTAAAGAATGATAAACAAATCTCATAAACCAACAATAATCTCAAGACAAGAGGGATGCTCCATTAGAAATGGTCCAAAAGGTGGAGCACTTCCTCAAAAAGATGAATGCTCTCCATGAAGGGATCCCAAAAGGCTTGCACAACAAAAATACGATATGATACTTTATGCATAAATGCCATGANTATATATATATATATATATATATATATATATATATATATAGAGAGAGAGAGAGAGAGAGAGAGAGAGAGAGAGAGAGAGAATTCATTGCATAAATATTTTCAAGATAAATAGTAAACATGGATCATTTAATTCATCGGTATCAAAGCACTCGTTCATTTCTCCTACGCAAGCACTCAAATATTGTCAACTATTTCTATATGTCCACTACCATCATTGCTACCTCCTTTATTTCTCCATCCTTCTTCCCCTGCATCCTCCATCTATTTTCGCAACCCACATCCCCTCTATCTCCACCTTGTCCTACTCGTGCCCTCACAAAATTCCTTCCTCACTGCCTATTATCGCCTCCCCTCCACTCCCATGGTATAAATGTGTCCACGATGCACTACTCCCCTCACCCATGCTTTCTCCCTACCTGTCATCGCCTCCCCTTGACACCTCCAATTGTGCTCATTCCTCGTTATTCCTTGTAATGTTCCCTTTTTAGATTTTTTATTAAATGACCAATTTTTCACTTTTTTCCCAATTTCGACCTTTGACTAGTTTTGATGTCTAGGTCTCCAAATTGGTCCAAATGATCCCAAATATTCGCATAAGTTATATGAATGATATTAATGTTTGAATATGATGTTCAAGGAAGCATTATGATCCTCTAAAGGCTTATGCAAACTTGTTTAATATTATGGTTGAGGTAGTAGTTTTGACTAGTAATTTGGGGTTCTAATTCAACCATAATGAATACTGAAAATGGCTTCCCAAATGCACTCAATCCAACTCGAATTTCTGAATGGAAGAAGGGGACATGTAAAGGACATAAATATAAACTCATATGCATCACCATTCAAATTTTAATGTCTGTTATAACTCCCTTAAATCAGATGCAAAAAGACTAGTTTCAACCTTGGGGGAAATGATAGCCAAAATTCTCCAAATGCTATGAAACTCAACCAAATAACTCCAAATGCTTATGTATTGAACATTAGACTCATATAATCCATAAATAACAGTCCATTCATCCATAAACCATTAGTATTTTACTTATCCATTCGAATCTATCAACATTATATTAGTTCACAACAAGGTAGTGGGGAAATGGAACTGTTTCTTCATTGTTTAAAATTTCTACATGAAATATTTTGGGTATTTCGACCTGAGAGTCTTATGAATTTTTAAATACATAAATAAAATTCCATTCATCCACAAACCATCAGTATTTTACTTATCCATTCAAATACATCAACATTACATTGGTTTGCGACAAGATAGTGGGGAGATGACACTATTTCTTCATTGATTGAAATTTTTACATGAAATATTTCATTATTTTGACCCGAGAGTCTTCTTAAATTTTAATACAGAGAATTTACATCAGAACATAAAAATAATGGGGCATTAGAAGCTTCCCCAAAGAGATCAATAGCTTACCCAAAGTGCAATCCCTCCACGAGCAAGAATATGCAATAAAAATTGTAAATCGTTGAGAGAAAGTGATGCAATAAAAGAAACCACGAGCTGCCTTGAATATTACACCTACAAATAAAACTCCATTAAAGCTCCATGAAATACCTGAGTGGCCTCTCCAGACACCAACTTGGATGGGAATCTTTCACCCTCGAAATTGGCTAAGGCAAGAAAACTAGTCATCCAATAGCTCTCACAATTCACAAATGACAATTTCTAAAATGATAAAAATCCATTGTATTGGTTGAATCTTGTATTTTATAAACATATTTAGCCTTATAAGTTTATAAATTCATCCACAAACTCAAGCCAATTCTAAATAGGGTGTGGGCTCAAGATTTGCCATTTGTCCTCCCTTTCCTAGCCTTCCATCTTCCCCCAATTTGAGTAGGAACCCATTGAGCTTCCCAAAATCACATGAGCACCCTATTGGATGCTCTATTTTGACTTGACATGTCAGATATGTCAGATTTCATCCTTCATATCTGATTTGTGTCATAGGTGTCATAACATCTTCATCATTGTTGTCATAGAGCTACGAAATCTAGTCCAAGTGTCTCACTAGCTCCAAAATGACTCTTCCTCTCCCATGTAAGTTACATTTCCTTCCAAATTAAACCTATGATGCATATGGACAAGTGTATTATCCTTCTAACTCATCCAATAACCTTTAGTCTTCCCATAGATTCAAAATTGCAAGAGGAGGATGCCATGTGGCACATAAATTCTAGCTTGTGTGGGCCCCATAGTGTCCATGTGTCTCCATGCTCCATTGCCACTTCAATTTTCTCTTGTATTTATTTATTTAGCTCCTTTATTAAATATTTATTCCATTCTAATGTTCAAACATCATTCATTATCCCTCTTATTTAAAATCCCAAAGCTTCCACCCCAACCTAGGAAACTAATAATTTTCCTCCTTAGCAATTATTTGACCCTTAGCGACAATTTGGAAAACTCTCATGAATATGGTAAACGTGATGAGGCCATTGTGACCCAATGCAAAATTTGGGACATGAAAAATCCTCCCTTCCCAATATTTCTTATCCTCATGCAATTTCAAACATGGGTGTTGCAGAACCTGCTTTCTGTATGATTCTTTGAAGTTGCCACTGAGTTTCCCAATTTTGAGTCTTTGAGATTCCATGAAGATTTTAGAGAGGAGCCACCATGCTTGCTGCTGCACTAATCTAATTAAAATCACTTTATTAATTGGGGAATCCATCTCCCATACTTCTTGTTTCCCCAAAAATATGAAATCAATGGGACTAAAAACTATCCCAGGGCACCATTGCTTTTATTGCACTCCAACAATTAAGAGTGGTCTCCAACCCATACCATTAGGAAAGAGAATTTTGGGATCCCATTTTCTTGTATGCATCCTTCCAAACATCATGAGTACATAATATATATCATCAAAGTACATAACAACATAATAAAAATGTACATCAAGGAGGTGCCTCATTGGAAAATCATGAAAATGCTTATACCTCCAAGTAAGTAGACCACCATTTGCCAAGTGCATACATGCTTCAAGTGACATATCAAATCTGCTCTAATGACATAGGTGAGGATCCTATGTCCTATAATTCTGCTCCAAAAGGATGTGATATGCATCAAAATATTCATCCAAGAAGTGAATGAAGAATCTCCACTAAAATCCGAACCAAATAATGAGCAGAAGAAAAAAAAAAGGAGACTTCAAATGACTCAAATAACTCTCACCCATACATCCATGAATGAGAGAATCATAAAGATATAACAAAGTATGTGGCTGGAAACAAAAATGTTCTCCAATCATAAATCTATTTACCCCAGTGTTGGATGAAGTTCCTCCAACATCAAATGAACCAAGTGTTGAGCAAGAAAAACCATGAGTCTTCAAGTGACTCAAATTCATATCATAGGTGCATCCATGTATATGTGCATCATCAAATAAAGTAACAAAGGATGCTGCTGCAAATGTGAATAAGAATGTGCTCCAACCATGTCATCATAAAAAGTAAATCTATGAGTTCCATACTCCTCATGTGGCACCATAAAAAAGAACCCTTTCACCCATACTTCATTGAGACTAATGTTGCAAAACATGGAATTGTAGGATGTAGGAGAATGAACTAACTGACCCAAATGATCAAAAAGTGCGGAATTTTAATCATGGGAAGGATCCATATGGGTAGTATCATGCATCTCCTTCAAAATTGTGAAACCTTTGTCATAGATTGGTTCCAATGTAGAGGAATCATGCTCTTCTTTAAAAATTGCATAACCTTCATTAAGAGACAATTCAAGTTCCTCTTCCACCACATCAAGTGTTTGTATCTCTTCAAGATCATCTTCAAAAACACCAAACACATTCAAATTTCCACATTTATCATGATCCACCATGTCATGAGAACCCTCCAAACAATCTCCCATTTGATAATCTGAAACATGGGAGGAAAAACAAGTATCTTGCAACTTTTCAAGAAGTTGCTCATTTTGAATTGTGAGCTTATGATTATCCTCATTATTATTCAAGTATGAATCATGTAACAATTCATTAAACTCAAACAAATGGTTTCTATCAAAAAGAAAAGATAGGAAATTACCTTTGATGTGGCACATTGCTCTTTGAATCTTCTTTGTGTCTTCAAGGAAGGATGTTTTCTCCAATGAAGTATCTCTCCAACAATAATTTGACACTAATGCTTTAGTGTCATAGAGTATGCTAAAGGAATCTTGGATCTTATTTTAATTCATCTTTAAGGACCCTTCAAGAAAATGAGGCTCTTGCAAATGAACCTCCTCATCTTCTTCCTTCTTGCTTGGACCAACTTCATGAAGCTCAAGTGGTGATGGGGAAGTTGATCTTGTTTCTTCTTCAACTGATACAAGGTCTTCATTTTCACATTTACTAGAAATTTGTCTTGCAAAAACATTTTGAAATCTGATATTTGTCTCACCAACATAGAGTTGTGAGCACCCCTCAGTAGGTACCCCTTCATAGTTCAAGCATCCATCAGTAAATGCTCTTTGTTTCATTTCCAAGGTAGAATGTGTCTTGAAACGATATTCAACAATTTCAATAGAAACTTCTTCATACTCATGTGATGTATCTTCATATTTTTCAGAGTCACTTGGGAGTGAATTTCAATCCTCTTCATGTACTACTTCTTCTACTTCACCTATTTCAGAACTAGGTGGTTCATGGGTCTCCTCCTTTTGCTCCTTCAAGCAAGTTGATGCATTTTTCCCTTTGGTTTTCTTAAAATCAATATATTTTCTCCAAACTTGGACAGCCAACAATTCGAATCCTTTCATAATATTCTTGGTCATGTCTTAAATTATAGGTTCCATGATTTTTATATGCTCCTCACCATCATATGAGGTTCCCTTTTCATCCCTAGTCATTGTTTCCTCTTCAACAAAAGCACTTTTGCGTTTCAATATATAATGGTGGTCCCTGAATTCTTGTCTCAAATGAGAAAAATCCATTCTCTTAGTTGATTCCTATATTTTATAAACATCCTTAGCCTTCTAAGGTTACCAATCCATGTACAAACTCAAGCTAATTTGAATTTGGGTGTGGGATCAAGATTTGCCATGTGTCCTCCCTTTCCCAGCCTTCCATCTTCCCCCAATTTGAGTAGGAACCCATTGAGCTTCCCAAACTCACATGAGAACCCTCTTGGATGCTCTATTTTGACCTGACATGTCAGATATGTCAGATACCAGCCTTTAGATCTGATTTGTGTCATAGGTGTCATAGCATCTTCAGCATTGTTGTCATCTTCAAAATGGATCTTCCTCTCCCATGTAAGTTACATTTCCTTCCAAATTCGACCTATGATGCATATGTCCAAGTATATTAGCCTTATAACTCATCCAATAATCTTTAGGCTTCCCATGGATTCGAAATTGCAAGAGGAGGATGCCATGTGACACATAAATTCTAGCTTGTGTGGGCCCCATAGTCTCCATGTGTCTCCATGCTCCATTGCCACTTTAATTTTTTCTTGTATTTATTTATTTATCTCCTTTATTAAATATTTATTCCATTATAATGTTCAAACATAATTCATTGTCCCCCTTATTCCAAATCCCAAAGCCTCCACCCCTAACCTAGGAAACTAGTAATTTTCCTCCTTGGCAATTATTTGACCCTTAGCATCAATTTGGAAAACTCTCATGAATATGGTAAATGTGATTAGGCCATTGTGACCCAATGCAAAATTTGGGACATGAAAAATCCTCCCTTCCCAATACTTCTTGTCCTCAAGCAATTTCAAACATGGGTGTTGAAGAACCCGCCTTCTGTATGATTCTTTGAAGTTGCCACTAAGTTTCTCAACTTTGAGTCTTTGAGATTCCATGAAGATTTTAGAGAGGAACCACCATGCTTGCTAATGCACTACTCTGATTAAAATAATTTTATTAAGTGGGGAATCCATCTCCCATACTTATTGTTTCCCCCAAAATTTGAAATCAATGGGACTAAAAACTATCCCAGGGTCCCATTGCTTGTATTGCACTCAAACAATTAAGAGTGCTCTCCAACCCATACCATTAGGAAAGAGAATTATGGGATCCCATTTTCTTGTATTCATCCTTCCAAACATCATGAGTACATAATATATATCATCAAAGTACATAACAACAAAATAAAAATGTACATCAAGGAGGTGCCTCATCCAAAAATCATGGAAGTGCTTATACCTCCAAGTAAGTAGACTATCATTTGCCAAGTTCATACAAGCTTTAAGTGACCAATCAAATCTGCTCCAATGACATAGGTGAGGATCCCATGTCCTATAATGATGTTCCAAAAGGATGTGATATGCATCAAAATATTCAACCATGTACTCTTTCATCCAAGAAGTGAATGAAGGATCTCCACTAAAATCTGAACCAAATAATGAGTAGAAAAAAAGGAGACTTCAAATGACTCAAATAAGTCTCACCCATACATCCATGAATGAGAGAATCATAAAAATATAACAAATTATGTGGTTGGGAGCAAAATTTTTCTCCAATCATAAATATATTCACCCCAGTGTTGGATGAAATTCCTCCAACATCAAGTGAACCAAGTGTTGAGCAAGAAAAACCATGATTCTTCAAGTGACTCAAATGCATATCATAGGTGCATCCATGTAGATGTGCATCATCATAAAGTAACAAAGGATGCTACTGCAAATGTGATCCAACCATGTCATCATAAAAAGTAAATCTAGGAGTTCCATACTCCTCGTGGCACCATAAAAAAGAACCCTTTCACCCATACTTCATTGAGACTAATGTTGCAAAACATGGAATTGTAGGATGTAGAAGAATGAACTAACTAACCCAAATGATCAAAAAGTGCAGAAGTTTCATCATGGGAAGGATCCATATGGGTAGTATAATGCAGCTCCTTCAAAAGTGTGAAATCTTTGTCATAGATTGGTTCCAATGTAGAGGAATCATGCTCTTCTTTAAAAATTTCACAACCTTCATCAAGAGACAATTCAAGTTCCTCTTCCACCACATCAAGTGTTTGTATCTCTTCAATATTGTCTTCAAAAACACCAATCACATTCAAATTTCCACATTTCTAGTGATCCACCATGTCATGAGAATCCTCCAAACAATCTACCATTTGACAATCTGAAACATGGGAGGAAAAACAAGTATCTTGCAACTTTTCAAGAAGTTGCTCATTTTGAATTGTGAGCTTATGATTATCCTCATTATTCTTCAAGTATGTATCATGTAACAATTCACTAAGCTCAAACAAATGCTTTCTATCAAAAATCAAAGACATGGAATTACCTTTGATGTGGCACATTGCTCTTTGAATCTTCTCCATGTCTTCAAGCAAGGATGTTTCCTCCAATGAAGTAGCTCTCCAACAAGAATTTGACACTAACACTTGAGTGTTATTGAATATGCTAAGGGAATCTTGGATCTTCTTTTCATTCATATTTAAGGACCCTTCAAGAAAACGAGGCTCTTGTAAATGAACCTCCTCATCTTCTTCCTTCTTCCTTGGACCAATTTCATGAAGCTCAAGTAGTGATGGGGAAGTTGATCTTGTTTCTTCTTCAACTACGACAAGGTATTCATTTTCATGTTTACTAGAAATTTGGCTTTCAGCAACATTTTTAAATCTGATCTCTACGTCACCAACATAGAGTTGTGAGAACTCATTGGCAGGTACCCCTTCATAGTTCAAGCATCCATCAGTAGATGCTTTTTGTTTCATTTCCAAGGTAGAATGTGTCTCGAAATGGTCTTTAGTATTTTCAATAGAAACTTCTTCATAATCATGTGATGTCTCTTCATATTTTTTAGAGTCACTTGGGAGTGAATTTCGATCCTCTTCATGTACTACTTCTTCTACTTCACTTATTTCAAAACTAGGTGGTTCATGGGTCTCCTCCTTTTGCTCCTTCAAGCATGCTAATGTATTATTCCCCTTGGTTTTCTTAAAATAAATTTATTTTATCCAAGCTTGGATAGATAAAAATTTGAATCCTTTCATAATATTCTTGGTCATGTCTTTAATTATAGGTTCCATGATTTTTATATGCTCCTCACCATCATATGAGGTTCCCTTTTCATCCCTAGTCATTGTTTCCTCTTCAACAAAAGAACTTTTATGTTTCAATATATAATGGTGGTCGCTGAATTCTTGTATTCATAAATATCAGACCACATAAGGTGCCAAGATCATGCTCTGATACCACTGTAATGCCCATTTTTTAGATTTTTTATTAAATGACCAATTTTTCACCTTTTTCCCAATTTCGACCTTTGACTAGTTTTGATGTCTAGGTCTCCAAATTAGTCCAAATGATACCAAATCTTCATAGAAGGTATATGAATGATATTAATGTTTGAATATTATTTTCAGGGAATATTTATGACACTCTAAAGGCTTCTGCAAAAAAAATTAAGATTCAAGTTGAGGTAGCAGTTTTGACCAGTAATTTGGGGTTCTAATTCCCCCATAATGAATACTGAAAATGGCTTCCCAAATGCACTCAAGCCAAATCGAATTTATGAATGGAATTAGGGTACATGTAAAGGAAATAAATATAAACTCATATGCATAACCATTAAACTTTTAATGTCATCTATAACTCCCTTAAATCAGATGCAAAAAGACTAGTTTCAACCTTGGGGGAAATGATAGGCAAAATTCTCCAAATGCTATGAAACTCAACCAAATATCTCCAAATGCTTATGTACTGAACATTAGACTCATATAATCCATAAATAACAGTACATTCATACATAAACCATCAGTATTTTACTTATCCATTCGAATCTATCCACATTATATTGGTTCACAACAAGGTAGTGGGGAAATGACACTGTTTCTTCATTATTTAACATTTGTACATGAAATATTTTGGGTATTTAAACCTAAGAGTCTTCTGAAATTTTAAATACATAAATAAAATTCCATTCATCCATAAACCATCAGTATTTTACTTATACATTCGAATCCATCAACATTACATTCGTTCACAACAAGATAGTGGGGCGATGGCACTATTTCTTCATTGATTGACATTTTTACATGAAATATTTCAGTATTTCGACCTGAGAGTCTCCTGAAATTGAAATACATATAACTTACACCATAACATAAAATAATGTGGCATTATAAGTTTCCCCAAATAGATAAATAGCTCACCCAAAGTGCAATTAATCCATGAGCAAGAATATGCAATAAAAACTGGAAATTGTTGAGAGAAAGTGCTGAAATAGAAGAAACCACGATATTCCTTGTATCTTACACCTGCAAATAAAAATCCATTAAATATCCATAAAATACCTGAGTGGCCTCTCCAAACACCAACTTGGATGGGAATCTTTCACCCTCGAAATTGGCTAAGGCAAGAAAACTAATCATCCACTAGCTCTCACAATTCACAAATGACAATTTATCAAATGAGCAAAATCCATTCTCTTGGTTTATTCATGTATTATATAAACATACTTATCCTTTTAAGGTTACTAATCCATCCACAAAATCAATCCAATTCGAATTTGGGTGTGGGCTTAAGATTTTCCATGTGTGCTCCCTTTCTTAGCCTTCCATCTTCCCCCAATTTGAGTAGGAACCCATTGAGCTTCCCAAAATCACATGAGAACCCTCTTTAATTATCTATTTTGAACTAACATGTTAGACATGTCATATGTCAGCCTTAATATCTGATTTTTGTCATAGGTGTCATAACATCTTCATCATTGTTGTCATAGAGCTAGGGAATCTAGTCCAAGTGTCTCACTAGCTCTAAAATGACTCTTCCTATCCCATGTAAGTTAAATTTCCTTCCAAATTAGACATATGATGCATATGGCCAAGTGTATTGGCCTTCTAACTCATCAAATAACCTTTATACTTCCCATGGATTCAAAATTGCAAGAGGAGGATGCCATGCGACACATAAATTCTAGCTTGTGTGGGCCCCATAGTTTCCATGCTCCATTGCCACTTCAATTTTCTCTTGTATTTATTTATTTAGCTTCTTTATTAAATATTTATTCCATTCTAATGTTCAAACATCATTCATTTTCCCCCTTATTCCAAATCCCTAAGCTTCCACCCCCAACCTAGGAAACTGGTAATTTTCCTTCTTGGCAATTATTTGACCCTTAGCATCAATTTGGAAAACTCTCATGAATATGGTAAATATGATTAGGCCATTGTGACCCAATGCAAAATTTGGGACATGAAAAATCCTCCATTCCCAATATTTCTTGTCCTTAAGCAATTTCAAACATGGGTGTTGAAGAACCCGCTTTCTGTATGATTCTTTAAGTTGCCACTGAGTTTCCCAACTTTGAGTCTTTGAGATTCCATGAAGATTTTAGAGAGGAACCACCATGCTTGATTCTGCACTACTCTGATTAAAATCAATTTATTAAGTGGGGAATCCATCTCCCATACTTCTTGTTTCCCTCAAAATCTGAAATCAATGGGACTAAAAACTATCCTACGATCCCATTGCTTGTATTGCACTCCAACAATTAAGAGTGCTCTCCAATGCATACCATTAGGAAAGAGAATTATGGGATCCCATTTTCTTGTATGCATCCTTCCAAACATCATGATTTCATAATATATATCATCAAAGTACATAACAACATAATAAAAATGTACATCAGGTATGTGCCTCATCAAAAAATCATGAAAGTGCTTATACCTCCAAGTAAGCAGACCACCATTTGCCAAGTGCATACAAGCTTCAAGTGACCAATCAAATCTGCTCCAATGACATAAGTGAGGATCCCATGTCCTATAATGCTGCTCCAAAAGGATGTGATATGTATCAAAATATTCAGCCATGTATTCTTTCATCCAAGAAGTGAATGAAGAATCTCCATTAAAATCTCAACCAAATAATGAGCAGAAAAAACAAGGAGACTTCAAATGACTCAAAGAAGTCTCACCCATGCATCCATGAATGAGAGAATCATAAAGATATAACAAATTATGTGGTTGGAACAAAAAAATGTTCTCCAATCATTAATCTATTCACCCCAGTGTTGGATGAATTCCCTCCAACATCAAATGAACCAAGTGTTGAGCAAGAAAAACCATGAGTCTTCAAGTGACTCAAATGCATATCATAGGTGCATCCATGTAGATGTGCAACATATTAAATTAAAAAAGGATACTGATGCAAATGTGAATAAGAATGTGCTCCAACCATGTCATCGTAAAAAGTAAATCTAGGAGTTCCATACTCCTCATGTGGAACCATAAAAAAGAACCCTTTCACCCATACTTCATTGAGACTAATGTTGCAAAACATGGAATTGTAGGATGTAGGAGAATCAACTAACTGACCCAAATGATAAAAAAGTGCAGAAGTTCCATCATTGGAAGGATCCATATGGGTAGTATCATGCAACTCCTTCAAAAGTGTGAAACCTTTGTCATAGATTGGTTCCAATGTAGAGGAATCATGCCCTTCTTTAAAAATTGCATAACCTTCATCAAGAGACAATTGAAGTTCCTTTTCCACCACATCAAGTGTTTGTATCTCTTCAACATCATCTTCAAAAACACCAAGAACATTCAAATTTCCAGATTTCTCATGATCCACCATGTCATGAGAATCCTCCAAACAATCTACCATTTGACAATCTGAAACATGGGAAGAAAAACAAGTATCTTGCAACTTTTCAAGAAGTTGCTCATTTTTAATTGTGAGCTTATGATTATCCTCATTATTATTCAAGTATGCATCATGTAACAATTCATTAATCTCAAACAAATGGTTTCTATAAAAAATCAAAGATAGGAAATTACCTTTGGTGTGGCACATTGCTCTTTGAATCTTCTCCATGTCTTGAAGGAAGGATGTTTCCTCCAATCAAGTAGCTCTCCAACAAGTATTTGACACTAATGCTTGAGTGTCATGGAATATGCTAAGGGACTCTTGGATCTTCTTTTCATTCATCTTTAAGGACCCTTCAAGAAAATGAGTCTCTTGCAAATGAACCTCCTCATCTTCTTCCTTCTTGCTTGGACCAACTTCATGAAGCTCAAGTGGTGATGGGGAAGTTGATCTTGTTTCTTCTTCAACTGCTACACGGTATTTATTTTCATGTTTACTACAAATTTGGCTTGCAGCAGCATTTTGAAATCTGATCGCTATGTCACCAACATAGAGTTGTGAGCACCCCTTAGTAGGTACCCCTTCATAGTTCAAGCATCCATCAGTAGATGCTTTTTGTTTCATTTCCAAGGTAGAATGTGTCTCGAAATGATCTTCAGCATTTTCAATAGAAACTTCTTCATTCTCATGTGATGTCTCTTCATTGTTTTCAGAGTCACTTGGGAGTGAATTTAGATCCTCTTCATGTACTACTTATTCTACTTCACCTATTTCAGAACTAAGTGGTTCATGGGTCTCCTCCTTTTGCTCCTTCAAGCAAGCTGATGCATTTTTCCCCTTGGTTTTCGTAAAATCAATATATTTTATCCAAGCTTAGATAGCCAAAAATTTGAATCCTTTCATAGTATTCTTGTTCTTGTCTTCAATTATAGGTTCCATGATTTTTATATGCTCCTCACCATCATATGAGGTTCCCTTTTCATCCCTAGTCATTGTTTCCTCTTCAACAAAAGCACTTTTGTGTTTCAATATATAATTGTGGTCCCTGACTTCTTGTTCATAAATATCAGACCACATCAGGTGCCAGGATCATGCTCTGATACCACTGTAATGTCCTTGTTTTTAGTTTTTTTATTAAATGACCAATTTTTCACTTTTTTTCCCAATTTCGAACTTTGACTAGTTTTGATGTCTAGGTATCCAAATTAGTCCAAATGCTCCCAAATATTCACAGAAGGTATATGAATGATATTAATGTTTGAATATTATATTCATGGA
Source organism: Pseudotsuga menziesii (assembly GCA_001517045.1). Classification (NCBI taxonomy): domain Eukaryota; kingdom Viridiplantae; phylum Streptophyta; class Pinopsida; order Pinales; family Pinaceae; genus Pseudotsuga; species Pseudotsuga menziesii. The sequence goes on along the minus strand of LPNX010963367.1, from coordinate 755,568 downwards.
ATCTTTATGACCCTCTAAATGCTTCTGCAAACTTGTTTAATATTATGGTTGAGGTAGGAGTTTTGACTAGTAATTTGTGGTTCTAATTCCCCCACATTGAATACTGAAAATGACTTCCCAAATGAACTCAATCCAACTCGAATTTATGCATAGAAGTAGGGGGCATGTAAAGGTGATAAATATAAACTCATATGCATCACCATTCAACTTTTAATTTCTTCTATAACTCCCTTAATTTAGATGCAAAAAGACTAGTTTCAACCTTGGGGGAAATGATAGGCAAAATTCTCCAAATGCTATGAAACTCAACCAAATAACTGTGAATGATTATGTACTGAACATTAGACTCATATAATCCATTATTAATAGTCCATTCATCCATAAACCATCAGTATTTTACTTATCCATTCGAATCTATCAACATTATATTGGTTCACAACAAGGTAGTGGGGAAATGGCACTATTTCTTCATTGTTTAACATTTATACATGAAATATTTTGGGTATTTAGACCTGAGAGTCTTCAGAACTTTTAAATACATAAATAATAGTCTATTCATCCATAAACCATCAGTAGTTTACTTATCCATTCGAATCCATCAACATTACATTGGTTCACAACAAGATAGTGGGGAGATGGCACTATTTCTTCAATGATTGACATTTTTACATGAAATATTTCAGTATTTCGACCTGAGAGTCTCCTAGAATTTAAATAAAGATAATTTAAATCAGAACATAAAATAATGGGGCATTAGAATCTTCCCCAAATAGATCAATAGCTCACCCAAAGCTCAATCCCTCCATGAGCAAGAATATGCAATAAAAACTGGAAATCGTTGAGAGAAAGTGTTGTAATAGAAGAAAACATGAGCTGCCTTGTAGCTTACAACTGAAAATAAAACTCCATTAAATATCCATGAAATACCTAAGTGGCCTCTCCAAACACCAACTTGGATGGGAATCTTTCACCCTCGAAATTGGCTAAGGCAAGAAAAATAGTCATCCACTAGCTCTCACAATTCATAAATGACAATTTCTCAAATGAGAAAAATCCATTCTCTTGGTTGATTCCTGTATTTTATAAAAATCCTTAGCCTTCTAAGGTTACCAATCCATACACAAACTCAAGCCAATTCGAATTTGGGTGTGGGCTCAATATTTGCCATGTGTCCTCCCTTTCCTAGCCTTCCATCTTCCCCCAATTTGAGTAGGAACCCATTGATCTTCCCAAACTCACATGAGCACCCTCTTGGATGCTCTATTTCAATCTGAAATGTTATATATGTCAGATGTCAGTGTTTATATCTGATTTTTTTCATAGCATCTTCATCATTGTTGTCATAGAGCTAGGGAATCTAGTTCAAGTGTTTCACTAGCTCCAAAATGACTCTTCCTCTCCCATGTAAGTTACATTTCCTCCAAATTCGACCTATGATGCATATGGCCAAGTGTATTATACTTCTAACTCATCCAATAACCTATAGGATTCCCATGGATTCAAAATTGCAAGAGGAGGATGCCATGCGACACATAAATTCTAGCTTGTGTGGGCCCCATAGTCTCCATGTGTCTCCATGCTCTATTGCCACTTCAATTTTCCCTTGTATTTATTTATTTATCTCCTTTATTAAATATTTATGCCATTCTAATGTTCAAATGTCAATAATTGTTCCCCTTATTCCAAATCCCAAAGCTTCCACCCCCAACCTAGGAAACTAGTAATTTTCCTCCTTGGCAATTATTTGACCCTTAGCATCAATTTGGAAAACTCTCATGAATATTGTTAATGTGATTAGGACATTGGGACCTAATGAAAAATTTGGGACATGAAATTCCTTTGACCACCAACACCCTCCTTCATTCTCACTGTCATCTTTGTTGCTCCTCACCTCCTCTTCTTCCCTCCTTTCCTCTGCACCCCCATGGTTACTTGTTTTGCCCTTCCACCATCTCGCCTGCACCTGCCCCCAACCTCCCACCAACCCTCACCTTGGCTTCTCCTCCCGGCCTCCTACCAATCCTCTCCTCACCTACTCCACACTACTCCCTCCTCCCATACTCCATTCTCCACGCCTACAAACTACTCCCTGCGCTCCTCCCTACGACCTCAATCTCCATAACCCTCGACCTTTCCCTCATCCATCAACCCATGCAACTCCTCCTCTCCCTCAAAGCAAATCCTCCTCCTTTTTTTGTTGTAGCCACCATGCCCTAACCACGTTTTACAAAAATATATATAATAAAATTATTATTATTATTAAACAATAAAAAACAACAAAATGCATACATAAAATTATAATTTTTATTAAATATATTACTATATTATTTTTTATTATTATTTTCCTTCCCACGCCCCTTCTCCATTACCATTCAACTTTATAAAATAATAATAATTATTATTTTAATAGTTATTAGTTATTATTAGCCACTCACAAACTTATCCTTCCTAAAAAACAACTTTTGGGGCTATAAATGTACGGTAAAATTGCGCATAAATATACACCCCAATCACCAAAAGCATGATGTTCTTAAGGAATCGGATTGAACATATGGAAGGGAAGTCAACACTCTTAAATACATCGCCACAAAATATCGTGAGGATCTAACAAAAGAAATCAAAAGAATAATGTCGCACTCAAACATGAGTTGACACAAAAACTCAAAAACGAAATTGTCAAAGAAGTCAAGGTCAAAATGAAGAACAACCTAGATGCTATGAAGCAATATCAAGAGTAAAAACATGACATGTTTGTAAACAAACATGATGAGCTCGCATGATAAGCTCATAAACCTTTAAAAAAAACAAGGTTCTCGATGTCGCAACAAATGACAAAATAGTGCAAGCATGTCTCTCTCATAATATCGCTCCTCCTCATCACCGTCGCCGCCACCACCACCACCACCCTATAATTAATTAGGAGGCCCCCAATATCAGCCCCTTATTATATGCGTGCTTAGGACCAAAATAGAACTATCAAAATACATTGGGAACAAAGTTTGATGTGTGGGATGGTTTAACAAGGCCAAACAATATTTCAATATATATAACATTACGACAAATGAAGAAAAATTAAATATGCTTAGATTAACATGATCTGTTTTTTGCTCTAAGAAGAATTTTCAAATGTTTTACTAGTTTGGTGAAGTTCGGCTCTGATTCTTTCCCAACCTTTGCTTAGTCTCTGTGAATCAGTGGATCTACAAACGGTTTGGTTATGCAGATTAATGGGTGTTGTTGCAGATTTGCCCCACTGGTCCACATTTGGATTCATGTCTTGGAGCACTCCTTGTCTCTGGTCTATCCCTCGCTGAACTAGCTAGAAACAATGGGGGAATTTGTGATAGCCTGGGATCACATTTTCCATAGTTCTTTGAGTTTGTTTGGGAGTTTCTTGATTTTGCTTCTGAATATCTTTGGAGGAATTTTCTCTTCAATGCTCTGAGAGTCTCTGCCATGTCCACTGGAGGAGGTTCCTCCCCTCCCCCTAAACTCACTACTTTCAGGATATTGGTAGCAGTAATAGGAAGCCCTCTCAGAACCAACAGACATTTGTCAAGAAATTAGAGAATATTCCCTTGGTGGATCTTCTTGTGAAACAACCATGTCGAACAACCATGAATATTGCAGATCGGGGTCTTATTGGCCATTTTACTAGTCTTTGGCCATTTCCCAAGAAAATCGATGGGTGGGTTCAAAGAAATTAGAAACCCCTTATCTCAGAAGGCATACACAACATTATGATAGGTAAAGGATATTATGTTTTTCTTTTTGAAAATTCAGAAGACAAATATTTAATTTTTCGAAATGGGCCATATTTCATGGGCCCTCAAGGGCTTTACCTGAATAAGTGGACTCTGGACTTTGATCTGAATCAAGATGTCCCTTCTGTTGTTCCTATATGGGTTAGGTTGTTGCATCTTCCTCTTCATTGCTGGAATTCAAAGTCTCTTGAAGCTATAGGAAACACTTTGGGGAAGTATATTGATAGGGCTGAAAGAAGAGAATAATATACTTGTGCTTGAATATGTGTTGAAGTGGATCTGGAGGTAGGGCTTCCTGAGGTGGTTAAGTTTACAGTAGCTGATTGGTCACATGTGCAGGAGCTTGATTATGAGCAATTTCCTTTTAAGTGTAGACATTGTCATGGCTATGGGCATTTTGCCAGATCATGCAAGAAGAAAGTTGATGAAGAAGTTGCCAAAGAGAAGGGAGAACAATGGACACAAGTCCAAAAAACAAGTACATCAAGGCAAGGAAATATTTCAAAGGGAAAAAGATCAGAAATGGGGTTGGGTAGTAACCCCACCAGACAAAAATTGAATGAAAATGGAGCAACTATGAAGGAATTAACAACACAAAACAATTTTGAAGTTCCGAGCAATCCAGAAGAACAAGTGCCTTGAATTATTGAAGAGGGAGAAGTTCCTCAATCTCAAGATTAGATACGAGAAGAAAATAAAGAATCAATTGAGTCGAATCTTCGCTCCCCTGCTGATGGATACTCTCCCACATATGCAGAAATGGCAAAAAAAAAGAAACCCATGTATAATTTTGGCTCATCGGAAGAAGAATCTCTTGAGAGGTCCTAAAAAAAAGGATGCAAATCTCTCAAGAAGGTTCGGGAGGAATAAGTTGAACCACTGAAGATGCAAGAAATTCAAGCTACAATCGAGATGTCAATTGCCAGAATTACCAGGGCTAGACCTTCAAAAGGAGCCCCTCTTCCTTCTATCAATAATAAATAATGAACATTATCTCTTAGAATTGCAGAGGGCTTGGAAATTGTTTGAAAGTGGAAGCTTTTAAAGATCTCTTAAGAATGGCTTCTCCTGATGTTCTTCTGCTCTAAGAGACAAAAATTGACGAGGATAGCCTCCTATCCTCAAGCAAAAAGAATATGAAAATGAATGCAGGGAAGGTTGTGAGTGCTCGAGGTTCTTCTGGTGGAATTGCAACCTTGTGGACATATAAACTTTGCTCTATGGAAAAATCTCTTGTAACGCAGCATTGGATTTTTTCCGAACTCCGACACATTCCAAGTAATATTTCCCTTGCGATTTTTAATATCTACGTACCTTTCAATTTCCAAGAGAAAAGAGAATGTTGGAATTCTATGATAGACTTTCTTGCTGCTAATTCTCTTTCCAATATTATTGTGGCTGGTGATTTAAACATCACAATGGATTCTAAAGAGAAAAAAGGAGGAGTCTGCGTGAGAGATCCCATGCTTAAAACGGTGGAGAATCTCATTTTATTTTGGGAATTGATTGATTTTAAGCCAAAAAAATGAATATACACTTGGACTAATAATTGAATTGGAGAAGCAAACATCTCTGTTAGGTTGGATTGATTTATGGTTTAGATCTCTTTGTTGATGGAAAAAAAATTCCGCCAGTATCTTGCCCAAGCTTACTTCGGATCATAAGTCGATAATGCTGCAGCTTGAAGATGAAGAGGAGCTTGGCCCCATTCCCTTTCGTTTCAGTCCACTATGGATAAGCTGAGATGGTTTTATGAGCATTATATCCAAGGTGCAGGATCTCCCAGTCTTTGGATTGCCGAACTATGTGTGGGAGAGGAAGCTTAAAAACACCAAAGATGCGTTAAAGGAATGGGTTAAACACTCTCATAAAAATCTAATCAGTGAAAGGAAAGAGGCCTTAGAAAAAATGGAGGAGATTCAATTGGAAATGGAAGAATAAAAAATTACCTCTGCCGTTTTTGAAAAAGAGCAAAAAGCACAGTTTAACTCCTTTTGAGCGTTTAGGAAAGAAGAAGAATATTGGAGATTGAAGTCACGCAGTACTTGGCTGAAAGCTGGAGACTGGAATACCTATTTTTTCCACAAAAAATACATAGCTAGACTTTCACAAAATCATATTTCAAAAATCTCCTCTCTGTCTGGTGAAACTTTTAAAGGCATTTCTCAAATTAATAAGCGGTTGAAGTTCATTTTCAGAGCTTGTATAGAGAAGATGGCTCTATTGATTCATATTTAACCTCTGTTTTTTGTCCAACATTCCTTGTTTGGTGAGTGGGGGAGGAAAATCTTTATTTAATGAAGCCTTTTTCGGAGGAAGAGATCATTGATGTTATATGGTCTATGGAGCCGGATAAAGCCCCAGGCCCTAACAGATTCTCCTTTCATTTTTATAGAGTTTGTTGGACAGTAATCAGAAAAGATTTACTCCGGATGATCAAATCATTTCAGTTAAAATCCAAAGTGGGTGGATGTGCCAATTCCACATTCTTGCATTAATTCCTAAAGAAGTGAATCCTTCTTCTTTTGATCGATTCATAACTATTTCACTTTGTAATGCATCTTATAATATATTCTCTAAACTCTTAGCTAACAGGATCAAACCTCTGCTTGGGAAGTTGATATCACCTCTTCAAGGAAGGCCTTTAAAAGGGAGACATATTCTGGACAATGTGATTCAAATTTAGGAAGCCATGCATTCTAGATTTCAAGGAAAGGAGAAGGGCATGCTAATTAAACTCGATATGGAAAAATCCTTTGACAGGGTAAAGCTATCCTTTCTTTACTTAGTTCTTCGTTCTTTTGGATTTAGCCTTGATTTTATAAATTTGATAAAATATTGTACTGATAAACCTTGGATAGCGCAATTAGTAAATGGCAGACCAACAAAATTCTTTCAAGCAACCAAGGGTCTTTGACAGGGCTGTCCACTCTTGTTGTTTTGTATATTCTAATGGCTGATTCTTTGAATAGAAAGTTAACAACAAGAAAAAATGATGGGATTATTCCGAGCATCAGTTCAGCAAGTGGAGTTGAAGCTATTAACCATTCTCTCTTTGCGGATTATACTTTGCTTCTAGGAGGGGATTCTTTAAAGATGGCAAGATTTTTTCTAGAAATTGTGCATCATTTTTGTATTATTTCAGGTGCTCTTATTAACAACCGTAAGAGCGCCGTGTATGGCTGGAATGTAGATCACTTAGTAGTTGCAAATATATCACATATTTTAAGCTTTGAAGGATATGCTACATGGGGCAAGGTTAAATATTTTGGTCTTCCATTAACCTTGGGACAAAACAACCCTTCTCTTTGGTTGGAAATAATTAGCAAGATAAAACCACAGATTGCCTCATGGGGTGGCCATTGGCTTGCGAAGGCAGGGAAGCTTATTTTGATTAAGTCAATACTCTCAGCTCTTCCTATTTACCAATAATCTATTGTCCTAGATCCAAAAGCGATTATGGATCAAATACCCAAGCTGACCAGAGACTTCCTCTTGAGAGGTGGAAAAGGAAATCAGATCCGAATGCATTTGGTTAAGTGGGATATTGTCAAAAGACCTGTACTTGAAGGTGGGTTGCAAATTAGAGATTCGGGATTGGATAATCTAGCTATGGGAGGAAAATTGCTATGGCAGTTATTCTCAAATAAAAAGCATCCGGTTAGTCAACTTTTATGGAAAAAATATCTTAATGAAGGAACTCCAAGAAATATTCAGATGGAAAATACTCCTAAAGGTTCTATTACTTGGAATTTATGCAGAAGAGGTCTCAAATTCTTTACTCAACATATTTATCGTATACCAGGAAATGGCAGAAAGACATTTCCGTGGGATGACAAAAAAGGTAATGCTCCTCTAAACTTTAATTTATCTCTCACTGAGATTAAGCTTTGGCTGGTTAACAAAGGTCTTTTAAGACTATCAGATATTATTTCTTGAGACAAAAATGGAAACCAGGCTGCATGGGATTTCCCAAAAATGCTAGAACGTGGCCATCCAAATCTTCTTACTCAACATAATTCACTGTTCAATAAATTGTCTGGTATGGCTCCCATCCACTTATCGTGCAAGAACATGTGGGGTTGGAGATCTTTTGGCATATAGTCTGTTGCTCACGGTTTCCAGGTTATGCATCCTTCCTCTGGTTCATCCCACGACGCAGCCTTCTGGAAATCGGTTTGGAATTCTCCTAGCATTCCAAAAGTAAACTTTTTTACTTGGAGTCTTATGCACCAGAAAGTATTAACCGGTGAAAATTTGTCAAAATGAGGTTTCTTTGGACCATTTAGATGTTGTTTCCATTTTCAAGCTACCGAGACTTTAGCCCATATCTTTGTTGGATGTGTTTTTACACTTGAATTTTGAGCACATTTCTTGCGTGGGTTGCATTATTCTTTTGTTCCTTTAAATTATGAACCTGTTAATCTTTTTAAAAGCTGGCAGTCAAGGTATCCTGGTCTCCTTTCAACTAGTGAGGAATGGAGGAAAATATGGAAATCCATTCCAAATTTTTTATGGTGGAAAATTTGGTTAGCAAGAAATGATTCGATTTTTAATAGTAAAATCACGGAACCAGAAATTGTAGCAATAAAAGCTAAGGCTTTTTCTTTTGGAAGTAGTGGGAAATTATCAAATTGATGCCATTAATCTTGAAGCTGAGCATAAATGGCTTGGATCGCTGCACGTGGATAAAATTCAATTGGGTTCCGGTAGGCCTGTTATTAAACCTATTTGGCAGGTTAGAATTTCAGAAAAGGAATTTTCAGAATGGTGGCAAAAGAAAAATAAAGTCTCAATCTTCTTCGATGGAGCATCAAAAGGAAATCCGGGGAAAGCTGGGGCAAGGGGTCTGATTTTATACCTAGGAGGAAGGTTAGAAACAAGCTTCAGCTAGGGAGTAGGACAACTTACACATAACCAAGCAGAATTATTTGCACTTTTAAAAGCATGTCAACTTACAAAGGCAGCTGGACATAACAAGATTAAAATATTTGGAGACTCAAAAATTATAATAAAAGTTTTAAACTATGATTCAAAGTTCAACCACCTCAGTTTGAACGTTACTACGCAAAGGCTGCATTTCATTTTGATAGACTGTGTTTATGTTACCTCTTATCACATTCTTTGCGATTTGAATAAGTTGGCAGACTACAAAGCAAACCAGGGTTGCCTTCTTCCTCCAGGAATGCTAAGCTTGAATGAAGGTCCTAGTTCGATGCATCCCATTCCTTAATCTTGAATTGAGACATTTTGGAAACAAGGAACCGTATATTTTAGAATAGATGTAATTGGGTGAAGGCCCAACAGATTCTTTATCAATAAAAAAATAAAAAAATTATTATTTTGGTTAAAAAAAATAAAAGTTAAATATGCTTCCATGCAAATAGAAGGTGATGAATACAATTGGTATATGTGATGGAAAGGATAAAATCACTCATACAACGGGCACTCTTTTAAAAATTATTTTTTTAAATAGATTCAACGGAATTACCAAAAACAAATTCTTCTTGAAACTTACTAGACTACAACAAAATGGAAGTGTTGACGAATTCACACGTCAAAGGGAAGCTCTTGCCACATGAGTATTTGGGCTATCTAGAAAACAATTACTTGAAACTTACCTGGGAGGCCTTGAACCACATAAACGAATTGAAAATACATGTCGTTCCAACCATTAAAGTAGCAATGCATAATGCAAAGGTAGAAAAAAACAAATTATAAGGGATATCCAAAACAAGATTTGACAAGGGTTATTTACAACAAAAAGAGACACAATGCAAATATTGTGGAGACAAGTGGTCATTGAGACATAAGTGTAACAATTCCAAATCATATGGATATCAAGCCAAAAAAGAATCAAACACATCCACTAGCAATTTCGACAATGAAAAAATAAAAAATAAAAACACTTGTCATTGATGTGGCGAAAAATGGATCGCAAATGTATATCCAATCATACATTTCACTACAAAATTATAGATGGGAAGGATGCATAGGTTTCTACCGAAGAGGATACATATGATTCTTATATGGATATTAACTCACCCAAGGTGTCAATTGCAACAATCACATGCCTCCAACAAACATGTAAAGAAGAAGGTTCATCAATACATAATAAAGTTTCCACCCAACAGGAAGAAACTCAGTTGTTCACATGATGATATCTTCCACCCCATTTGAGAAATAGTGATCAAATTAAGGATGGAAAAATCTTATCCCATGTGACAAAATAAAAAAATATAGAACCAAAGAGGTTACGACTTAAAGGAACTATTACAAATAAAGATATCACAATTTTAGTATATTATGGAAGTACAAACAATTGGGTGGATATCAATGTTACAAAATAACTTAATCATTTTGTATACCCTGTGAAGAATCTCACAATATTAACTATCACATTGGCATGTGGAAGGAATAGGGAAATTCCATAAGGTTCCCTTACAAATACAAGACTTGAATCTACAAATAAAATGTTATGCCCTACCACTCAAAGGAGTATATATGGTGTTAGGATCATAATGGCCAATGCAATTAGGTACTTGTGTCACCAATCTACAATAACAATATATGGGATTCAAATGAAAAGGACATAATTACAAGTTATATGGATTGGGAAGCTTACGATCATCGCAACTCAAGGAAAATGAATTCCAAAAGAAAAAAGGCCCATGTACATATCAAGATAAAGGAAGCAATTGTCATAATCATGATCACATATCTCAAATCGTCGATTCAAAGCAAATCCAAAATCAAGATGATATATTTCCAGTATAACTTTGAGGACAAAGCTCATTTAAAGAAGGTGACAATGTTATAAACATAATAATATTGCTAATAATAAAATAAATAATATCATTACTAATAATAAAAACAATTATAAACAAAACCAACATATATCCATCTTAAACCTAGATTTATCAAGCATCGATAGGGAATTTCGACTACGTTCGATAGGGAATTTCGACTACCAACTCACCCTTGCACAATGGTGAATTTCGACTACGTTCGACCACCTCTTATAACGCCGAATCGATTTGTCACCCATTATGACCAAATCATTACGATCCCTTTTCATCATTATGACCAAATCATGCATTAATCGCCCGAATTCGCCACTGATCCTGTCAATCTAACGGGTAGGTCCATCATTAATATGCGTTTCATCCAAGAGCATCGCAGATTAACTCTTTTAACTACTGAATTTATTGCTGATTTGACGCCATTGCAGCTCTATGGCCATCAGGAAATAAATTCCTAACTGTGATACTGACTCTTCTACTTGTGCGTCCACTTCCTCTTGGTGCGCCATCCTCCTAACTTCCATCTCATGCCAAAAACAAAGTTTTTTTTCATCTCGCAGTTCCTCAAGCATAGCACGGCTCTAGGCTTGTCCCATAGGGATTCAACTTGATACCATTCACTAGATTTGGTAGCATCGCACCATCTAACTATTGTAGTTGTACATCACCTCTTGAAGTAATTGAATTAATGAGATATGGACCTAGCCAATGCATCTATAACTTACCTGGATGTTTCACGAACTTGCTATCATACATCAATACCAGGTCTCCTTGCTGAAATGGTTTGTTCTTAATATGTCGATGATGCTAAGATTTTTGTCGATCCTTCTCAACATGATGTTGAAAACCTACAACAAAGTGGTCTTCCTTGAGTTGCACCAACTTCACTAGGTGTTCTTGGAATTCCGCTTCATCATCCATGCCCGTCGCTGCCGCTATGTGCAAACTTGGAACAATGTACTCCATCGGCATGAATGCCTCTTTCCCATACACCAATTTGAACAGTGTCTGTCCTGTCAATATTTTGCAAGTGGTGCGATATGCCCACAATACTGGTAGAATTTTCAAATCCCAGTGATCACGGTTTGTGTTGCATAACTTTGTAAGCACATTCTCCAACACCTTGTTGAATGCCTCCACTGCCCCATTTGATTGTGGGTGATACATGGTACTCTTCTTATGATGTATCTGAAGTTCCTCTATCAATGCACTGATTTTATGATTTATGAAGTGACTCCCATGGTCACTCATCAATATCCTTGGGCACCCAAGCTGAGTAACAATGTTGTCAAACACGAACCTCACTGCTGTCACAGCGATGCAATCTACAACAGGTGTGGCCTCCATCCATCTTGTCAAGTAGTCTGTCACTATAATTATGTACCATGCACCGATTCTCTTCCTAGGTGGGTTGATTGGTCCCACAAATTCCACAACCCATTTATCAAATAATTGCAACGTCACTTGAGGTGCCAATGAAATCTCATTCCTCCTTAACGATTTTCCAGTTCTTTGACAGACATCACAAGTCTGAGCATATAAGTCACATCATTATTGAGAGTGGGTCACCAAAGCCCTGCGCGGAGCACCTTCCTGGCAGTAGCGCAACATCCATAGTGTCCACCGAAAACTCTCGCATGTGACTATGCCAATATCTGCCCTTGTTCATGCGGTAGGACACATCACCTTAAGATCTCATCTGATCTAAGTTTATAGATTTGTCCAATGATCAATTGGAAATCCGTGGCCTTAACAACCAATTGAATCTTCTAACTTGTAGTAAGCTCCTCTACCGTTGTTCCCGTCACCAAAAACTAAATTATTTGTTCGTAATAATCATCAACCATCTCAATTCTAAATAGTTGCACATATGGAAACCCATCTTCAATGTTTGTTGGTTCTTCACCTATCTCAATCCATGATAAGTGGTATGGGACAACATTCGAGCCACCCGACTTCACAATTATCTCAAAATCAAACTCTTGAAAGAGAAGTATCCAATGGCATATCCCCCCCCCCCAACACAGGCTTATTGACTAGGTATTTCAAAGAAGAGTGGTCCATGAACATCTTGAAATGACCACCCAATAGGTAATGTCAAAACATTTGTAACGCATATACCATTGCCAAGCCTTCCCTCTCTGTTGTAGTATAATTTTTCTTCACAGACGATAGCTTGACTAGCGAAAGCAATCGGGTGATCAAGGTCTCCTTCCCCTGGCTGTGCCAACACCACTCCCAGTGCAATTGATGATGCATCCACATGCACATGGAACTCCTTATTGCAATAAGGAAAAACTAATATTGGTGTGGAAGCCATCTTTTGCTTTAGCGTCTCAAAACTGTCCTGACACTTTTGATTCCATACAAATACCACATCTTTCTTTAACAACCTCTCCATAGGAGCTGTGATCACAACATAACCACGGATGAACTTGAGATAGTATCCTATGTGTCCCAGTGTCCTTCTAAGTTGCTTCACATTTGTAGGTGGTGGCAAGCTCAAAATCAGTGCAATCTTTACGGGGTCAACCAACAGTACTTGCTTGCAAACAATGTGTCCCAACAACATCCCAAAGGGTGTACACAAAATGCACTTCTTCGATTTCAGTGCGATCTGATGTTGTCGACAACATTCTAGCATCAGTCTCAAGTTTGCTTGATGGTCCCTGATCAATCCATAAACTGTCCAGTCATCCATATAAACCGCCATAAACTTCTCCGAGAGAATATCATAGTTGCATTCTTCAGTCCGAATGGAATCACAATGTATTGAAAGCATCCCCATTTAGTAACAATGGTTGTCTTGTGACGATTTTCTTTTGCAGTCTTAATTTGGTGATATCTAGAAAAACCATCCGTGAATGAGTAGATTTCTTAACCTCCCACTCCTTCTAACACCTCATCAGTGAATGGTGTCAGAAATTTATCATGCAAACATGCATCATTCAATTTTCTAAGGTCTACACAAATCCGAGCCTCACCTGTCTTCTTGTCGTGCAGAACCATGGGACTGATCCATTATGATTCCTCAATCGGCTCTATTATTCCAGCATCCAACATTCTATTGAGCTCAACTTTGACCCTCTCCTTGTATCGTGGGTTCAAGCGATACGATCGCTGCTTTAGTGGTTTTACATCGGGCTTCAACGGGATCTTCATCTCTCCTAGATATCCTAATATTCCTTTAATCTCAGAGAATTTTGTAGGAAACAAATATTGGAATTCATGCAACAGATATGTGATCTTTTCCATGGTTTATTCGTCCTAGTAGTCCCCAACATTCACAAACTTTGGGTTCTCCTCCGTCCCAATGTTGACCTTCCTAATTTCTAATGGCTGATTCATTGGATCCGTCGGTACGTCAAGTGCTGCGACATCTCGACTCCCTTCTATTTTCAGAATATTGATGTTTTGTAGATCATCACCATCCTTGGGTCCTCCAGTCATATTATAGAATTCCATCATTGACTACATCGAGCATTTCTCATGCAGATCCACTGGATATGCAACTGGAACTACCTTCAGAATAACATCACGGAGGTGCTGCAATGCAATATGAATAGCTGGATTGGTATTCGTGAAACTAAAGGTGTGAGTGAAGCAAACCGTCAACTCTTCCCAAGTAGTAATCTCTCTATGCAACTTAGCTGATACATACCATGACCACGAGATATCATCCAGCATGTGGATAAAAGCATGGACCCACTCATCCTTTGGTCACGATGCTCACAAGGTCTGACACTCAATCAGATGATCACCAGGATTATTCCGTCCATCGTAACTTTCGGCGTGGTACTCTTCTACATTGCCAAAAAAAAGATGTCATCAATATTCGACACTGCGACCACCCGTTGATTGACTTCTTATGTGTAGTCCACCAACGTGCTGGCGTAGCCTTCAATGCTTCATACAATGCAAACAATTGCTACGGTTCTGACACGTTATCCTCAAATTCCAATAGAAACTCAGAAAACTCCGACAATCCCTCATATATTGGTAATTCAACAGTCTTGGTTGCGACTCTGCACAATGACTGATTAATCAATACACACTTCCTTAGCGATACCTCATGCATTCGATTCTTCCAGTTCTCTAAAGCATCATCAAAGTTGGAATATGCAGAGCTAGAGCTGTGCCAACCAAGTTCCCTATCGACAGTCGGATGGATGTAATATTTTGAAATGTTATATGCATGATCCCATCCTCTTACAACTTGTTTTTTAACTGGTTCAACATATATTCTCCCTTTAGTTGGATCCATCAGAGCTACGAATTTGATCTCATGATTCTCAAAGGTCATCACTTGCTTCTTAAAGTTAATCACCACCAAGCTATCGTTGGACCATCCAATCCCCAAGAACGTGGGATAGGATCCTCCGCCATCAACAATGTCGATAACATCAAAATCAACATAAGTCTTCATCTCCTCAACTTCCACGGCAAGGCATGGAACTCTCCCATCCAGTGTTACTCTGGCCTGGTTAGCCAGTCGCAGCTGTACAGGGGACCAAACCAACTATGGGATCCCCATCTTTTTCCAGGTTTTCCTTGTTAGAATATTAACATATGAGCCTAGATCCAAGATGACTGACTCTACCTCATAGCCCTCAATATGAATATTCATATGCATCTCTTTTCCTGTATTTTTCTTATGTAAAGAGTTCACCTCAGACTCTTTCCATCCCTTGGTCAGTCGATGTAACAGACTCTCCATATCGACAAGAGCATCGGGATCCTTTTCCAGTGACAAGAAACTTTCAAAAAAATTATGCAAAGTACGATGCTGTCACGATGGTCCTACTACTGAAGTTGAATCAAAAGAAGCTGGCATTTCAAAAACATGCAACTTACCCGGATCTCTTCTTATCGCATCACGCGCTTCCAAGAATGCCTCTTTCTCAGCGTCGAAATCGAACTGCACTTTCTTCTTTCCATTCAACCAAATTTGTGGAAATGGGATATCTTCTCCCATCATCGTACCTCTGAGAGTAATGACAACAACATCAACATTCTGCATCCTGGGTTTTGCTTAGAGGATTCACGTGTTGGAGGATTAAAGGGAGGATTCACGTGTTGGTTCATGTTTTGATTTGCATTCTGGTTCTGATTTTGAATCTGGTTCTGGTTTTGTTTATGTAACTGGTTTTGGTTTTAGTTCTACAATTGCGGAACGTTCCCTGCCTGCCACTTTGCGATCAGCTATGGAAAGTTCTCAACAGTGTGTTCAACAACGATACAATAAGTACAATGTGCTTGCAATTGTGGGAAATATTTCTGATAATGTCCCAACACTCTGCAATTATAACATTGCATTGGTTCGCGACCTTGTCTTCCTCGAAATGCTCCACAGAATCCTCCTTGATGCTGATACCGTGGTTGATTGAATTGCGGCTGTGGGGGATTTGGCTACTGCTGGACATACTGTCGTTGCTGCAGAGCCATCTACATCTGATTATACTATGGTTGTGGCATAAACTGTGGTTGTGGTACAAACTGCAGTTGCGGTGCAAACTGCATCTACGGTACAAATTGCGGTTGCGGTGCAAACTGCATCTGCGATACAAACTACAGTTGAGGTGGTGGTTATACCATCGACAGCTGCTGTTGCGGTTGCTACACTATTCGATGGTCCTCTCCCTTCACATAGTACATGTCCATTGTTTTGTCCCAAAGTAGATCATATGCACGACAATCCTTATCTTCATGCCCAACAAACCGACCGAATGTGTAGTATAAATTCATCGGCTTCGTGACCATCTGCTGCATATATCCACAATATTCATGTCGATGCCCATAAACTTGGAAGATATGACACCATGGCATACCGCCATTACTTAATGGGTTTGGCACTCCCAACAATAGGTAGTTTCAGAAATCCGGGCACTGATCATTATGATGTCCCTCTGTGCGACATTAAGTACACCACACTTCCTCGTGATGCTCTTTTCCTTTCTTGATATCTTGCAATTGGAGGGTCAGATTCACTAGTTGTGTTTGAATTTGGTTCATACCGGCTGCACTCTCCCCAATAGGTGAAGCTTCTAACTTCATCGTAATATCCAGAACCTCGCTCGGTTTCGCGATCTTTTGCTGCATCAACGGTGTTGCCACCTTTCACACACCTGGGTTACATGGCAGAAATCTTCAAGCCACTCAGTGTGTCCTTGGGGGCAAGTCTCGAGTCAAGGATGTCACCTTGTTCTTGACTCCTCCATTTAGGCTCAACTCCTAACGAAGCCAAGGGGGGTAGACCCTATTAAGTTACTAAGGCAAAATTATTTAGTATGATGATGGTATTAAAGAGTAAGTTTTTTAGGAGTTTTGATTTAACAATTGTAAATAACAAATAACATGATGAGATAGTCACAAGTAAGCACAAAAATGACACCCAATCACATATAGATTGAAAGAAATAAACAGTTGACCAGTGCCTTGAAAATGGAGTCAAAAAACAATTAAGAGTGCTTGCAAGTGTTGAAATGAATGTTGTGCAATTATATCTTGGTTAATTTTAAATTAATGTAAGAAGATGAGTAATTTAACTTAGGCGAGGGGACTCTAGATATACCCAGGGGGTATTTGAAGTATGTCCAAAACTAAACCGTCACGGCTACCCACAAGGAATATGTGGGCTGAATGGAGTCTCTGAGATTGTTGTTCATAATACACCTGAAGGTGTAATAGATATCGGCGCCCCGAGGTCACTTTTCAGGAGTTCCCGCTTCCTTTGGGTATTTTGCCACCGTCTACAGTTCGTTCGAGGCGTTGGATTTTTGCCTAATGGTTTGTCAATTTGGGAGATGAAGACTAATTAATTTAGTCACTCAAGTGCTTTTGATGTAGCTTGACTGATTGGATGAACCACAACCAAGTATAGATCATACACACTGGAGTCTTTGTTATTTTTAGTCAATTTTAAAAGAGGTGTTCTTATTAAAAAGAAAACCCTCTAGGAACCTCTTTTGGTCCAAGTGGACCTCAATTGGGGAATCAAGGAGGGGTTGATTTTATTATGATTATTAAAACAACTAATGAAAATGGAAACATAGATACACAACACCGATTTTCTGATTAGTCCTACCACGCATCTCTTTCCCCTTGCGGGTCAATAGGGAAGTCGTGGGGTAAGTAGTATGATTACTTTTGAATTGAAAATATGGATCAGTGCAAAATATTATCAAAGTATACAATCCTACATGTAAATACTAAAATAGAACATAAAAAATGGAAAAATGCAAAAAATGAAATGGACGCGGATCCCCCTAGGGGGGATGGTGAATAGGCTCGAAAGAGCCTGTTAAGTCAGTAATTTGTTTCTTCAATTTTTGTTTGATTTGCATTTTATTCCAAGTTACTTATTTGCTTTACTTTGGATTTAAGAGATTTTTAGTTTTCAAGTGAAATTTTGAGCTTTTGCCTTTAGACTTTTTGTTTTATTTTTTAATCCCATAGATTTTTGAAGGGTTCTAAAGGTCAATATATTGAATAGTGGATTCACTAATCATATCATGAGTATAGTTTGTCATTTGAACTGTATTCAAAATGGAAAAAAGTTGTAAAACAGGGCCAAAATTGAGTTTAAATTATTCTGGTAGCGCAACTGCCAAAAATTAACAAAGGCACGCTACAGGAAAATCGTTTTTTGCCAGAATGGTCATTTTTCAGTCCGTTTTTTTTGGGATTTCGCTCCTAAAGTGTTAAATAAATCATTGGTCATGTTTGATATGTGTTTTGCCAAGTTTTTTTCATGTAAACAGGCTTCAATCTCATGTGAGGGAGATTCTGGCAACTGTTCTGGCAACTGGATGCAAATTTCTGGCAAATGATGAGAGTGAGCGAAATAAGGCAAGACTTTCGGGGAAGATGTTCTAAATTAAATATTATGAAGCTGGACGGGAATGAGGAAGCTGCAAGGAATCTCTTTCCTTCCGATTATAAATGTATTGATGAACATTATGGAGCATTTTCTGTAGGCCCTGCCAGAGAGGATGTCCCCTCTATTGGAGTTGCAACTACTGCTAACTAGAGCATAGGTTTAGAACTCTCTACCAAAGATAGTAAAGGATATTTTTGCAAAAGAAGAATTTAGCACAGTGAGTCTGAATTTGTTGCAGCTCGGTCAAAAGAAGTTACAGAAATGCATAATCTTTCAGGAATTAGAAGGTCTAAATTCAATTTCATGAATCTTTCAAGTCAGTTACAACTCAGTGTTTGCCTTCAACAATGAATGGCATGTTAACTGGTATTTCATCCTTTCTGGAAACGGCCCACCATTCTCAAAGACTGGAACGTTGCAAGGAAGCAAAGTTTTTGGAAGACAAAGATGATCCCTTCAAAATTCCAAAATCAAATGAATTGGGTTTGGGTTATTCAGTTCAAGATACTGCCGCCAACAATAGAAAATTTAGTCCATTTGTAGATATTTTATCTACATATTACCACCCACCTACGCCAGAAAGACCTTTTCCTTTGTCTTCAAGGGAGAATACACCAGTTGTTTTGAACGCATAGCTTGTACAAAGATCAACAAGACCTACTAATTTAGTTTCAAACCCAATGCTTCATTCCTCTTTAATGGATTTTACAGTTTCTGAGCCAGAGATGTTAAATAAAATAACTGAATATGAAAAGTTGCGTTGTTAGTTACCAACTCTCTCTTTCAATCAAACTGCAGCAATTGAATGTTGTCAAGGTTCCATTGGGACTGATGCTGATTCCCATTCAGTAAGCACAATAAGAACAAATGGTGCATCTATTTTTTTTTCGAGACTGCTGTTGTGGACTTTAGGAAGGATTGTCACAAACTTGTTCAAACCATGTATAATTTATCAGTGACATTACTTTCCAGTGTATGTACAAACAATTCAAGGGATCCTGATATTCAAGCTCTTGAATCTGTAATGTTCAACCTGTCAGAGTATCCTGTAAAGAAGATGGAGCTTCCTATATCAAATGTTGGAGGTGCATCAAAGCCTGAGATGTCCTCTGTTACTGTCAATTTAAAAAGCACCCAAAAGGCTTGCAAGCTAGATAGATGCTGTTATAAAATAGAGGAGGTTGATTTTTCAAGGAAAGAATCAACAAAAGCTGCAACATGTTCTGCTTCTAGAGGCAAGAGAATTTCTGTTGGAAATGCAAGCACTGAAATTTATGCAGAATCTGTGTGCTCTCATATGGCAGATACCATGGAAAAAGGTTCTACATCCATGGAATTCTATCAATCAGGACAGGTTAAGCATTCTGAGATGATGCATGGTGAGCCGCAAAACTTGTTTGAGAATTTGAAACAAGATTTTAAGTTTGAACTGAAGGAAAGGGATGAGAGGATTCGTCTCTACAAGAATCTGTGGAGTGATGCTGAAACAACAGTCAATTCCACGTTGTCTGAGATGAAACTCATAAAAATGGAGTTTGAAATTGAGAAGCTAAAAAAAAGAAACATAGGTACATTGGAATTTGGCAATATAGACAGTCAAACTCCTGCAAACAAAGAAGCTGTAAATTCTGGGAATTGTTTGCCTGTGAATTTGGATATAAAAGGAAATGACCTGGACCATACTGCCATACAAACTTTGAAGGAGAAATCACCATCCACAGTTGATTCTATTAAGAATTTAGAAAACAAAGTCTCAGCACTTATGAATGAAAAAATGAGACAGTAGAAACAGAATTCTGCTCTATTTTTCCTGTTTTGAGTTATTGAAACCAAATGCAGACCACGAGCTGATGGAGAGGAATTGTTGTAAACCAAAGGAGGTTTTTGTTCATAAGATACCCATATACAAAAATCTCTCTCAGGTTTGCAACAACTATCAAGGTTTGAAAGATTCAATTTAATCTTTGAATCCTATTTTTCAGGGATTTTAAATATTTAATATTTTCCTGTTTTAGTGTTCATTTTACGGGGAAGATTCTGATTGATTGGAGATGAATTGTTAAAAACCAAGAGAGGTTTTTGTCCATCACGGCGCCATTTACAATAACCTCTCTCAATTTTTACACAGGTGTCACCAATTGAGAGATATGGAAGCTTCTTTGACACCTATTTTCCAGAAATTCGCCATATTTGTGAGGAATCCGATTTGCTATTTTTAGTCAATTAGTTGAGTTAGTTAGTTAATTTAACTGCTGGGTAGTTTCAATTTCGACCTAATGAAGGGGAGATAGAACTACTTTTTTGTAATTATGAAAGTGGGACAAAGGGACTGAAGAAGGGTTCTGATTTTTGGGAGCTATAGGAGGTCTGCAGACTGTTTGTATCTTCAGACTTGTTCAGAGCTAAGTATTGTGACTCTTATAAGCATTTGCTGATGAAATTATGAGATATATATGACTTTTATCCTTCAGTTTTTTCTGTGTTGGCTTCATTATTGAACTTGTTTAGTTTCTTGATAGATATATTCATTGCTGGTTAATGTGTATTTGCTGGTAATGCTTGTCTCTTATGTATGAACCTCATCATTGTCTTTCTGTTGGATCTTGTTGATATATCATGCATCTTTATCATATTTTGTTTATGATCTAGTTGTTATTTTTTTTTTCTGAATGTATTCCCTGTTAGTTCCTAAAGCTTACAACCATTAAAACATCACATAAACCCTAAACCTTATATGTTTTATTGAATTTTATCTTGAGTGTGTGTTGGCTTGTTTCTCTGGCCTTAGAAACAATTTCTGGCACAAACATCTTTGGCGCCGTTGCCGGGGACGAAGTTGAAAGGATATTTTCCCTGGGATACTTATCAGTTTTACTGGTTTTAAGAGGTGAACTTAAACCAACACTTTTTGAAGGCTATTTTTCACCAAAGTTTGACACAGTGGCTACTAGAGGAGTTGGAAGAATTAGAAGGTTTCAGTCATCCCCAGCTTTATGCATCCCTAATTAATTTGAACTACTGTCACCCCTTTCTCTTTCTGAGGAGAAGAAACTAAATCTGTCTTGACAAATTAATTGGCGACTCCACTATTTCAAGATGTATATGCCGATGTCCATGGAAGCTATTCTGGCTCGAAGGTTTGCACCTTTCAATTTTTCTGATATTCCAGGTTTTCCAAATTCAGTACCTATTATGGATGTTTGGGGAGATTGTCTTCCACGGTTTAGAGAAAGCAAAGAGGATAATCCATCAGATCACCTCATCAAATTTCATGAATGTATGGTCCAATTAAATATCCAGCATGAAGATGTGCTCATTAAGATGTTCATGTATTCACTTGATCAAGATGCACGAGATTGATATTTTTCTCTTCCCGCTGCTAGCATCTCCTCACTGAAAGAATTCCACACATGTTTTCGGAAACATTGTAAGTATCTGTACTCAGCTGAACTCTTTTTAAAAGATTGTTGTGAGGAGGCTGATGTTTATAACACAATTTCTGATTTAAAAAATCATGATGATGAGTGTAATCAAGGGTTCAAAATATGTCATGAAGAAGTTGAAGTTTCAGAATTTGTTGAAGATGAAAAGGTATCATTTTCAGATACTGCTGTCAAGGAAGAATGCCATGATCATTATGATAATCAAGTTGTTGTTTTAGGTCAGTTTGAGGATTATTCAAGTGATGAGATTAGTAGAGATAGTTTGGAACATTCTCATAATGATTTCAACAGCCTTAATAACCGTTTGAATGTTAATCCTTTTGAAGATCAATCTCTAGTTCAACAAACTTTTGAAAATCAGTGTTGTGTTAAAGATCAGCTTTGTATTGAAGGAAAAGATGAACCTTTAGCATCATCATTCGAAATTTCTCAGAATACTCCTTGCTATGATGAAGAGATTAGAGTTCCAAGACAAGAATTCTGTGATGAATTAGATTCTATTTCTTTTGGTTTTGATAGTAAAATCGATGAAGGCCAGGCTGTTCACATTTTTTCAGAAGTTACTTTTATTCATGGTTATGATAAATCTGCTGTTCAAAATCACTATGAAGATGGTCTAATTTTTAATAAATATGATGATGAAATTGAAAAGAAAGACCCAGAAATCTGTGAGGTGTGTGATATGTCAAAATCTGATCAGCAGACTCAAGAATGCATTCATTCTATTATCCTTGAACAGCAAAAGCCAATGCCTAATAGTCATTCATTTGAAGACAGTGTGGAAAAGGAGGTTCAAAGTGTTGACATTGTTGATGATACTATCCAAAAAATTATGGAGAAAATTCAGGCTGATCTTGATGTCCTTTTTCGCCAACGCCTGATTGATATTCATGGAACAAAATATTCTTATGGACAGCTTGTCTTTTTCATAGAGCAGGAAGAGGTAACTTGTGGAAATTTTTATGATCCAATAGCAGATTATTTAGAGTCAATGCCAGGTTATAAATTTGTTATTTCAGAGACACTATTTGATGAAAGTGGGTATAAGTTGTTGGATCATTACTCTTCATGTTTCCCAATATTTCTGATTACATATATATGTGGAGTTGGAAATAAGTTTTGGTGGGTAGATGAAATTCTTTCCTGGTTACATTGGAAATGGAATTACAATTTGATTCAGTAAATAGAAGGTTCCTCAAAGAAAGAGATTTGATTTTCATTGTATATATCAGTGTGTGAAGGATTGAATAAAGACTCCATAGCCCAATGGATATTTTGCAGACTAGTAGGTAGCAAACAGAAGGCAGTGGTCTACAGGTTCTTGAAGCCTCGCAGGGAGGACTTCATCCCACAACTGGAGCCAGATGTTAAGTCAGTAATTTGTTTCTTCAATTTTTGTTTGATTTGCATTTTATTCCAAGTTACTTATTTGCTTTACTTTGGATTTTTGCTTCCTTTAAGAGATTTTTAGTTTTCAAGTGAAATTTTGAGCTTTTGCCTTTAGACCTTTTGTTTTATTTTTTGATCCCATAGATTTTTGAAGGGTTCTAAACGTCAATATATTGAATAGTGGATTCACTAATCATATCATGAGTATAGTTTGTCATTTGAACTGTATTCAAAATGGAAAAAAGTTGTAAAACAGGGCCAAAATTGAGTTTAAATTATTCTTGTAGCGCAACTGCCAAAAATTAACAAAGGCGCGCTACAGGAAAATCGTTTTTTGCCAGAATGGTCATTTTTCAGTCCGATTTTTTTGGGATTTCGCTCCTAAAGTGTTAAATAAATCATTGGTCACGTTTGATATGTGTTTTGCCAAGTTTTTTTCATGTAAACAGGCTTCAGTCTCATGTGAGGGAGATTCTGGCAACTGTTCTGGCAACTGGATGCAAATTTCTGGCAAATGATGAGAGTGAGCGAAATAAGGCAAGACTTTCAGGGAAGATGTTCTAAATTAAATATTATGAAGCTGGACGGGAATGAGGAAGCTGCAAGGAATCTCTTTCCTTCCTATTATAAATGTATTGATGAACATTATGGAGCATTTTCTGTAGGCCATGCCAGAGAGGATGTCCCCTCTATTGGAGTTGCAACTACTGCTAACTAGAGCATAGGTTTAGAACTCTCTACCAAAGATAGTAAAGGAGATTTTTGCAAAAGAAGAATTTAGCATAGTGAGTCTGAATTTGTTGCAGCTCGGTCAAAAGAAGTTACAGAAATGCATAATCTTTCAGGAATTAGAAGGTCTAAATTCAATTTCATGAATCCTTCAAGTCAGTTACAACTCAGTGTTTGCCTTCAACAATGAATGGCCTGTTAACTGGTATTTCATCCTTTCTGGAAACGGCCCACCATTCTCAAAGACTGGAACGTTGCAAGGAAGCAAAGTTTTGGAAGACAAAGACGATCCCTTCAAAATTCCAAAATCAAATGAATTGGGTTTGGGTTATTCAGTTCAAGATACTGCCGCCAACAATAGCAAATTTAGTCCATTTGTAGATATTTTATTTGCAGATTACCACCCACCTACGCCAAAAAGACCTTTTCCTTTGTCTTCAAGGGAGAATACACCAGTTGTTTTGAACGCACAGCTTGTACAAAGATCAACAAGACCTACTAATTTAGTTTCAAACCCAGTGCTTCATTCCTCTTTAATGGATTTTACAGTTTCTGAGCCGGAGTTGTTAAATAAAATAACTGAATATGAAAAGTTGCGTTGTTAGTTACCAACTCTCTCTTTCAATGAAACTGCAGCAATTGAATGTTGTCAAGGTTCCATTGGGACTGATGTTGATTCCCATTCAGTAAGCACAATAAGAACAAATGGTGCATCTGTTTTTTTTCGAGACTGCTGTTGTGGACTTTAGGAAGGATTGTCACAAACTTGTTCAAACCATGCATAATTTATCAGTGACATTACTTGCCAGTGTATGTACAAACAATTCAAGGGATCCTGATATTCAAGCTCTTGAATCTGTAATGTTCAATCTGTCAAAGTATCCTGTAAAGAAGATGGAGCTTCGTATATCAAATGTTGGAGGTGCACCAAATCCTGAGATGTCCTCTGTTACTGGAAATTTAAAAAGCACCCAAAAGGCTTGCAAGCTAGATAGATGCTGTTATAAAACGAAGGAGGTTTATTTTTCAAGGAAAGAATCAACAAAAGCTGCAGCATGTTCTGCTTCTAGAGGCAAGAGAATTTCTGTTGGAAATGCAAGCACTGAAATTTTTGCAGAATCTGTGTGCTCTCATATGGCAGATACCGTGGAAAAAGGTTCTACATCCATGGAATTCTATCAATCAGGACAGGTTAAGCATTATGAGATGATGCATGGTGAGCTGCAAAACTTGTTTGAGAATTTGAAACAAGATTTTAAGTCTGAACTGAAGGAAAGGGATGAGAGGATTCGTCTCTACAAGAATATGTGGAGTGATGCTGAAACAACAGTCAATTCCACCTTGTCTGAGATGAAACTCATAAAAATGGAGTTTGAAATTGAGAAGCTAAAGAAGAGAAACAGAGGTACATTGGAATTTGGCAATATAGACAGTCAAACTCCTGCAAACAAAGAAGTTGTAAATTCTGGGAATTGTCTGCTTGTGAATTTGGATATAAAAGGAAATGACCTGGACCATACTGCCATACAAAATTTGAAGGAGAAATCACCATCCACATTTGATTCTATTAATAATTTAGAAAACAAAGTATCAGCACTTATGAATGGAAAAAGGAGGCAGTAGAAACATAATTCTGCTCTATTTTTCCTGTTTTGTGTTATTGAAGCCAAATGCAGACCACGAGCTGATGGAGAGGAATTTTTGAAACCAAAAGGAGGTTTTTGTTCGTAAGATACCCATATACAAAAACCTCTCTCAGTTTTGCAACATCTATCAAGGTTTGAAAGTTTCAATTTAATCTTTGAAGCCTATTTTTCAGGGATTTTAAATATTTAATATTTTCCTGTTTTAGTGTTCATTTTGCGGGGAATATTCTGATTGATTGGAGATAAATTTTGAAAACCAAGAGAGGTTTTTGTCCATAATGGCGCCATTTACAAAAACCTCTCTCAATTTTTACACAGGTGTCACCAATTGAGAGATATGGAAGCTTCTTTGACACCTATTTTCCAGAAATTCACCATATTTGCGAGGAATCCGATTTGCTATTTTTAGTCAATTAGTTGAGTTAGTTAGTTAATTTAACTGCTGGGTAGTTTCAATTTCGACCTAATGAAGGGGAGATAGAACTAATTTTTTGTAATTATAAAAGTGGGACAAAGGGACTGAAGAAGGGTTCTGATTTTTGGGAGCTATAGGAGGTCTGCAGACTGTTTGTATCTTCAGACTTGTTCAGAGCTAAGTATTGTGACTCTTATAAGCATTTGCTGATGAAATTATGAGATATATATGACTTTTATCCTTCAGTTTTTTCTGTGTTGGCTTCATTATTGAACTTGTTTAGTTTCTTGATAGATATATTCATTGCTGGTTAATGTGTATTTGCTGGTAATGCTTGTCTGTTATGTATGAACCTCATCATTGTCGTTCTGTTGGATCTTGTTGATATATCATGCATCTTTATCATCTTTTGTTTATGATCCAGTTGTTATTTTGTTTCTGAATGTATTCCCTGTTAGTTCCTAAATCTTACAACCATTAAAACATCGTATAAACCCTAAACCTTATCTGTTTTATTGAATTTTATCTTGAGTGTGTGTTGGCTTGTTTCTCTGGCCTTAGAAACAATTTCTGGCACAAACATCTTTGGCGCCGTTGCCGGGGACAAAGTTGAAAGGATATTTTCCTTGGGATACTTATCAGTTTTACTGGTTTTAAGAGGTGAACTTAAACCATCACTTTTTGAAGGCTATTTTTCATCAAAGTTTGACACAGTGGCTACTAGAGGAGTTGGAAGAATTAGAAGGTTTCAGTCATCCCCAGCTTTATGCATCCCTAATTAATTTGAACTACTGTCACCCCTTTCTCTTTTTGAGGAGAAGAAACTAAATATGTCTTGACAAATTAATTGGCGACTCCACTATTTCAAGATGTATATGCCGATGTCCATGGAAGCTATTCTGGCTCGAAGGTTTGCACCTTTCAATTTTTCTGATATTCCAGGTTTTCCAAATTTAGTACCTATTATGGATGTTTGGGGAGATTGTCTTCCACGGTTTAGAGAAAGCAAAGAGGATAATCCATTAGATCACCTCATCAAATTTCATCAATGTATGGTCCAATTAAATATCCAGCATGAAGATGTGCTCATGAAGATGTTCATGTATTCACTTGATCAAGATGCACGAGATTGGTATTTTTCTCTTCCCGCTGCTAGCATCTCCTCACTGAAAGAATTCCACACATGTTTTCGGAAACATTGTAAGTATCTGTACTCAGCTGAACTCTTTTTAAAAGATTGTTGTGAGAAGGCTGATGTTTATAACACAATTTCTGATTTAAAAAATCATGATGATGAGTGCAATCAAAGGTTCAAAATATGTCATGAAGAAGTTGAAGTTTCAGAATTTGTTGAAGATGAAAAGGTAACATTTTCAGATACTGCTGTCAAGGAAGAATGCCATGATCATTATGATAATCAAGTTGTTGTTTTAGGTCAGTTTGAGGATTATTCAAGTGATGAGATTAGTAGAGATAGTTTGGAACATTCTCATAATGATTTCAACAGCCTTAATAACCGTTTGAATGTTAATCCTTTTGAAGATCAATCTCTAGTTCAACAAACTTTTGAAAATCAGTGTTGTGTTAAAGATCAGCTTTGTATTGAAGGAAAAGATGAACCTTTAGCATCATCATTTGAAATTTCTCAGAATACTCCTTGCTATGATGAAGAGATTAGAGTTCCAAGACAAGAATTCTGTGATGAATTAAATTCTATTTCTTTTGGTTTTGATAGTAAAATCGATGAAGGCCAGGCTGTTTACATTTTTTCAGAAGTTACTTTTATTCATGGTTATGATAAATCTGCTGTTCAAAATCACTATGAAGATGGTCTAATTTTTAATAAATATGATGATGAAATTGAAAAGAAAGACCCAGAAATCTGTGAGGTGTGTGATATGTCACAATCTGATCAACAGACTCAAGAATGCATTCATTCTATTATCCTTGAACAACAAAAGCCAATGCCTAATAGTCATTCATTTGAAGACAGTGTGGAAAAGGAGGTTCAAAGTGTTGACATTGTTGATGATACTATCCAAAAAATTATGGAGAAAATTCAGGCTGATCTTGATGTCCTTTTTCGCCAACGCCTGATTGATATTCATGGAACAAAATATTCTTATGGACAGCTTGTCTTTTTCATAGAGCAGGAAGAGGTAACTTGTGGAAATTTTTATGATCCAATAGCAGATTATTTAGAGTCAATACCAGGTTATAAATTTGTTATTTCAGAGACACTATTTGATGAAAGTGGGTATAAGTTGTTGGATCATTACTCTTCATGTTTCCCAATATTTCTGATTACATATATATGTGGAGTTGGAAATAAGTTTTGGTGGGTTGATGAAATTCTTTCCTGGTTACATTGGAAATGGGATTACAATTTGATTCAGTAAATAGAAGGTTCCTCAAAGAAAGAGATTTGATTTTCATTGTATATATCAGTGTGTGAATGATTGAATAAAGACTCCATATCCCAATGGATATTTTGCAGACTAGTAGGTAGCAGACAGAAGGCACTGGTCTACAGGTTCTTGAAGCCTTGCAGGGAGGACTTCATCCCGCAGCTGGAGCTAGATGTTAAGTCAGTAATTTGTTTCTTCAATTTTTGTTTGATTTGCATTTTATTCCAAGTTACTTATTTGCTTTACTTTGGATTTTTGCTTCCTTTAAGAGATTTTTAGTTTTCAAGTGAAATTTTGAGCTTTTGCCTTTAGACTTTTTGTTTTATTTTTTGATCCCATAGATTTTTGAAGGGTTCTAAAGGTCAATATATTGAATAGTGGATTCACTAATCATATCATGAGTATAGTTTGTCATTTGAACTGTATTCAAAATGGAAAAAAGTTGTAAAACAGGGCCAAAATTGAGTTTAAATTATTCTTGTAGCGCAACTGCCAAAAATTAACAAAGGCGCGCTACAGGAAAATCGTTTTTTGCCAGAATGGTCATTTTTTAGTCCGATTTTTTTGGGATTTCGCTCCTAAAGTGTTAAATAAATCATTGGTCACGTTTGATATGTGTTTTGCCAAGTTTTTTTCATGTAAACAGGCGTCAGTCTCATGTGAGGGAGATTCTGGCAACTGTTCTGGCAACTGGATGCAAATTTCTGGCAAATGATGAGAGTGAGCGAAATAAGGCAAGACTTTCAGGGAAGATGTTCTAAATTAAATATTATGAATCTGGACGGGAATGAGGAAGCTGCAAGGAATCTCTTTCCTTCCGATTATAAATGTATTGATGAACATTATGGAGCATTTTCTGTAGGCCCTGCCAGAGAGGATGTCCCCTCTATTGGAGTTGCAACTACTGCTAACTAGAGCATAGGTTTAGAAATCTCTACCAAAGATAGTAAAGGAGATTTTTTCAAAAGAAGAATTTAGCACAATGAGTCTGAATTTGTTGCAGCTCGGTCAAAAGAAGTTACAGAAATGCATAATTTTTCAGGAATTAGAAGGTCTAAATTCAATTTCATGAATCTTTCAAGTCAGTGACAACTCAGTGTTTGCCTTCAACAATGAATGGCCTGTTAACTGGTATATCATCCTTTCTGGAAATGGCCCACCATTCTCAAAGACTGGAACGTTGCAAGGAAGCAAAGTTTTGGAAGACAAAGACGATCCCTTCAAAATTCCAAAATCAAATGAATTGGGTTTGGGTTATTCAGTTCAAGATACTGCCGCCAACAATAGCAAATTTAGTCCATTTGTAGATATTTTATCTGCAGATTACCACCCACCTATGCCAGAAAGACCTTTTCCTTTGTCTTCAAGGGAGAATACACCAGTTGTTTTGAACGCACAGCTTGTACAAAGATCAACAAGACCTACTAATTTAGTTTCAAACCAAGTGCTTCATTCCTCTTTAATGGATTTTACAGTTTCTGAGCCAGAGTTGTTAAATAAAATAACTGAATATGAAAAGTTGCGTTGTTAGTTACCAACTCTCTCTTTCAATGAAACTGCAGCAATTGAATGTTGTCAAGGTTCCATTGGGACTGATGCTGATTCCCATTCAGTAAGCACAATAAGAACAAATGGTGCATCTGTTTTTTTTCGAGACTGCTGTTGTGGACTTTAGGAAGGATTGTCACAAACTTGTTCAAACCATGCATAATTTATCAGTGACATTACTTGCCAGTGTATGTACAAACAATTCAAGGGATCCTGATATTCAAGCTCTTGAATCTGTAATGTTCAATCTGTCAGAGTATCCTGTAAAGAAGATGGAGCTTCCTATATCAAATGTTGGAGGTGCATCAAAGCCTGAGATGTCCTCTGTTACTGGCAATTTAAAAAGCACCCAAAAGGATTGCAAGCTAGATAGATGCTGTTATAAAACGGAGGAGGTTGATTTTTCAAGGAAAGAATCAACGAAAGCTGCAGCATGTTCTGCTTCTAGAGGGAAGAGAATTTCTGTTGGAAATGCAAGCACTGAAATTTATGCAGAATCTGTGTGCTCTCATATGGCAGATACCGTGGAAAAAGGTTCTACATCCATGGAATTCTATCAATCAGGACAGGTTAAGCATTCTGAGATGATGCATGGTGAGCTGCAAAACTTGTTTGAGAATTTGAAACAAGATTTTAAGTCTGAACTGAAGGAAAGGGATGAGAGGATTCGTCTCTACAAGAATCTGTGGAGTGATGCTGAAACAACAGTCAATTCCACGTTGTCTGAGATGAAACTCATAAAAATGGAGTTTGAAAGTGAGAAGCTAAAGAAGAGAAACAGAGGTACATTGGAATTTGGCAATATAGACAGTCAAACTCCTGCAAACAAAGAAGCTGTAAATTCTGGGAATTGTCTGCCTGTGAATTTGGATATAAAAGGAAATGACTTGGACCATACTGCCATACAAAATTTGAAGGAGAAATCACCATCCACAGTTGATTCTATTAAGAATTTAGAAAACAAAGTCTCAGCACTTATGAACGAAAAAAGGAGGCAGTAGAAACAGAATTCTGCTCTATTTTTCCTGTTTTGAGTTATTGAAGCCAAATGCAGACCACGAGATGATGGAGAGGAATTGTTGTAAACCAAAGTAGGTTGTTGTTCATAAGATACCCATATACAAAAACCTCTTTCAGTTTTGCAACAACTATCAAGGTTTGAAATATTCAATTTAATCTTTGAAGCCTATTTTTCAGGGATTTTAAATATTTAATATTTTCCTGTTTTAGTGTTCATTTTGAGGGGAATATTCTGATTGATTGGAGATGAATTTTTAAAAACGAAGAGAGGTTTTTGTCCATCACGGAGCCATTTACAAAAAACTCTATCAGTTTTTACACAGGTGTCACCAATTGAGAGATATGGAAGCTTCTTTGACACCTATTTTCCAGAAATTAGCCATATTTGCCAGGAATCCGATTTGCTATTTTTAGTCAATTAGTTGAGTTAGTTAGTTAATGTAACTGCTGGGTAGTTTCAATTTCGACCTAATGAAGGGGAGATAGAACTACTTTTTTGTAATTATAAAAGTGGGACAAAGGGACCGAAGAAGGGTTCTGATTTTTGGCAGCTATAGGAGGTCTGCAGACTGTTTGTATCTTCAGACTTGTTCAGAGCTAAGTATTGTGACTCTTATAAGCATTTGCTGATGAAATTATGAGATATATATGACTTTTATCCTTCAGTTTTTTCTGTGTTGGCTTCATTATTGAACTTGTTTAGTTTCTTGATAGATATATTCATTGCTGGTTAATGTGTATTTGCTGGTAATGCTTGTCTGTTATGTATGAACCTCAGCATTGTCTTTCTGTTGGATCTTGTTGATATATCATGCATCTTTATCATCTTTTGTTTATGATCTAGTTGTTATTTTTTTATGAATGTATTTCCTGTTAGTTCCTAAAGCTTACAACCATTAAAACATCATAGAAACCCTAAACCTTATCTGTTTTATTGAATTTTATCTTGAGTGTTTGTTGGCTTGTTTCTCTGGCCTTAGAAACAATTTGTTGCACAAACAGAGCCTATTCAAAAATATTTTTATTTTTATTAGCAGCAATTACAATATCAGAAAACTGAAATTAATCCACCTGTTCCTTATATGGAATGAGACCAAAGGTTTACAAATTGCAAAAAATTGAAATTTTGGAAGACGAAGACCCCCTAGGGGGTTTCGAATGGTCAAAAAATGCTTTCCGGACAGCGCCTCCTCCTCTTTTCTGTTACACCTTCTAAAAAATATCAAGCTTATAACAGTTAAATATGACCAAAAGTACTTTGAAAGTACTTTTGGATGAACAAACTTTTTACCCAAAAATTCTAAGTTAAAACTAGTTTTTAAAGAAGCAGAAAAGGAACCAAGGAAAGCAAGCTTTCCTTGGGATATTGGCCTGCTTTGGGGGAAGCCAATATGAAGCACTTAAATTGTTGAATATAAATTTTTATACTCTAAGGAAACAACCATGCATTCAACAAGCTTTAGATCTGCTTTCACAGCCTTGAAAAATGATAATTTTTGCTAAAACTAAATCTAGAATGCTTGTAAATTTTCTTTTAGGAATGAGATCTAGTTTATGAGCTTTAATTCAGCAAGATATATGTAAAATAAACTCTGAAATTGATAGATATAATTTTTTTTAAAGCTGCAAACAAGTAACCAGACTGATTTTAGAAAAATTTGAAGGAGGAAGAGGAAAAGAAGAGCATTTTTTATGGAAGCCTTGAAGATCAACTGTGGAGCTTTCCGGTGGAATGCCAAGGGAATATGCCTTTGAATGGTTTTGGAGAGAATGAATAAGCAAACTAGATCAGCATCCTCTCCAAGCTAGGAACCTACAACTAAATCAAAAGACTTACCAAAATACTTGTGAGATCTGGTTAATACATACATAGAGATTTCAGAATAACATGCATATAAACTTATAAAACATGCTGAATCTAGATCTCTAAACATGCATCAAAAAGGAAAGAGATGGCCAAAAAACTTATTAACAAACTCCTTTCCTATCAAGATATTTATAAACTTATTATCAATCTTAGCAATGAATCCACAAACAATCAGCAAAATATGAACATAGATACAGGTTACCTCAGTGAAACATGGCAATGCTCATCCACACATACAATGACATGACACCATCTTGCCTCCAAAGCTTCACTTTATTCCAATAGCAAAAGATATTACACAGTATTACAATAGCAATGGCTCCTCAATCCAACTCTTACTAACTCAGAAAGGAGGCAACCATGCTTTATTTATACACAAAATTGAAACCACAGCCCAGAGGGGGCGCAAATCTGAAGGAGATAGACCACTGTAGCTGAAGGAGAGTCCATCAATGCCTGATCTGAAGTTGAACTGAGCTTCTACTGAGTCTGAATTTCAATCGGGGAGTTGATCAGACTGACACCTCAACCTGTTGACTAAAGCATCCACCAAAACTCATCTAGGTGAGCCCACATGTGTGGAGGAGAGAGGGAGGGGAAAATTCCCCATAAAGGAAGCTGAAGTTCAACTCTAGATCCACCCAGATCACCTCCTTCAGTCAAGGATTTGTCAGATCCAGTTGATCTGGTGCCAATGAGACTGATTTCAATCAAATTGGTTGAGAATCCATTGATCTAGGATTTTGTATTTGCTCTATTATTCATCAATTTATTAATTAAAATAATCAATAATTGATATTTTGGGGTTTTCTGACCTGAGTGATGGAAAATCACTCAAAACTTGAAAATAGTGGGTCTATGGGTTTACATGGTGCTCTTAGCTTGAAAATGAGCACCTACATGACTGAAACTGATTATTTGGCCCACATTTTATTACAAAACCAATTTTTCCAATTAAACTATTAAAAAATAGCCTAAGTTTTGGAAAAATTAAATTTTAATAAAAAAACACTGAAAAAATTAAAAAATTAAAAAAAATTAAAAACCTAGGGGGACTTAGACATGTTCATATGACTCGACAATAATTCCTAGCATGTTCATACATTGACACATAGACTCTAATAACCTCATTAGGCCTAAATGCCAAGCCGACCACCCCAACTTTGGAGGTATTGAGTGAAAAACTCATAAATTATCAGTCGTTTATTCAACAACCAATAATAACCAAGGGAAAAAACACCCTGGTTTGATCGGATTTGACAAATAATTTCTAATAGACCGAGTCTTTTACAGACACTATCATGCTAGAACATTTATTACAATTCCCCCATGGGGTATGAACATGTGATATAGTACAACAATCACTTCTCAGAAGCAATTTTGAAGGTCTTATGAAGTCTGAACAAGTTATGCTTGTCCAGTTCACCAGGCTCACTTGATAAAAAACCACTAAGTACAACTTAGGTGGTAACAAACGGTAGTATGATATGAGATAATAACACCGCGATGAACCATTACTTATGCTGAATATCACTCATCTCAAAGCTGACTCTTTCCATTAGCGTCTTAAATCACTGATTGAAATCCCAGACAGTTTCATTTGGATACTGCTTAATCTCCTTCAGTTCTGTGATACATTGCACCTCAGATTTTGGTTTTCTGAATTCTTCAATTAATCCTTTTCTGAATTCAACCAGTGTCTTCGCTGGAGTCTCGATTGGAACTTGTACAAATTTCATGAACCAATCCAGTGCGCGACCTCGGAGGGTCGTTGCCAATCGACCTTTCTTGACCTCATCATCTGTAGTTTGTTTGACAGTCCACACTGCTTCACATAGGAACCAGTATTGCTTGGGATCGTCCGTCTCGTTTCCATGGAATAGGGGTAACTTTGCATTATCCCCCACCATCTTGGGCCTTCTTCCTACAGTCACTGATCTGATACTATTAGAGTGCTATTGACACATCGTACAAGGCGGTGTTGAATTCATGTTCCTTCCTGAGTGTGGCATAGTGCATAGAGGTGTGGATACGTTATTGCTTAGGATAGGTATTTCCTCAGGCTTAGATGTATCCTGGTTGTCTCCTTCTTCGTTATAGGGTTTCTTTGTCCCATGTGGTCTTCCTTTGCGGACTCATGTCTTGATCGTAGTAGGACTCTCTCCTGTCCTCTACCTCTTCTCTTGCTGAAACCTTGCTCCTCCTCTTGTAAGACCACTTCCTTCCTCGGCTTCCCTCACATTCCCGTCATTCCATCGATCTACCTCGTATCATTCCATCCAACCCTCATCTCCACAATACCCGCAACCTCCACACACCAGATTTCTACTCGGCATAGTTCATCTTAGACAATATTCCTTTTTCACAGATGAGCATCTTAATAGACAATTGTAACGACAACAAAAACCTACCTCTTGGTCTGTTGAAGAACTCCCTTTCTACGTCGCAATAGGATTTAGCTGTGTCGACCAAAAACTAAGTGATATAGCCCTACAAGATATCATCAAGCCAGAATTCAACAACCCTTGATGCTTTGTTATCTAGCTCCTGCAACTACTGGATCAGTTCCGGATTTGAGCCAGTTGGTTCACCTCCTTGGAAATTTGTTTTTCGATACGTCAACCACACTAATCACTCATACAAGATGATTGAAAACCCAGAGAAAAAGTACTCGTGTTGAGCGTTATGTAGGTACTCTACTAGCCACTGATCCGTCATCAGTCCAGTGTTCTGATTCTCTTTCTTAGCAAACTTTTGTATCTTTTGGTCAAACCAATCTTGGATTTTCAGTCTCATCAGATTCCACAACATTTCCTCCCTCCTCTTTGTACTAAGGTCCCGGTAACAGAACCATTTGTTGACACAAAACCAGTCGACAGGGGTTCGCTCTTTATCGACACCCAAACCACCACGATCTCCTTGAGCACTGAACGAGACAGGTTTTACCCCGTCCAAAAACACCTGCAAAGCAGATGAAGTCTCACCTAAGATGTTCGAGGGAGAACTGTCGGAACTAAGTTTCCGCAGTATGAAGGAGGACCATGCATCTACTTATCAACTCAGCGCAACATTATTCAACATATCTAATTATGTGAACTGACATAATTATATCATCATTCAGTAGATCATATCAACATACTTAGATCATAGCAGATATATAAAATCATAAACAGATATCACAGTGCATTATCATTCATAACATATGAACATCGCATCATTCACAGATACACATTGCATTCACATTTGGATTGCATAAAACAAGAAAACATGAAGATAGAAAAAGGCACAATGGTTCTGCTCAATCCCTGCCATATCATATTAACCTTCGCAACAAACACAGATTCTACAAAATAGTTCTTCAGCTCACATAGACATATCCAAAAAGTTCCTAGAAGAATACTAAGAAGACCACGCAAGAAGCAATAAGACTTAACACTTGCAATTCTAAATCTATTTATAGGCTTGCACATTTACATTGGTGGTCCACTTAACCAACTTCCTAACTACTTCTTAACAGAATCTACAAAATAATGACCACTATCCACTTAATGCGATCCAAATCTACAAAATATGACCAAAATACATAAAATATTGTAAATCTGACTTACACATTGTTTTCCACCTTGTGCAGCATCATTGACCTTGCGCAACATCTGCGATGCTGTGTAATTAACTTACCCCAAAACTGCCTGCCAACAAGGGTATATAAACAAAGCTCTAGTTATGTAAATAAAGTGTCTATGTACACACAAAATTGCAATTATAAATTGTACAGAAAACATAGAAAACACACAATCATTTAAGGGAGGTTGGAAGGCGCAAGGGCAGGAAAAAAAATCCTGTAGGAAGTCGAAGC
Source organism: Pseudotsuga menziesii (assembly GCA_001517045.1). NCBI lineage: Eukaryota > Viridiplantae > Streptophyta > Pinopsida > Pinales > Pinaceae > Pseudotsuga > Pseudotsuga menziesii. The sequence goes on along the minus strand of LPNX010963367.1, from coordinate 718,801 downwards.
TTCCTTCCAGTCATAGCTGGTAAACAGGGTGCCAGTGCATCCTTTAGTTGTAGATGAAAATCTTGGGTGTTGTAACATCTAGCAAGTCGGTGCTTGCAAAATATTTGTAATTACAATTTTGCAATAATAGAAAGTGTTGGTGGTTTTCCCAGTTAGGATTCCACGATAATTTTATGTGTTGTGTTTATATGTTGATTTTAATTTTAAGTGGTAAAAATATAGTAAGATACATCGATACTGATTCACACCCCCTCTCATTATTGCTTGATATTCCAACAATTGTTATCGGAGTGAGGTTCCTTCACTACATTTTAAATCATTGGAAGGAAGATCCTATTAAAAATCACTATGGATCAACAAAAATGATTAGCTACCAATAGACCTCCATTATTTACAGGAGATAAGCATTTTGGAGTGTAAGAATGAGATTCCATCTAATGTCTCTTGAATGTAAGGTTTGGAGTTGTATTGAAAAAGAGTATAAAGTACCATATGACCTACCTACAGATAGAGATGAACTATATCGATATGAATCAAATGAAAAATATTTGAATGCAATATTAAATGGATTAACAAATTCAGTATTTGTTGAGGTTATGCAATGTAAGACAACCAAACATGCTTGGGAAAAATTAAAAACTGTTTATGAAGGAGCTTCTAAAGTCAAACAATCCAAACTTCAAACATACAAAGGGTAGTTTGAGAGTCTAAAAATGAAAGAAGAATAAAACATTGCATAATATCTTCTAAGAGTTGATGAAATTGTCAATGCTATTAGAAGCTTGGGAGGAGAAATAAAGGAGAAAAAAGTTGTTGAAAAAGTACTAAGAACCCTACCAATGAGGTATGACTCAAAGGTGTCTGCTCTAGAAGAACGAGATGATATTGAACTTATTACAATAGATGAAATTCATGTGATCTTTACTGCCTATGAGATGAGAACAAGGCAATATGGATCATCAAGAAAAGAGGAAACATTTAAAGTTTCAAACAAACCAAAGAACCACTAAGAGAACTCAGATGATGAAGAAGCTCTTTTTATCAAGAATCTTCAGAGAGGTATTGGAAAGTACAAAGGAAAGCTACCCCTGAAATTTTTTAACTGTGGAAATATCGGTCACTATGCCTCAAAATGTTCTTACCCAAAACAAGAGGATAATGATGATGAAGAACTTTGCAGTCATAAGAAAGATCAAAACAGTAAAACCATAAAGAAGAAGAAATTTATGGAAACGAAGAATTTTTTTATTCCATGAATGATAACTTCTCAAATGATTCTAGTGAAGATAAATAAGCACAACTATTATTCATAGGAATAGATAACAAAATCATTGAAGAAGATGCAGAAGGTGTGGTAGATCTTGAAGTAGAACTTGTAAGTGCTCTTGAAGAATTAAGGAAGTATAGAAAGATGTACAAACAATTAAAAAACAAAGTAACAAAGGTTGAAGAGAAAAAAATTTGATATAGAAAGAATTATTGGTGACTTAAAAAATCAGCTTCAAGAAGCTATAATTTCCCAACTTTGTATTTTGGGGAAATGTACAATTTGAACAAAATTCGAGCTTAACTAGTCATGACTCTAGATGGTTCCAACTTTCACCAAATGGTCCTGAATTTGAAAGGAATGGTATGGTGAGTATTAATACCTCCAAAGAGACTATTTTAAAACTTTAGGACTGACTTTATACCTTTTCAAATTTGTTTTGGGCTAATGAAAAAAAGGCCAAAATTACTAGGAAATTGTGATGAAATCCCCCCTAGGGTGTAGGCTAACTGGGCATCCCAACTCAAGTAATACCATCCAAAATTTGTAAGAAGAGTATGGTACTGATATAAGACCTCATGGAATGTCACTAGACATGGTTATGAAGTTCTGCAAACAGATTATGATTTGCAACATTTGTAGGGTAACTTTCACGGAAATTGCTTAAGGGAAATTGCAATACTAACTCAACTTTGACACATAAAAAGTATAATATATGGTTATGAGAGTAATATGAAACATGGTGTTAATATATAGGATACAAATTTATTCCCCAAAATCATAAAATTCATATGAAAACCCTCATACAAATCTGATACAAGACTCCTTCAAGATTGAAGCCAAAGTCATGGAAACTAGTGATTTAATGGCATGTGAATGCAAGCTTTTCACACATGAGTTTCTTGGATTTAGAGACACAGAGAATATGGGAATGAAATTACAGAGTAATGCATCATATATTTCTGTCACAACATCATCAAAATTAGAGAATATCCCTTATACAAATCTGGTATAAAACTACTTCAGGATTGAATCCAAAATCGATGAAAACTAGTGATACAATAACATGAGAATGCAAGCTTTTCACACAATAGTTTATTGGATTTAGAGTCGCATATAATATGGGAATGGAAGTAAATATAATTACACAATATATGTCTTACCAAACATCATCAAAATCATAGGAATGTACTCATACAAATCTGGTATAAAACTACTTCAGGATTGAAACTTAAATCCATGAAAACTAGTGATACAATGAGATGAGAATGCAAGCTTTTTCACACATGAGTTTCTTGGATTTTGAGATGCATAGAATATTGGAATGGAATTAAATATAATTAAATAATATATGGATTCTCCAACATAATCAAACTAATAGGAATGTCCTCATACAAATATGATATAAAGCTACTTCAACATTGAATCCAAATCCATGAAAACTAGTTATTCAAGAGCATGGGAATGATAACCTCTAACATATGTATTCTTGATATTTAGAATTACAGAGCTTATGGAATTGATATTACAGATCCATACATAATATTTCAAATCTTTGGCACCAAATATACTCAGCAAATCACAAGCACCACTCTAACAAGTGCGCCCTCAACATGAGAGTGTGGGGGAATGGAGAAGAAGGAATGAGAGAATAGGGGAATAGATGAGAATTCAACTGTATGGTACTTCAATATGAAAATAAAAATCCTTCATTAATCTCCAATTAGAGTTATGAGTGGAATCTCCATCAACCAACTTTGAAAGGAATCCAACTCTCTCGAAATTAGTTCACAAAAAGGGAGAGTGAACACTCATCGTGCAATGGACAAACAAAAGCTCTCCAAAATTCCAAAGGACAATTAAAAAATGATAAAAATATATTATCATTCCTCATGAAATCCTTTTATTAAATTCACGAGGCATCCTAAGGTTGAATTTCCCTCCATGGGATTCCTCCAACTCATCTTAGTGGTTTAGTAACTCTCATGTCACTTGTCTTCCTCTTCATGCTCCAATTCTTTCCCCAATTCGAATGGCTGTCTCTAACTCCAAAATTAGACCTCTTGTTGGATATTTTTTTCCTTTTCATGTCATATTTTTCATATGTCTAAAATCATGTCTGAATTTGTCATACTTGTCATAGAATATTTCATCATTTGTTGTCATAGAGTGCATGGAATCTCCTTCCAAGTGGCACAACTTGTCTTCTAGTCTCTTCCTATTCCATGGGAGTTACTCTAATTTACCTATTTTAATTCCTTGGATCATTATATTATATTTGAAACCAAATCACCCTCCAATAACGTTACATTACCCATGTGTTCAAATTTGGATGAAGATCATGCCAAGTGTGTGGGGAATCTAGTTATCCAAAGGTTCCACAAGCTTCCAATTGTCTTCATGAATCCATGCCACCTTATTTTATTATAATTTATCTTTTATGTGACCCATTTAAATGTGAATATGGTAAACTAAAGTCCATTTGGATCCCATATCCCCTTATTACAAAATTTATGTCTCCATCTCAACCTAGGGATCTAGTAGGTTGGTGGAACATTATTTGCAAGTAGTCTTATTTGGAAATTATTTAATTGGGGATATGACAGAAGATAAAAAGGTTGAAAAATATCTATAACAACAGCTTAAGAAAAGCGAACAAGAATTAGAGGAATTTGAGATGAAATTAGTCTCACTTAGAAAGAAGATTGATTAAGAATCCTTTCAATCAAAATTTGTGAGCATCTTAAAAACTCTAGATGACATCCTAAGTTACCAACAATCATCCAATAATAAAAATGGATTGGGATATGACAAAAAAAATAAGTTAGAAAAATCCTTTCCCACAATACAAGATGGGAACAAGAGGAGTTATGTTGATGTACTCAAAGACCAAGTTAAAAAGGGAGCTAGTCAGAAATGTGATTTTTGTCAAAATAGAAAAAAGGACAAATAAAATGATAAGAACACAAACAACAAACATAAGTATACAAATATTCTTGGGTAATTTCTATGTCTGTAACAACTTTGGGCATAAAGAATTTAACTGTAGGACGAAAAAAAAACATAATAATGAATCTTCCTACAAAGAAGACAATTTTGGTAATCCTCCAACAGGAAGAAATCAAAATTCCTTTTCACCTTACATATGTATGACAAATAATGTTACAAATATGGTAACTTTGGGCATACATCTAGAAACTGCAAAGCATTGAATCCCATCGAAAAAAGGAGCCACAACCATAGGTAAGGAGCAAAGGAAGGATTGGATAAGAATAGAAAATGTGAAAGAAAAATGTTCAATATCTCTATATGCCACAGAAAAGAAAAATCTATGGCATGTGGACAGTGGATGTTCAAAGCACATGACAAGAGACTCAAGTAAGTTCATTAGCCTAAAATGAGATAAAAAAGGAAGAGTTACTTTTGGAGATAATCTATCTTCTAAAATAATTGGAAAGGGAACAATGGATTTTAGCAACAAGGTTAAAGCAAAAAATGTCTTGTTAGTAGAAAAATTAAAGCCCAATCTCAGAAGTGTAAGTCAAACATGAGATCAAGGGAACATTTTCATATTTGATTCAAAGAAGTGTGAAATCAAAAAGAAAAAATCAGGAAAACTTGTTGGGACTGCTGTGAGAACTTCAAGTAATGTATACATCCTAGAAAATGAAGAACAATATAACATGAGTCAAATTGATGAAAGTATGTTGTGGCATAGAAGAACGGGGCACTTAAATTTCAACAATCTTGTAAAAATAAGAAAGAAAGGTCTCGTAAGAAACTTACCAAAGATCATAAAACCTCCTAGATATATTTATAGACATTGTTTTCATGGGAAACAAACAAAAGCAAGTTTCAAGATCAAAGAGCATACAACATCACATCCATTAGAAAGAATTCACACCGAGCTCTTTGGTCCTACAAGGACTAAATGTTTGCAAGGTGAGAAATAATTCATGTTATTCATTGATGATTATACAAGGATGACTTGGGTGCCATTCTTAAAGAAAAATCATAATCCTTCATGAAGTTTAAAGCTTTCAAAGCACTAGTTGAAAATTAAACAACTCTCAAAATTAAATGTCTAAGATCAAAAAATGGTGGAGAGTTCACCTCAAATGAATTAAATGAGTACTGTGAAATTCATGGTATCAAAAGACAGTTTTCAGCCCCAAAAAATCCTCAGCAAAATGGAGTAGTTGAGAGAAAGAACAAGACAGTTCAAGAAATAGCCAGAACCATGCTTAATGAATCTAAAATTCCAAACAGTTACTGGACATAATGAATATACACAACTATTTATATACAGAACAAAGGACAAATGAGAGTAAATAGTGACAAAACACCTTATGAGTTTTGGATTGGTAGACCAACATCAGTCAAGTAATTTAGAGTCTTTGGAAGTAAGTGCTACATAAAGAGAGATGATGATAATCTCAGGATGTTTGATTCCAGGACAGATTAAGGAGTATTTCTTGGAAATTCATCTACCAAAAAGGCATACAGGTGCCAAAATATAAGATCACATAAGATCATAGAAAGCACAAGTGTAATTGTTGATGACACCAAACAAAGAAAAAATAATATTAAAAAAAGTGAAGATGATGAAGACACCGATGATGATGAATATTCTCAAAAGGAGGAATTTTTAAAAGAAGAGAAAGATAAAAATTCTATAAAAATGGAGGAGGAAGAAGATTCTAAAAAATAGGAGGCTTTAGAACAAAAGGAAGAAAGTGAATATTAAGACTCTCCTAGAGCTGATACAAAAACTCTATCTAGAAGAATTCAAAAGAATCATCTTGAAACTCTAATCATAGGTGACAAAGATGCATGAGTTAATACAAGAAGAAGACTAATGTTTCAAGAACAAGAATTAATATCGTTGGTTGAGGCAAAAATCTTTGTAGAGGCTAGCAAAAATAATGATTGAATCAATGCCATGAATGATGATTTGAACCAAATAGAGAAAAACCAAACGTGGGAACTTGTCCCAAGACCAAAAGGCAAGAACATTATTGGGACCAAATGGATCTTCAAAAATAAGTTTAATGAGGATGGTCAATTCTTAGGAAATAAGCCTAAATAGTATGCAAGGGATATGCTCAAATAAAAGGCATTGAATTTGAAGAAACTTTTGCACCTATGGCAAGACTTGAATCCATTAGAATGCTTTTAGCGTTTGCATGCTATAAAAACTTCGAAGTATACCAAATGGATGTAAAATTTGTGCATTCCTTAATGGACAAATTTAAGAAGAAGTCTATGTTGAACAACCTGAAGGTTTCCTATGATCAGAAAACAAAGATTATGTTTGCAAACAAAAAAATGCACTCTATGGCCTCAAACAAGCCCAAGAGCATGGTACTCAAGATTGGACAAGTATTTGAAACAACAAGGTTATAAAAGAGGAGCTATTGACAATAATATATACATTAATTTTGAATATAGAAACATGATCATTTTTGTTGTCTATGTAGATGATATCATCTTTGGAAGCGATCTACAGGTTCTAAGTGAAAAGTTTGCTTCAAAAATGAAGAAGGAATTTGAAATGTCAATGTTGGATGAACTGACATTATTCCTTGGTGTACAAGTCTCTCAAAAATAAAAAGGGAACTTCATCTCTCAAAATAAATATATCAAAGACATGTTGAAAAAGTTTAAAATAGAAGACTAAAAAACAATTAGTACTCCTATGGTCACGGGATGCAAATTAAGAAAGGATGATGAGTATTTGGAAGTCACATACCACGTATAGGTCAATGATTGGTAGCTTTCTATATGTAACAAATACAAGACCATAAATGATGTATTCTATATGGTTAGTTGTCGGATTCCAATCATCCCCTAAAGAAACACACATGGCAAGAGTAACAATAATCTTTAGATATCTAAAAGGAACTATGGAGTATGGTTTATGGTATCCAAAATGAAATGAATTTTCACTAAAGGAATATACTGATGTAGATTGGGTAGGAAGTATTGATGATAGAAAGAGCACCAGTGGAGCAACATTTTACTTGGGAAATTGCTTGGTATCATGGCTAAGCAAAACGCAGTCCTCCATTTCACTTTTGACAGCAGAAGCTAAGTATATAGTTGCTGCATCATGTTGTACTCAAGTCATTTAGATGAAACAAACATTAGAATATCTACTTGTGAAATATGAAGACCCAATTGTGATACACTGTGACAACATGAGTGCCATAAACATATCCAAAAATGCAGTTATGCACTCTAAAACCAAACATATTCCAATAAAATATGATTTTTTAATAGAACAAGTGTCACAAAAGGTTCTTAAATTGGAGTATGTCGATACTAAGGAACAAATTGCAGACATCTTTACTAAACCACTGATTCAAGGATCTTTTGCCTCTCTCAGATAGAAGATGTGGGGTTATCCCTCTTCCTTAGGATAAAACTAAAAATTGCACCTTGTTACAAAAGGTGGATACCGTCGATAGGGGGAGGAGCGATGACAGGGGGTGTTATAAGAACCTTTGTCATTAATGTCAAAAGGGGAGAAAAATGAAGAATTATTGTCATCAATGACAAAGGGGGAGAATGTTGGGTATGATTCTCATTGATGTCAAAGGAGTTCATTAATAACAAAGGAAAAAGGAAAACAAGTCAAACATGTTGAATGTTGGTGTAGACTTATTGTATTATAGTCAAGGTCGATAGTCAGTCGAAGTCAGAACATGTTGGTTATGATTGTCATTGATACCAAAGTATTTCATTAATAAAAAGGGAAAAAGGAAAACAAGTCAAACCTATTGAATGTTGGTGTAGACTTATTGTATTATAGTCGAGGTCGACAGTCAGTCAAATTTATCGACCATTAACAGTCAGATTCAAAGTTGTTGACCATTGTTATTCGAATTCGACCTCTTGTCGACCATTTCCAGTCGGAGTTTGTTAGGCGGAAATATTGTCTTTTAATTCCATTGTAGTACTTTCCCAACCATTTAATTTGTTAATACAAGGTTCATAGGCTTACGAAGCACATGCAAAGTATATGCAGGACTGAAGCAAAACTAAGCTAATATAATCCCCCTTTGCTAGTTGCTAATTGTTAATCTAATCCCCCATTAAGATGAAACACACAACTGCTAATCTAATGCTGGAAGTTGAAACACATGACTGAAAGTAAACTGCATAAAAGAATGACAACATATGAAGAGAAACGAGACAACACATGTGAGCTCACATTAACAACAAAGCAATCTTAATTTACATCACAAGAATCAATGACAAAGCATGAAAGCATTATGAACAAAAGCTAAGAATTCCCTTCTCCATATTACAAAATAAATACTAACTTCTACAATCTCAGACTAATCTTCCCCTAATATACTATCCCCAAATGAAGAGAGATCACTCTCTTTATACATGAATTTGTTTGAGAAGGAGATAACCATCTCATAATGACAGATCCATTATTCTCTCAACCACTCTCAACTAATTTCCTATTATTACAAGATGTGATCCCTTCAAATCCTCCACATGTCTCTCACAAATTCTCCACATGTCTCTCATAAATCCTAGATAGGATATGCCAACCAAATCTCCATGATATTCTCCTTGGAATATTCTTTGAATAACTATCTCCTTGAAACGGTGGAGGAGATATCTGAGAAGTCTTTTCTTTGAATTAATCCTTCACATATTCCTACACATTACAAAGCTCATCCATACTTGAGATATGAGTGAGAAACATGTTAATTTCTAATATTTAATCATAAATTCCTTTTTAATACTAAAATGAATAAAGTGGAAAAGAATAAGGCGAAACCCAAATATATGTATGGAAATGGTATAATGAAAGGTTAATGGGGCGATGAAATGTGAGGAATAGCGAAAGGTAAAGTGGATGAAAATATGACATTTATGAGTCTCAACAGAGTTGAAGTTGTCGATCATTACCAGTCAGAGTCTAAGTTTTCAACTATTGTTAGTCAAAGTCTACCTTTTGTCGACCATTTCCAGTTAGATTCGAATTTGTTGACCATTGTGAGTCGAAGTCGATCTCTTGTCGACCATTGTTAGTCGAAATAAGAGTCGACAGTCTCATAACTGGAGTCACGAATCAAAGTCAGAGTCAGAGTTCGACATTGAACTAGCAAGTTAGAGTTGACAGAGTATAGTTCGACAATCATAATCGATAATTGTCATAATTGACGAAGTTCAGTTCATCGAAGTCGAAGTCGGATTGGTGGAGAAAAAAATGTTGGAATACATAATATATTTTTGACATTAGAATTGTTCAATCGGATTCAGAATTGATGACATCAAAAGATTCAAAGGGTCGGAAGTTAACAAGTCTAAACAGATATTATGAAGTCGAATCATAATCATATGGTTAAATTCATAGGATTATAGAGAAGGTAATTCTAAATTAGTTTTATTTTTTAAGGGTCATGTTGAAGAGTTGTGACTATTAGGTATAAATGAACGATTGAGGGTATATAAAAAAATCTCTAGTCATGTAAATAAAGTGTCTCTATACACACAAAACTGCAAATATAAAGTGTACAAAAAACATAGAAAACACATAATCGCTTAAGGGAGGTTGGTAGGTGCAAGGGCAGGAAACAAAATCCCGTAGGAAGTTGAATTTTCCTTCTAGTCGTAGTTGGTAAACAAGGTTTCATTACATCCTTTAGTTGTAGTTGAAAATATTTGGCGTTGTCACATCCAACAAGTTGGTGCTTGCAAAATATTTGTAAATACAATTTTCTAGTAATAGAAAGTGTTGGTGGTTTTCCCAATTGGGCTTCCCCGATAATTTTATGTGTTTTGTTTCTATTTTTTATTTTAATTTGAAGTGGTAAAAATATAGTAAGGTACATAAACACTGATTCACTCGCCCTCTCAGTATTGCTTGATATTCCAACAGGGTTATATTGGAGCATCAAGGCTATGGTGAGTAAATGGGGTATAGTGAGTCTGCATAGGGATAAGGGAAGGTCACCATGGCATGATGCATGAGGTGGGTAAAATCACACTATAAAAAACCCCTAACCCATCAATGCGTTACATATTTATACATTTCGGAATGGGCTGAGCCCATTACAATTGGGACACAAATGTCCAACTACTTCTAACTAACATTTGCATGTTGCGTGCTTTGGCCCACTTGCTGAGTTGTCACATAGTCCATCTCTAGCGTGTGAATCCCAAGACAGGTCCAAAAAACTTGCTCCAACATGCCCCCAACACTTACCTATTTCTTGTCCCAAGAAACTTAATTATTTTGCTACATGTTGTTCACGTGGTATTGAAATTTTGAACAAGATATTTAGTTTCACTAGTATTCCAACTATTGTATAACAAATTTTATACCATAGTTGTTACCTTATGGGAACGATGTGTTGAAAATTGATGTGAGCAAAGTTCCAACCATCACTCATCTTGAGAAATATCTACATGCTACCTCCCATACACGGCCCTTGATCCTGGATCTTGGCCTTCACATTATCAATGGTGTCCAAGCTTGCGACCTTCAAAAATATTTTCTTTCGAAACTACTGGTCAATATTGCCTTGTTTTCTTTAGTTTCTCATGTCTAAATAAACTCTCTTTTCTCATTAGGATTGTCTCTACACTAATATTTCCTTCTTTTATGTTTCCATCACTCTCTACATCTTCACCATATCTTGATTTCCTTCGAATTTGATTTATGTAGCATCGGCCCTGCAACATTCCTTTGCACCTCCACTTTGCCACTTGGCTCTGCATATCTATTGGATCTACCCTATGACACAACACATCCCCCCAAAAAGGAAAACTTAATTTCTCTAGTACTTTTTTTATAACCAATTACCAAGTACTTCCACCTATTCCTCCATGATGTGCTTATGTCACCTGTACTACTTCTAAATATTTTATGCTAATTTATTTTCATACTAAATTATTAACCACCAATTCTCTTACTCATGACCACATGTGCCTTTTGTCATGAGTAATTTAAAACCTTCTATAGTCCTTTACTCATAGCTTCAACACATTTCTAGAGCATTTTCTTTTCAACCGCCACCTTTTCTTTGGTTTGAGCTTATGCGAAAATATCCACTGCTAACTATGTCATAATCGGTTATGGTACCTTATCTGTGCTATCCCTCACTACTTGTTTTACTACACCTTGCACTGCTACAATTTTCTTAGTCATACTAAAGGATTCCTCCTCCAATGGTTACACATTTTGTGTAATCTTCCTTTGTTCATCTCTTAGTTGATTGACTTCTAACTGCCATGTCCTACTTTCAACCATTGCCACCATAAGCTTTGTTGCTTCCAATGTACTTATTTTGTCCTTCAATTTTTATGCCTTCTCTTGTGCACAATGAAATTTTTTTTCTATTCCCATCAACTCAACACCCTCTATCAATTGTGTCCACACTTGCACACTTTTCTTCCAATGTTTTCATGTTTTCTACTGTTGTATTGATTTCTTGTTCTCTATTGTCTCTCCTATGGTGGGGTACTCGGTGTTATTCTGATCTCCAATCCTATAATTTTTTCATGGAATTCTTGAATAACTTCACTTATGTTCATCACCTTTTATTCCACTGGAATATACACTTCCATTAGTACTTTCGACATATTGATATAGAATTCTTCAATGCCTTCTTCAGTCTCTCAATTTTCTGCACAACTTCCTCTCTTTCCTTGCACAACATATTATTTTCTTCTTGCAACATTTCCTTAACTTCAATCACTTTAGTCCACTCTATTGATGTTGCTATTGCATGTACCTGGATTTCCTGTGATACACCCTCCTATAATGTATGCAACACATCTGTTGGTATCTATGGTAAGACTAACTCAATTGAACTTATCGCTAGTGCATGTTCATTTGTATTGTAGGTATTTTTAAAACTCCTGATGTTATCTTCCTGCTTCTTCCTGTAGTTGATGTTGCAGATGGTTGAGAGACCATCTGTCTTGTCCTTGTAGTTTTTATTTGCTCTTCAAATGTAATTATAGATGTGATTTTTATTGGTTCCAAGTAGTTAACTTCTCCTGTAGCTATCCTTGCATCTCTTCTTTCCTTATTGCGACTTGTTCTAGTGCTTCTTAAGTCACCTCCTTGACTTGTCAATTTTATCCAAGACATATTCTATTAGTGACTGAATAGCTTGTTCTTTTGTTGCTTTCCTCTTCTTCCTTTGTGTTGAGTTGCTTTCCATGGCTTGCTTCTTCCTCTTTTCTTCTATTCTTGGTTCATTCTCCTTCATTGTCCTGCTTGTATCATTCCTTTTTTACCCACTTTCTGCTTGCATCTATGCTTACTCTTCTTCTTGATTTTTATCTTTCTCTTCGTCTTATTCTTCATCTTTCTCTTCTTTGTGTTCTTCATCCTATTGTTCTTCTTCTGGGAATGGGATCCTTTACTCTGCATCCCAATCACTGATGACTGTGCTAACATATTCCTTTGTCAAATATAAAATTTGTTGGAAACCAACACTTCTCTGGGTCCCTTCTCACCTAAATATACATATAGTGCATCCCTGCTTCGAAGTGTGCAATTCCCTTATATGATGTAATCGTCTGTGGTGCTATGTGCGATGTTGTCTTAGTGATATTCCATATGGCATTGTTGTACACAAAAAATGTGATATTATTGTTAATTTTCCTTCTTTTGTTACTACTATGCCACAAATTCACATATCTAGCTACCAAGCATGGATTTTGTGAAGCATCGACGAATTGTGTTTCTTCGATATCCCACCATGCAACTAATGCAATCAAAATCAACAACCATAGATAATGGAATGGTTTACCTTCCTCTTGTGCCTCTCTACAATCCTCCAAGAATTTGTTTACTAGGAGAGTTTCCCAATTTAGTTGTACACCTTCTGCAGACTTCTTTGATGCTACTATAATACTTGCTGCTACTTGATCCTTGTGACTTTGTTTAAATAATTTCCAAGCTAATATTTGTGTTGTGAACCTGACTGTGTCATTATTGATGGTTTCCACATCTAATCCTTGCTATGCTCGATGTGTGCCATATTTGTCTTTCATCTTTTCTGCTAATGCTTTAACTTGTGTCCTATTTCTGAATAATAGTGTCGGGTCCTACCCTGCTGTCGGCAACCCTGCTGTCGGCAACCCTGTAATTTGTGCAATGAGACAACTATCTATAGACACTATCTTATCCAACCACATGAATCCTACATGTATGTATGTCAACAAAAGTTGTACATAGGTATTTATCTTCAGACTTATGCCAAAGTGCAGGATTTCCAACAAATTCAAGATGCTTACACGCCGCAACCTCGTCACCCATTATCGAGGCACTACTATGATGATCAATGAATCTGATGTAGTTTTTGTTGTCATATATTTCTCCCTTTTAGAGATGAAAAATATTTTACATCTTTAATTTCATGGTCTGCGTACTTCAACTTTTCCACTGTTCCCAACAGATTCCCCCCCACTATTACTTCCGGTGGGAGCATTAGAGGAATTTTAGGGTCTAAAATGGGCCTTATAAGAAAACACACCAACAATAAATTCTTGTGAGTTGGAATTCAAGAACCAGTAGACCATAATGGTTGAATTGACATATTTGTCATAAAAAAAACTACTTTTTTTGTTCATATTTTCAACATATCTCCCTGTGTTAGCTCGTTGGATGCGGAATTAAATTCCACATCCAACGAGTATTCACATGGCATACTTTTGACGGACCCTGCTACCCCAAAAACAAGAAATACATGGAAAAACGTGATGATGACATCATCATCACATTTTTCCATGTATTTCTTGTTTTGGGGGTAGCGGGGTCCATCAAAAGTATGCAATGTGGGCACTCGTTGGATTTGGAATTTAATTCCACATCTAATGAGCTCTCCCGATCGAAATTTGAGTAAAAATACAGGGAGATATGTCGAAAATACGAACAAAAAAAAGTAGTTTTGTTTTTTCTTCCTCCAAAATTAATAAATATTATTTTATTATTTTATTATTTTGACTATTATTTTATTATTTTCCTTAGGAGGCCCATTTTAGACCTCAAATTTCCTCTAATGATCTGGTGTCTCCAGGGTATACTTTAGCGTCTGAGACAAATTTACTAGTCTTGCATTCGACTTTCTTGGTGGTGCATAGTACCTTGGGGACTCTTATGGATAATATCTCCATGTTCCCACCCCTAGTGTTGATGTAAATATAGATGACTGCATGGTGCATGAATTCTTCCTTGGCACATATCTTGCTTGCTTTGGTAGTACCATTGTTTTTTGCGACTTCTTTTCTACCTACAACTGTTCTCTGTTTCACTTCATCTCTACTGCAGTTCAAGCACTCAAAATACTAATCCTTTTTTCTTGTCACCCTTCACCTTGTTTCATAGCCTCATCTTTGATGTCCAATCCATCTTCATGCTTAGTTTTCATTTATGACCCTTACATAACGAATCGAGGTCTAGATTTTTCCTAGATTTGGTCTATATTTTTTTATGATGTCAAGATCATCATCAACGATTCTTGCATTTATTGTGCCACTCTGCCATCACATCTTCTCTTTAATTATTTTTCTTCTCTTGCACGCCTTTTTTTTTGTTCACTGTGCCAATTCCTTTTCCTTTTTGAGACAATATTTCTGCACCATCTTATTATCTTTTTTTTCCCTCCTCTATTGCTTACTATGTAAAAGGACGACTGTCCTTATATAGTTTTAGTTGACTTCCATTGACCAACCCTTCTAGGGGTTCCTGGTTTACAACCCCTACATCTGTGACAGATTTTATTACATAAGGACACAACCTATGCATTCTAAACTTACTTGTTTACTTCATAAATTTGTTGTCATACAGTAAAACCAAGTCTCCAGCCTTGAAATGCTTCTTCTTGGTATGGCTATCATGCCATGCATTTTTTAGTGCTTTTTGCACCTATTGGTGGAAGCTTGAAATGAACTAATATTCCTCCAATTCCATGTGTTCTATCAATCTTATTTATACTGCACCACAATCTATGAGCTCATTTTGTGCAACAACACCTAGACTTGGTACAATAAACTCCATAGGAAATATTGCCTCTTTCCCATATACTAGTATGAATGGTGCTTGTACTGTCAAATTTTTGCATGTTGTTCCATATGCCCACAATACTGCAAGAATACTTAGATCCTGGTCATCTCTATTTACATTACATATGTTGGTCAATGCAGTCTCCAAGATTTTGTTAAATTCTTCAACTGTTCCATTTGATTAAGGGTGATAGGGGGTGCTCTTTAGTGATAAATCTAGAATTCCTCCATGGAAACAATATTCTTGTTTAATAAATAGGTCCCCTAATCACTCATCAAAATTCTTGGACATAAAAACCTTGTCACCAAATTTTCAAATAAGATCTGTACAGTTGTTTGTGCACTACAATCCTTCATGGTTTCTACTTATGCCCTCTGGTTAAGTAATATGTTGCGGTAACTATGTATATTACTCTCGATCTCTTCGCAGGTGGATTGATTAGCCCAACAACATCCATTTCCCATTTATCAAATGGATACAATGTTACTTGGGGCATTAAGGGCATCTTGTCCCTTCTTGATTTCTTCCTAACTCGTTGGTAGGCATCACACCACTAGCAGAATTCCTTAGCATCTTTGTGTAGAGTAGGCATCGATAATCCTATGTGTAGAATATTTTGAGTAGTGGCCTCATACAACACCTTCATGAGCCTCTTTTAATATCATATTCCTTTCATGTTCTAAGACACGTCGCCATAGAATTCCATTTGCGCCCTACTTGTACAAATTTCATGATATAAACTGATAGTCTGCTTCCTTAACAACTAGGTGCTTCTTCTATGCAACCATGTACCTAGGTTGGGATACACTAGTAGTTAAGAACTACATAATCTCTGAGAAGTAATAATCAACCATCTGAACTACAAATAGGTGTGCATTTGGTAAACTATCATCTATGTTTCTTGCATCCTCTCCTGTTTCTATGTGATATATGTGGTCTGGTCCTAAGTTCAACTTCCCTGGCTTTACAATGAATTCAAAATAATACTCTTGAAATAACAACAACCATATACATATCTTCCCCCCCAACAATGGCTTATTGACTAGGTATAGTAACACAAAATAGTCAGTCCACATATTGAACCGTAAACCCAACAAATAGTGTATAAACTTCTGCAGTGCATAAACCATCGTCAATCCCTTGTGCTCTATTGTGGTATAGTTAGTTGAACCGTTTCTACTTACAAATTCCACAGGGTGATTTAAGTCTCCTTCCCCCGATTGTGTTAGAATTGCACCCAACGCTATGGATGACGCATCTACATGGATGTGAAATTCCTTCTTCTAGTATGGAAATATCAATATTGGCACAATCATCAACTTCTCCTTCAAAGTTTCCAAACTCTTATGACATTCTTCATCCCATTGAAACTTGACATCCTTCTTCAACAAATTTTCCAGTGAGATTGTGATATGCACATACCATTTGATAAAATTCCTGTGATATCCTGTATACCCCAATGTATCATGCAACTGACACACTGAATTAGATTTTGGATAATTAACAATGGCTGCAATCTTTTTCAGGTCCACCAAAAATAGTTGTTTGCAAACTACATGACCTAGTAAAATACCAAATAGCGCACACAAAATGCACTTTGTTGTACAAGAATAAACACCCTTGTAACCTAGGGTCTGGGGTTACCAACTTACTTCTAAAACTTGCAGACAATCAGCTTTAAATTGCAGAAAGGAAATAGGAAGAAATGTTAGACTCACCCGATTACCGACGGTTGATCCTAGCTTTATCTTCTCCCGCTCTGCTTCTCTCCAAAGCTTTCAGGGATGCACCTCCTTCACCTGCAAAGAGCAAATTCTCCAAGTACAATATTATACATGTATATATGATAGGTTAGATGAACAATATATAGAGTTCTTAATAAAAAATATTCATCAAACATGATACATGAAAGAGACTCAACACAAAGTTGGAAGAAGAATTCTCTTTATTAACAATAGTGAATGAGATAAGTGTGCAACCCAATGCCTAAGACAAGGAATCCTCTGCAACCAAAGGACTCTGATTTCTACTGCTCCAAAGACTTCTAAAGATATACCACCAACATAGCTTTGCTCTCCAAGATTGATTTATTAATGCCCTCCCCAAGGCCTCTATTTATACTTTGGGATATAGAGTAGTTTCGAAGGTTGAGGAGGTTGAGACAGTTGAGCTGGTTAAAGATTAGGGATCAACAAATCTCCATTAATCGTGTTTTATTATTTTTAACGTCGAATGGATGTGTACGTGACTATTAATACTGGCAACCCGCATATGACATGGGAGTTTCTTTAAGGGAAACCCATGTACAGATCTGTAGGTGGGTTGCAATGAGCATAGTTGCGTATAGTACGTGGGTTGTCAAAGAAAATAGTCGTGTATGCCAATCGACACATAGAAAGATAAATGGCAAGCTGGTTGGAGAGTGAATGCATCTCATGTCATGCCCATCTATAGTGTTTAGGAAACCTTCAATCCAAAAGTGTCCTTTTGTGTACCAACATATGAAGTGTCGGCACTCGGATGGAGAAGTGCCATTTGGGTTGATAACAGATTCCCCCTAATGTGTGAGGTCAGAGGGAAGCGATGGCCAAAATACATTATAATCATTATCTTTGGAGAACTCAAAAGTCCAATGGAGCAAAGGTAGTACCTGAAAAAAATACATAATAATGTCATACACAAAGTCATATCTGAGGATGCTATACTGGAACACTAGCTCCTTTACAAGATTTGAGTACATCATATAGTACAGGTACTAGAACACGTATATTACAAAGATGGAGAGAAGCCACAATATACAGTAATGATGAGTCTTCAAAGATCTGGAAGCTGTGTAAATAGGTACAACATAGTCTTGCACAACTTAGTCCATAGATAGGAAACTAAGGTCTTCTTAAACAATCCCAAAGAACCAGTACAATCCAAGCCATGTGAATAGATGTTATTGAAGTCGAACATGGAGCGGATTCAACAGTTTGTCAATCAATAGGTGACAATTAACAACTGAAGCAAAGGAGTTCACCCATAATGAAAGTGAATCCTGAGGTACGATCGTCAAAACTCTATGTCTTCGTCATCAGGAAGTGCTGATACGAAACCATATTGTGATAAGGAAGGAAATAGATCCTCCAACGGATCACAAGAGTGACTAGGAGCTGGGTAAAGGAAGGGAGACACAAGTGATAATAGATACGACAATGATGGGATCAGGATATAGATCAGACACAGGGTTAAATCCTTGAACAGTGAGCACGACATAGAGATGACCCAAGACAACTTTTAACTTTATAGATAGAACAACTAGACTTATCTGTCATGTAGGAGACATGATCAGATTCCCCAGGTAAAACTGACAAGAGGAGGAGTAAAAAACTCGAAGTATTAGCTGAACTAAAAGTGAACACTGAGACATGAGTATCAGAAAAAATAGAGGGTGCTATGTTCAAGGATAACATGCTGCCACTAACTGAAAACCAAAAGAAAACTTCTTCCTTACCTTCCCTGTTAAATTTTAACGAGTCCAGGAAAGTCAACTCGGATCTCTCTTCATTTTTTAACAAGCGTGAAGAGAAGAGGGAATAATTCTTGATAGTGTCACTGATTCGTGGATTTTATGAGCCCGAACTAGTACATGCTCAACAATGTTTTCATAGTTTAGAGAGTCTGAAAAATCCAAAGAAGACTCCAGGGGGGTGCTTTTTCGTCCAATTTAGTCTCCTGAGGCCGAAAAAGTATAAAACAAACCACAGAAGAACTCTCTTAGCTTCCGAAGAAGTAAGGCACACCTTTTTCGTATTTAGTCAGGAAGGTCCGAAAAAGGTTAAATTACCACCTACCCAACACTCCTTCAAAAGCAGCATATAGCCCGAGTTTTACGAGTGTGAAGGAAGGTAAGATCACTCGGAAAGATCCATTTGATTATGAGGAATGGGGCTTACAACAATAAACTTGATGCTTTGTTATTTAGGGTTTAACGAGCATGACAAAGAGATAAAGTACACTCATAATCTTTTTCATGTTTTGGTCTAGAGCACGAAAAAGAGAAAACTAAGCTCATACCGGGGGTTCCTTTTCCGTAAGTTTAGTCCCTCAGGTTCGGAAAAGTGATAAACCTATGCCTGAGAATACTCTTCTCAATTCCGAAGAAAATAGAGTGTTCCTTTCTCATATTATTCCACATGGTCCGAGAAAGTGATAACCTACCACCAATGTGGATGCCCATTCACATATTCTTAATGAGCATGAATGGACAAGTTTACTGGGCAGTCAAGTCTATTTTGAGGAGTCAGACTTGGGCCTAAAGAAACTCAATATCTTTCCTGTGAAGTTTTAACGAGTCCATAAAATTCAACTCGTGGCCTCCTTACTGTTTTTAACGAGCTCAAAGGAGAGCAAAGAGAATGCTCTAAATGCGAGGAGACGAGTGTTAGAGGCAGGCGAAACTAGTTCCAAGTGCAAGGAACAGACCTATGCATAATGCAAGGAAAGTGAGCAAGATAAGGACACTCGGGGAATGTCTCCTTAAGGTAAAAGGTTTCAAGTTGCAAAGGCAAAATGATACAAGGCTTAGCGATGATGAGAACAAAGATGAGGGCTTATACAACGAGCTAAAAGCGTGAAAGCTGGCATCAGGCTCATAAGCGCGAGCAAGGCACATGCAAATGCAGTTACATCTTGAACAACAAGACAAGGCCAGTAAATAGTTGTGAATTCAACTAAAAATCCTGTCTCCAAGAAACAACAACATCAGAATCATATTCAGAAGAAAATATCCAATGCAGGTCACTTTGGCATAAACACATGTGACTTTTCTATCTTCTACAAAAGGTAAATTCAAGGAAGAATCGATCGAAGAAGATTATACAGCACCAAGGCTTGAGGGTTTATAATTAGTAAGATCAACCTCAGAAGGAGAGAAAAAATCAACAAGGAAGATAGAGTCTGCAGGAACAAACTCAGTATCACAGGAGTTGAAAAATTCATAAGAAAAATCAAGCTCATTAGGATCACCGACTTGTTGTTCAAAGGAAGAGTCAAAAGACTCAACAAGACCAATATAAGAAGAAAG
This sequence comes from Pseudotsuga menziesii, assembly GCA_001517045.1. Classification (NCBI taxonomy): domain Eukaryota; kingdom Viridiplantae; phylum Streptophyta; class Pinopsida; order Pinales; family Pinaceae; genus Pseudotsuga; species Pseudotsuga menziesii. The sequence goes on along the minus strand of LPNX010963367.1, from coordinate 698,419 downwards.
GTCAAGCTTATTAGGCAAATCAAGGTTATACTAAGTCACAACTGAATCGACATCCAATAGAAGATCATATTGTATCAAAGACTCTAGGAAGACTTCATCTGAAGGAAGGAGTTCATCCGAGATAGGACACATGTCTAAACTTTCAAATGGATCAACAGAGTGGAGAGAAGGCTCCACAGTCTGTATAGAATGACTCATCTGGTCAATTGCTGGGACCAAGTCCCGAGAAGGTAAGCATGAAAACAGAGGCAGCTTCTCAGTAGCAATTGAACGCAAAGGACATGAGGCCACATAGCTCACCTGTGGCGGGGTAGTGTCTATAGAAACACTAGGAATCGATAAAGGAAATACTTGATCTCTAGTTGGGTCAAGAAAATCCAACTGATCGATAGTGACAATTTCTTCACCATGATTAAAGTACATCACACGAAAGAATGTTGACACCACAGCTTGCATGGCATAGATATAATCACATCCAAGGAGCATATTGAAGTCCAAGGGGTCTTCTATCACCATGAAGTCAACTAAGACAATCTTCCCACCCAAAGTAACAGGTGTTTGAGAAAGAATTCCCAAGGCTATACTAGTTCTTCTATCAAATTCTAGTAACTGACTAGATGTTGACACAAGGCTAGGGGATCCCATGCCTTGCCAAGCACGAGGATACATAATACTAACTGAGGCTCCTTCATCAACAATACAACGAGAAATCGTGTATGATTCAACTTTGACCTTTATCTAGAAAGGTGCATCAGAAGGAAGGCACGACTCAACTAGGCTATCCCAATCAAAGGAAGCAATCCGAGAGCTTGGTGGGGGTTCATCTGAAGTGAGTTCAGTGCCCCCTTGTTCTGTAAGTTTTGAACTGGTAGTGAAGAAAATGTGACTAGCAGACACTTCACTCTCCAAAGGAAGAGTGGGATTGATCGATAATGAAATTGATTCAACCGCTTCATCAAAGTCATTCTCCGTAGAGAGAGTGGGATTGACCAAAGATGACATTGGTTCAATCACATCAGGATCACTCTCCGGAAGAAGAGTGGGATCGACCAAATCTGAGATTGGTTCGACTGCTTGATCAACCAAAGGTTGAGTAGGGTGTTGAGAAACTATAGGTTGTTAAAAAATGGGATGACCATGAAACCAAACTATTCTTACCTCTTCAATAGAAGGGCATTTATAAGTAAGGTGGTCTCCCTCACAAAGCTTACAAGGAAACTTGGGCTTGTGTTTTGAATGGGTAGTCTTTTCAACAGTGTCAACATGACTCACAATGGATGAATGATTGTCTTCAGCATGAACTATAGAGGCTGATAAATTGCCCCCAGCATGGCTTGCAGAGGCTAAGAGACTGCCCCCAGCATGGCTTGCAGAGGTTGAGAGACTGCCCCCAGCATGACTTGCAAAGGATGAGAGACTGGGTCCAACATGACCTGAAGAGGTTGAACAGGTGCCCCCTTGCTTATGTGCCTTCTTCCTATTCCTCCTTCTTTTACTCCTTTTAGACTGTCGGTTACTAGTATCAGTACTTTCACTGCATGAGGTAGAAGGAGTAGGAGAATTAACTAAAGGTGAAGGGGAAGCAGTGTTTTGATGCCCTTGATACAAGGAACTTACTTGAGAAGCATCAGGAGCATTCAGGGCAGTTGGAGTGGAAAAAAACCACACCGGTAGCCTTAGGGTGAATCCAGGTAGATTCAGGGTGGCCATCAAGGGAACACCAACATTCCATGTGAGAGGAATAGTACAAGGATTTCCCAGCATGGGGATCTCTTGGTTGGTGTTCAAAGGAGTGTTAGCCATAGTTTCAAATAATAAGACAAAGTCCGAGGTCAACAGGAAACCAAAATTACAAAGAACACACCTAAAGGCAGACTAAGTACAGACAAAATACACAGCACTCACTAAAATTCCTAAAGCCAAATAGACAAACAAGTATAAGATATGCTTTCCAGAAGAAAGCTGATAGACAGTTACTTGGCGTCACTTTAGATGTTCTTAGGCACAAGCAGAGGAATCACCCGCCACCCTCCCACACCTTCTACCAGGGTTACCTTCCAAGTCCGTCCAAGGTCAACCAGAAATAGCCTTCTAGTGTACCTGTGTATGAACCCTAGATGTCAAAGAGACTAAAGGATACCTTAACTATATTGATAGTTTGGGGGGGTAGTCGCAAGCCTGGTTCGTACGCATGGGTAGGGTAGCAAATCCCGAAACCCTGTCTAAGACAGAATCCCCATATGCACAAAAACCTTGGTCTACGCTTTGGCAAGGAATCAGAGGGTTATATCCTCAATCCAAGCCTCCACACGGCCTCGTGCTTAACTCCTATTTGAGAGGAGCTTCCTAGATACAATTAACACAAAATAGGATTTACCTAGTGATTGGCTAACTACGTCTGAAATTTAACACTTGTGGGGAGTTTAAATTCCTTATCCCACAAGTCTAGCCTAAGCTAGTAGGTGTATGGCCCTAAAAACAAAAATTACTAATAAATTTTAAATTATATCGTTTATTTTAAGGGCTGTTTTTAGTCAGAGGGTAAATGGCATGAAACTTATGAGGTGTTTTGACTCAAAGTTGAAACAACATGACTAAGCAAAGAGAAATGAAATGCAAAAAACAAAATTATTCTCTTTATTTTTCAAATAGAAACTTGAAAGCCACAAAAAAACAATTTCTTTTTATATTTTATTTTCAAAAACAATGATATGCCATGCAATCTATGTTAGGATATTTAGACACTTAGGAGTTAGTTAAGATAAACTTGTGTAATATATTCGTTAGGTAAAAGTGTGTTTCTTTAGTATGCATTAGTATGCATTTGTAAATATTCTAATCTGACGGTCACGATATGTTCTAGACATAGAGTGATCCGATGGTTCAACTTCTCTTAGATCATACCTACCATTGATCCGTGGCTTAACACGTGATTGGTCTATGATCTCTATTTAAAGAGCATAGAGGGTCCTTGGCTAGTTGATCGATTATGAGAAGCTTATGTAACTTTCTTTCTTTTGCATAATAAATTGCTCCAAGTAGCTATTTGGCTGGGGCCGTGGACTGTTTCCCTCTCGAGGGTTTTAACCACGTGACAAACATCGGTGTGTTGATATGTGATATATTTGTGTGAACTGGTTGCTCAAGGTGTTCGGTTTTTTGGGAGTACCTTATGTACCCGAAAATGGTATCAGAGCTTTTATGAAGAGCCGCTTTCGGTTTTGATCAAGATCTGGAACTGGTGTTGCTGAAACTTTGAAAGGGTTTCTAGTTCTGGATTTTATGTGCATTTGTGGCCTATGGGAGCTATTCCATTGCATTCGAAGCATCATTTCCATTGGAAAATAGTTTTCGTTTCACTGAAAACCATTTCTGTTTTCTCCAGAAACACCCATTTCAACAAATCTGAAGGTATAATGTTATAGTGACGGATTTGTTTTTTGTAAATCTCCCATATTTTATCAGTTTATTTTTAGATATTTTTTAGTCTCAGACTGTTGCCTTCCCTGACTACGTATGCTCTTTTCCGTGCACCTTATGTGATCACGACAAATCAGAAACAGTAAAAAAAAGTTGTTTTTTCTTGTCTTCTCGGCTACGTATGCTCTTTGTCGTGCACCTTGTGCAATCACGGCAAATCAGAAACAGCGAGAAAACTTGAAAATGTAGACTTTCCGGGTAAGCTAACCAAGATCTAACCCCATTGTGTGGAAAATTTTTTTTTTGCTTTTGTTTTTTGTTTTTTTTGTGATTTGTAGGAAAAGAAAGCAAGCACGGAGAACGAGAGAGAAGAGTAGAAAAAAAAAGCCCACTTCATTTTTCCATTATTTTATGTACCTTTTAAACTTAGCTCACTTGGTCCAAAGTTGCTTCATTACTTAATAGGTCTTGAGTTCAAGTCTTATTAAGCTTCTTTTTAGTGCATGCAATTTCTATTTTTAAGTTCCTTTATTGTAAAAGTGCATCTCACATAAATAAAATAAAATAAAAGTGAGTCACTTAAGTCTTTTAATTTATTGCCGCACTATTTAAAAGTCACATTATTGTAAAAGTGAACATCACTTATTCTACAAAAGTGATTCACTTCAAAGCAACTTTATTGTAAAAGTGATTGTCAAAGGTTGATCTTGGGAAGAGGGGGCTTCTTTTTTTAGTTGGTCAAGTTAATATTTGCCACGTCACTATTGGGGACATCTTCAACTTTTTCTTTGATCAAGCATAACTTCATCATCCAGAATTAGTTTTAAGTGCCGTTTTTTTTTAAACCGCATATTTTTTCAAGCTCTTTGCATCCAGAAAGTTAGTTTCTGTTCTTTCAGCCATTATTTTATAGTATGGCCGCTCCTTGTGATATTATACTTACAAGTTCTAACTATTTCTCATGGAAATCTCGTATGGAGGATGTTCTGCGAAGTAGGAGACTTTTTTAGGATAACCTCAGGGAAAGAAACAAAACCCATTGATGATGATAAGAAAATTAAATGGGAAAATAGATGTGATGAAGCTCGTGGATTGATTGGGATGTCAATCTCTACTGATTTGCGATTCCACATATCTGGAATTGATGAACCTAATCTCGCTTGGGAAAATTTGGAATCTGTGTTTGGTAAACACAATGAAATTTGGGGTCATCAACTTGAAAATGAGTTGCTTTTCTTGAATCCAAATGATTTTTCATGTATTCAAGACTATTTATCTAAGTATAAAACTCTTAAACTATTATGTACAGAATGCAAGATTAAGAAAGAAGACAAACAATGTATTTATCATATTCTTTCAAAACTTGGACCTGCATATTCTATTTTTGTATCTATATTATACTCCATGAAAGAATTCTTGACTGCAACTAGCTATCAAGAGCCTAGCTTTGAATCCTTTTGTGATTCCTTAATTAGAGAGCAAGATAAACTCATTCATCTTGGAATAATTAACAATGCAGATACATCTGGGAAAGCCTTATTGTCCCAACAGAAAGAAAAGTCCAAGCCTCCCAAGAAACAAAATTTTCGCAATAATAAGCAAAACAACAAGGGTCCCAAACCTTCTCAGTCAGCTCCTTCTTTAAAAAATGACAAAGGATACAAGCAAAAATGAAAGAAGACTAAGTGTCATTGCAATTTTTGTGGGAAAGATAATCATGATGAATCTAAGTGTTTTAAGAAGATGGCAGCCTTGGAAGCAACAATAAAGAAGCACCACATCATCCTAGATTCATCTTCAGAATCTACCTCTCATGGACATGCACTTTGTGCTTCTGGTTACTCTTATACTGCATCTTCTTCTTCTACTTCAATTGAATGGCTCATTGATTCTGGAGCAACTTATCATATGGCTAAGGATAAATCCATCTTTTCTACTATGCATGAATGTAACACCAAACAAATATTTGTTGGTGATAATAGATCTCTAAGTGTTGTAGGATCTGGAACAGTTCCAGTAGAAAATGGTCATTTCAGTGATGTACTATGTGTTCCAAAAATTTCTTGCAATTTGTTATCAGTCTATCAAATTACTCATTTAGGTGAAGGTAAAACTGTGAAATTTACACCTCACCAAGTTGTAATCAAGGATTTTAAAAATCCTCAAAATGTCCTTGCTACTGGAATTGTTGATGATATTACCAGGTTGTACAAATTTAACAACTTTGGGTCATCACCTTTTCCTTTAATTTTTTTTGCTCATAGTGATAACTTGAGAAAACTTTGGCATGAGCGATTTGGTCACTTAAATTATCGCTCATTGCAACAACTATGTAAATAAAATATGGTGACTGATCTTCTGCTGGTATCTTGCAAGGATGGTGTTTGTTTCGGTTGTGTACTCAAAAAACATCATCGGGACAGTTTTGACAAACGTGTCTCTTGGCACGCCTCGGTTCTTTCGGAGCTTGTGCATAGTGACTTGTGTGGCCCTCTTCCATCTGCTTCCTTTTCTGGTTTCAAATATTTCTTAACTTTCATTGATGACTACTCCAGACGCACTTGGGTTTACTTCCTAAAACTTAAGAGCGAAGTATTTAACATGTTCTTGGCCTACAAGGCCTTTGTTGAAAAACAATCTGGTCATCAAATTATTAAGTTAAGATCTGACAATGGAGGAGAATATGTTAACAACAAGTTCACTATTTTTTGCACTGAACAAGGAATCCAACAACAAAAAACTGTTCCATATACACCACAACAAAATGGTGTAGCTGAACGGAAGAACCACACTTTAAAAGAAATGGCTAATTGTATGATCCAATCTAAGGGACTAAGTCTTCAATATTGGGCTGAGGCCATAAATTGTGCAAATTACATAGTTAATCGCACACCTACTAAAGTTTTACAAGGTATAACACTGGAAGAAGCATGGAGTAAAATTAAACTAGATGTAAGTCACTTTCATGTGTTTGGTTGTGAAGTGTGGGCTCACATTCTAGATGAAAAACAGAAAGCATTGTAGCCTAAAAGTGAAAAGTGCATATTTGTTGGATATTATAAAGATGTAAAAGGTTACATACTTCTTCACCCCCATTCACATGATATAATCATTAGAAGAGATGTTAAATTTGATTAAAATCTCTTGGCCTACGAGCCTAACTTGGCGGAAGTGCCATCTTTGGCCTGCGAGCCTGATTCAGCGATTGTGCCTTCTTCTTCTTCTTCTTCTTCCAGCTTCCTTGACAGGTTTCCAACTCCAGTTTCTGATGATGACAGTGAGGATGAAAATATACCTCTTCCTGCTCATGTTCCTCCAATTGCACCAGCACCAATACTTCCTCGATGGGTCCATTCAACATGTGAAGTAGTTGGTGATCTTGCCGGTGATCCTAGAGATCAACGACGAACACGTTCTCAGTTTCAGCGAGCCTCTTCTCTTTTGGCTCAAGTTTCCGAGAATCATGATCCATAAAATTTTGTAAAAGCTTCAGGAAATCCAGATTGGGATGCAGCTATAGATGAACAATATCGTTCCTTAATGGGGAACGATACTTGGGATCTTGTTCCTCTTCCAAAAGGAAGAAAACTTGTCAGATGTAAATGGGTCTACATAACTAAGTATGCATCAGATGGAAGTGTTGAAAGGTTTAAGGCAAGGTTAGTTGCCAAAGGTTTTTCCCAAGTTGAAGGGATTGACTACAATGAAACCTTTTCCCCTGTAGAAAAAATGAATTCTGTCTTCCTTGTTCTTTCCCTTGCAGCCTTACATAACTGGAAATTCTGTCAAATGGATGTCAAGTCTGCCTTCTTACATGGTGATTTACATGGAACAACCTCCTGGATATGTTTAGGATAACTCTAGCCTTTTTTGTCTCCTTAAGAAATCCTTATATGGCCTTAAGCGAGCTCCTAGAGCTTGGTATGCCAAAATGGATAGCTTTCTCCTTGACACTGGTTTTTCTAGATTCCATTCTGACCCCAATGTCTATACCAAGAAAGTAGGAAACCATCTCATCATAATTGTTCTTTATGTTGATGATCTTATCCTTACTGGTAGTGACCCTAAACTTATAACCCATGTGAAATCTAGTCTTAAGAAATTTTTTGAAATGTCAGACTTAGGACATTTGCATTATTTTCTTGGTCTCCAAGTCTTGCAAACCAAAGAAGGAATATTTCTTTCCCAGTCTAAGTATGCTTGTGACCTTCTTCGTCACTTCCACATGGAAGATTGTAAACCAACCCCTTCTCCCTTCCAGTCTGGAGTCAAACTTTCTGCCACTTGTACTTCCCCTGAAGTAGATGCCACCTTATATCGTCAACTTGTTGGTAGTATTTTATACTTGACTCATTCCCATCCTGACCTTTCTTTTGCCATTGGTCGTGTTGCCCGTTATATGCAAACTCCTCATGAAAGTCACTGGAAAGAAGCAAAAAGAATATTTTGATATATTCGAGGTACAATTCAATTTGGGATTCATTACAGTACAAGGGGGAAACCTTTGTTGGTTGGTTTCACTGATTCAGATTGGGCTGGTGATCCCGATGATTGGAAGTCTACTGCAGGTTATGTTTTCAGTATGGGATCTGGACCTATCACTTGGGCTTGTAAAAAACAACAAGCACTTTCTCTTTCTTCAGTAGAAGCAGAATATCGAGCCGCAGTTAATTCCAGTCAGGAAGCTTTATGGCTTCGACAGATCCTTTTAGAGTTTGGATTCGAGCAGCAGTAACCTACTCCACTTTGGTGCGATAATCAAAGTACCATCAAGCTTGCCAAAGATCCAGTTCTACATCAGCGCATCAAACACATTGAGCTACACATGCACTTCATCAAAAATCTTGTTCATGATAGTGTTATTGAATTTCTCTATTGCCCTACAAATGATCAAGTTGCAGACATCTTCACCAAGTCTCTTACAGAAGCGAAGTTTTCTAAACTTCGGTCTATGTTAGGAGTTCATGAATGTGTCCTTAAGGGGGGATAGGTTCTAATGCCTCCTTCCTTCTCTTAATAGTGTCACTTTTGTAAATCCTTCAATCCTATCCCAAGTTGTTCTTAAGGGGGGATGTTAGGATATTTAGACACTTAGGAGTTAGTTAAGATCAACTTGTGTAATATATCCGTTAGGTAAAAATGTGTTTCTTTAGTATGCATTTGTAAATATTCTAATCCGACGGTCAGGATATGTTCTAGAAATAGAGTGATCCGACGGTTCAACTTCTCTTAGATCATACCTACCATTGATCCGTGGCTTAACACCCGATTGGTCTATTATCTCTATTTAAAGAGCATAGAGGGTCCTTGGCTAGTGGATCGATTATGAGAAGCTCATGTAGCTTTCTTTATTTTGCATAATAAATTGCTCCAAGTAGCTATTTGGCTGGGGCCATGGACTGTTTCCCTCTCGAGGGTTTAACCACATGACAAACATCAGTGTGTTGATCTGTGATCTATTTGTGTGAAGCGGTTGCTCAAGGTGTTCCATCTTTTGGGAGTACCCTGTGTACCTGAACAATATAGACTAAAAAACTAATCTACATGCATATAAAGAAAACATGTGCTTTTTTTCTTTTTCTTTTATAAATATAAACTGATGAAAATACAATAGATAAAGAGAAAACTAAGACTATATTTTGTAATTTTTGAGATTTTATTTAAAAACTGAAAACAAAACTACTATATGCAAATTCAAATGCAAAAGTTTCTAATGTTTTCTTTTCACTTTTCAAATTTCTCAAAGACTACTATGCACCTAAATGCACAAAACTTGAGTATGCTTGAATAAACTAACTGTATAAAGTAAGCAAAGTGAAGTAAAACAAATTAATAAAACCAAAGATCTACCACCTAAGGAAGACTTGGAACCCTAGCTTGGGCGGACACAATGAATGAAAATCACTGAGATCAAACAAAGGCAAGTGGAAAACCAATACTATTCGAAAATAGAATGGGATATACATTGTCTAGAACCCTGATCACTGATTCAAAAAACTAGAACTTGAACCTATAACCCAATAGGCAAATCCACTTCAAGTTGCTAACAAAAAGACAATCCAAACAATAAGAACTCAAGGGCTTTTCAAGAAAGCACAAGGTATGGCTAATAAAGTCATCAAACTCACAGTGCAATTCTCATAGTGAAGGCCACTCAGCAAAACAAAATCTATATAAGGATAGGGACAAGCAAACCCTAACCTAAAAATTTTGTTGCTCAGGCTTGTACACGACTATGTACAAAGGAAACTCACGTACTGTACGCGACTGTGCTATAGAGCAACCCACGTACGCAGACCTATGTACGTGACTATGTGCAAGAGCAACCCGCGTATAGGTATAAAATTTTTAAATAAAAGAAAACTTTTAAAGGTCTTCAAAACACCACTCTAATCATGAACCAAGACAAGACACCACACACTGAATCAAGGCAAAGATTGGGCCACGATCAACAGAAATAACCCACATCAGTCTGGGCTCCCCAACGGAGTCTCTAGTTCTATTGTACAGGAATAAACACCCTTGTAACCTAGGGTTACCAAATTACTTCTAAAACTTGCAGACAATCAGCTTTAAAGTACAGAAAGGAAATAGGAAGAAATGTTAGACTCACCCGATTACCGACGGTTGATCCTAGCTTTATCTTCTCCCGCTCTGCTTCTCTCCAAAGCTTTCAGGGATGCACCTCCTTCACCTGCAAAGGGAAAATTCTCCAAGTACAATCTTATACATGTATATATGATATGTTAGATGAACAATATATAGAGTGCTTAATCAAAAATATTCATCAAACATGATACATGAAAGAGACTCGACACAAAGTTGGAAGAAGAATTCTCTTTATTAACAATAGTGAATGAGATAAGTGTACAACCCAATTCCTAAGACAAGGATTCCTCTGCAACCAAAGGACTCTGAGTTCTGCTGCTCCAAAGAATTCTGGAAATATACCACCAGCATAACTTTGCCCTCCAAGATTGATTGATTAATGCCCTCCCCAAGGCCTCTATTTATACTTTGCGAAATAGAGCAGTTTCGAAGGTTGAGGAGGTTGAGACGGTTGAGATGGTTAAAGATTAGGGCTCAACAAATCTCCATTAATCGTTTTTTATTATTTTTAACGTCGAATGGATGTGTACGTGACTATTAATACTGGTAACCCGCATATGACACGCGAGTTACTTTAAGGGAAACCCGTGTACATCTCCAAAAGTGTCCTTTTGTGTACCAACATATGAAGTGTCGGCACTCGGACGGAGAAGTGCCATTTGGGTTGATAACACACTTCTTCAAATTTTAAGGAACTATGGAACTATCTGCATTTATCCAACATCAAGTGTGGAACTTCAATGTGATTATGTAATAGACTGAATACTATCCAATCATCAAGATACACTTCTAGAAACTTATGTATAATTTCCTTGAAAGCTACAACAACCACTCTAGAGAATATTGTTGGTGCATTTTTCAGTCCAAATGACATCATTTTATATTAGTAACAACCCCATTCTATCACAAGGTCATCTTATGTCTATCCTCTGGCACAATCTTGATCTAATAGTATCTTGAGAATCCATTAGTAAATGAGTAGGATTCTTGGCCCCCTCAATTCTACAACACTTCATCTATGAATGGAGTGGGAAACAGATCATGTAGACAAGCATCATTTATCTTGCACAAATCCACACAAAATATAATCCCTCTAGTATTAATATATTTCACCACCATTGGACTAGTTCATTTTGCTTCTTCAACGGTTCTGTGATTTCATCTTCCAACATTCTGTCAATCTCAACCTTTACTTTATCTTTGTATATTGGGTTCATTCGGTTATATGTTCTCTACTTTATTGGTTTAGCATATGGATTTAGAGGTATATTCATCTCTCCAAACTCACTAGAAATTCCATTCATCTATGAAAACTTAGTGGGAAATAGATCTTGATACTCACACAATAAATCAACAATATTTTCAACTATTTCATCATTCCATTATTCCTAATGTTTTCAAACTTGGGATTCTTCTCTATACCAATATTCACTTTACGGGTATTTAATGGCTAATGCATGTAGTTAGCATATTTGATATCAGTTCCTTCTACTGTGCACTCTCCCTTGGTATCTGATATTTGCACATTTCTTGGGTTATACTTCTCTTGATTCTCTTCGACCACCTTGTAACATTTCAGAAGTTCTTCAACTGTCACAGATGATCTATGTGCATTGCATAATGGTATATCTTCGTTTGCAAATTTGGGTGCAAAAATATTGTCTTTGACAGTCTGCAACACTACATCCATCGAAGGATCCTCATCTTCAAAATTCAACGTTACTTTGAAATTTCTCATCATGTCTTCCCAATATACTATGCCTCTATGCATTTCCAACTCTATATACCAATTCCTTGGAATGGTGTCCAGAGTGTGCACAAACACATGTGTCCATTCCTTCTTTGGTATTGTACTCAATGTTGCAATGCACTGCGCAACATGTTTTGATGGATTTCTCAACCTTGTATATTTTTGCATAGTATACTTGGCTCTCACCTAATAGACCCAGGTTCAAGTCCCATCAATGAAATAATTTGTTGGCACATAGTGGGAAGACCCATGTTTCAATTTAAACTCACTAACAAAAACCCATGATACTGACCCTTTCAGCATCACCTGCAATCAAATTAAGTCTTACATGAGGCATCAAGGGAATCTGCAGGAACCAAGATTTTGCAGTGTTGAAAGGATGTGAAACTTCATGTTACTAATCTAAACAGTTACTTATCTAATGCGTATAAATATTTAAAATATTCATAAGAACATATAACTTCCATCCATATTGTGTGAAACAAACATAACATTCATCGCATTGAACACATAACCAATATGCTTCAGATCAGGTTTACTTCAATATTAGCCTCCAAAACCATCTTACAAAAATGACTCCATGTGTGTCAGATCAGTGTTACAGACTTCAAACTACTCAACATTACTTCGCAAAAAAATGAGTATGTGAGAATATTAATTCATGAACAACCCCTAACCCATAAATCCCTTACATATTTATACATTTCAAAATGGGTTGATCCCATTACAATGTGGACACAATTGTCCAACTACTTCTTACTAACTTTTTACTATTGCATGGTTTGGTGCACTTGTTGTGTTGTCACACAGTCCATCTTTGGAGCTTGAATCATAAGATAGGTCCAAAAACTTGCTCCAACACCCATAGGTGTTAACTTCACCACAATCACCAAAGCTATGATATCGAGAGGCGATTAGTCCATGTCATGAAATTCACGAGGAGCACCGAACCCAATGTTCAACAATATCCCCCCCAACGCGAATTGGGTGAGTTTCAAACCCTTGACTTGTTTCTCTGATACCATCTGTAGGACTCATGGTTATCGTTTGATCAAAACCCGTAGGTGTTAATATTCACAACAATTTCCAGAGTTAATATCTCGAGAGGGGTTAGTCCATGTCACGAAATTCATGGGAAGTACTGATCCCAATTTCCAATAGATGACTATTTTCAAACCCATTTGAATGATTTTGCAAAAATACTTCAAAGTTCTCTAAAATATCTCTATTGTCTTTTTTGTTTGTTTTCCCCTTGCAAAATCATTGTTATTTTTAGTTTCTTACATCATATAAAGGGGATGAAATAATTATGTTTTGAGAAACCTAGTTTATCATAAAATCATATCCTTATTCTTTACACTTGATCAATGATTGATTCTACCTAGTCCTATCTCAGACACGATTTTATTTAAATAATATCTAGTTGTCTCAAGAATTCGGTTTTATGTTTGTGTTTTTAAGGTTAAAGATCACATAAATCTTGATGCATAGCACTCTCCAAATCTATTCAGTAAATTTAAGAAAGAAAATCAATATAATTTGATAAAGACGAGTACTGCCTCTATAAAAATGGAGGGTTCTCCTTGATTCCCACAATGATTCCCCTCAACATTAACCTTTTCCTCCATGAGGAAAACAAGATTAATGATCTTTTGTTGGCATGTTCTTCTAATTGACAAAGGATCCCATAATTTCTCTTTGCATATTCTTCTACTTGGTAGGGTCTTCCACTTTTGTTTCTCCGATTATAAAGAGAGTCTTGTTTCTCCCCATGATAGTGTTCATTTTAAAATATTTCTCCTCAAATGGAACCAAAATTTTATCTATATATTACTGTTTGTTTTTTCTTTCTAAATATTTTTTATCATGCAAATTGAGCCTCTAATCAGTAGTTCTGATAATTTTAAGTTTACCCACCTTATAAATCTCTCATTTAGGGTGTGCTTTGTTGGTCAATGTTGAACCTATTACAACTTCACCAAGTTTAATCCTTGTTTCTAAAATTTGTTGATTGTACAACATGAGGAGTCATTCTCTGGGCTAGTGTTGTATGAAGTCGGGACTTGTGTTGTATCAAGTTTGATCTATATCCTCATATGATTAAGGTGGTGATGCTCATACTGTAAAGTCTTGTGTTGTATCAAGACTGTAGAATTGTGTTGTATCAGGTCTGGACTTGTGTTGTATCAAGTCATTTTGATTCTCATAGACAATACCCTATGAGATGGATATCCAATTATGGAGATGGGCTTGTGAGTTATATCAAGCTATGATCCTCATGCGGTCATCCAAAGAATGGATACCCATTAAGGCAGACCTCTATTCATAGAGATACATGTTATGTGATATATTACTTATTGTGGTCATTCGAGATGGATACAACTATCAAGTATCCTCTAGAGGCTGATCACCTCTAGATTTAATTACTTTAGTATATGACCACATGGTCTGAGGTAATATAATATGATCATTGTCTGTTGTGCAACCCTCTCTTCTTGATTCTAGAGTTCGTGTTTCAACTGTGTTTGGATCCCAATACCATGAAAGATGGTGTGTTAGTATTCCCCCCCATTAAAGTCACCATGGGGGATCCATGGGGGGGACGACGACTGATTTGGGAGCCCCCCCTAGTGGGCGGTCGGGTGCAACGCTCTTGTAGTGAAAATTTAGGAAAAACATGCCTTGTAAAATGTTGTAAGTTCAAAATAATGACTTGGTCAATAATGGGTGATTTATGGGCCCATGGTTTTAGGAAGCCCGTGGTATTTTCCCATGGTACTCCATTTATAAAGGAAGGCATTGTAATACAAATGTGTATTGTATTGTAGCAATGTAAAATGATCTCTGTGATTGCGTGAGAGAGTGAAGAGGAAGTGTAGTGGGTGTGCTACAGGTTGTATTCCTTCATTTTCCTGGATGGTATAATAATAAAGGACTGCCAATTTATGTGTGGGCGTATCCCATGTTGGGTTAACCACGCTATATTGATGTCTCTCTTGTAATGTGTTTATGTGTTTAATATTTGCATCTTGTTTATTGTTATAGCTCTGTGATCCTGTTTTCTAACAATTGGTTTCAGAGCCAAAAGTCTATTTGGTTGGTAAAATCATAGGAAAGAAGGTTTCTTGGTTCGAGCGGGAGTAATGGTAGAATAAGGAAAGTTTAGGGTTGAGAAATTTAAAGGAAAAAACTAGTAGTTAAGGAAGATGCAAATGGAGGACTATCTGTGCCAAAAGGATATGTTCCTTCCATTGGGTGGAAAATCAGAACAACCGACAACTATGGAAGATGAAGAATGGGACGTTCTTGACAGAAAGGAACTGGGAACAATACAATTTTGCTTGGCTTCGTCAGTGGATTTCAATTTTCAATATTTGAAAAGTAAAGACAATGGAGGGTGTGATGAGGACATTGGCTAAGCTCTATGAAAAACCATCGACTTCCAATAAGGTATTTCTAATGAAGCATTTATTTAATATGAAGATGTCAGAAGGTGGAATTCTTGTTGACCATTTAAATGAATTTAATACGGTTACTAATCAACTAAGTTTTGTAGGAGTGAAATTTGATGATGAGGTTAGGTCTCTTTTAATCTTATGTTCATTTCCAGAAATATGGAATGGCTTGGTCATGGCTGTAAGTAACTCTGTCTCTGGTTCAAACACTCTTAAATTTGATGAGGTTGTTGGTGTTATTCTTAGCGAGGAAATGCGAAGAAAAAGTACAGGTGAGACATAAGATAATGTGTTGATCATGGAAAGTAGAAGAAGGAAAAGGGAGAGATGAAAGAGCTCGGGTAATCACAATAAGTCTATAAAGGGAAGATTCAATTCCAGACTCAGAAAGATACAGTGATGGAACTATGGTATGAGAGCACATCTAAAGAAAGACTACAAACATTTAAAGAAGAAAGGAGATGAGAAGTAAGAGACTACTCAGGAAGCTAATGTAGCAGGTGATGTGTTACAAGATGCTTTGATTCTTGCATTAGATAATACTAATGATTACTGGGTAGTAGATTCATGGGATTCATGTCATGCTATACCCCATAGCAAATTCTTTAATGATTATGTTCCATGTGATTTTGGACATGTTTTATTGGGGGATGGTGAACCATATAAAATTATTCAAATGGGTAAGGTACGAATTAAGTTAAATAATGGAAATGAATGGATGATAAAGGATGTAAGGCATATTCATGCTATGAAAAGAAATATGATCTCAACAGGGAAATTGGGAGATAGTGGTTGTTTGTCTATGTTTGGAAAAATATAGTGGAATATCACTAAAGGAGCACTGGTAGTAGAAAAAAGATATACGATATGTACATTGTATTTATGTCCTCATAATACTGATTATTCTATCTATGTAGCTTCCGTAGAAACAACTACGCTATTGTGGAATCATAGGATTGGCCACATGAGTGAGAAGGGGATGTAGATTCTCCACTCAAGGAAATTGCTTCCAAATCTAAAGCAGGTAAGTTTGGAATTATGTGAGAACTGTGTTTATGGAAAACAAAAGAGAGTTATATTTCTCAGGGTTGGGAAACAAAATAAGGGTAAAAAGTTAGAGCTTGTGCATACAGATGTATGGGGACGGAATCAAGTATAATATCTTGGTGGCTCTTGTTATTATGTTACTTTTATTGATGATGCAACTAGAAAAACTTGGGTTTATTGCATTAGATAGAAATCCAAAGTGTTTGTTACTTTTAAGAAGTGGAAAGCTTCAGTTAAGAATGAGAGAAGGGAAAAGAACGAAGTGTCTCATATCTGATAATGGAGGTGAATACTACAACAATGAATTTGATAGTTATTCTTCATACCATGGGACTCGCAGAGAGAAGACAGTCCCAGGAAAACCACAAGAAAATGGTGTGTCAGAAAGGATGAATAGGATGATCATGGAGCATGCAAGGCGTATGAGATTGCATGCATGGTTTCCCTTACAGTTTGGGTTGATGCTGTAGATACTGTTGTTTACTTAATAAAAAGAGAGTCTTCAAGCACTTTGGATGGTGGAATTTGATCTGAAATTTTAGGATCTTTTTAACCATTAGAAATTGCATGTGGACTTTGTATGTTAAAAAACTTATAAACACGATTTAAAACTGAAATTTAAATGCTTAAACATACACACATAAGCCAATAAACAATATGCAAACTATGAAAATGAAAGACTAGAATTGATAACGGAGTTCACTCCTCCTGTGCTACCTTTTTAGGCCACTTCCAATGAGAAGGACGATCTTATTAAGTCTTCAAAGCCTACATAAATGGGTTTCTGGAACCACTTCTATTTTCTGTCAGTCAAAACCAAAAACATATAACACTAGTACGAGCCTCTTGAAATTTCAAGAAAAATGAGTATAAACTTGACTACCTTTGCTTGAGGCCTCCTCTGGAAAGCAAATATAGAAACTTTTCTTGCACAAAAGATAAAATAGTATGGATGACATGTATTTCCACCTCGGGATCTGTGCCCATTAATGGTTGTATGAATCCTTAAGAGATGTTCCCTGTACTTGCCTCAATATTTATGCCTGCACACTGTATCGTGGTCTTCGAACTACTTCTGCGCTATGTAAATCGTGGTTTAAATAAAGGTTTTTAGGCGTGCATGGAGGAGCCACATGTCCCTCTATATCAATCGATATTTGAAGATCCGAACTCCAGAGGAGGAATGGACAGGTAAAAAGGTAAACTACTCATTTTCTGAGAACTTTTGGTTGTGAAACATTTGTCCATATTGATAAAGAAAACACAAATATTGAGGCTAAATCCAATAAATTCACCTTTATTGGATACAAGGTTGATGATTTTGGTTATCACTTATGGGATTATGAAAATCACAAAATCATTAGGAGTAGAGATATAGTATTCAATGAAAATGTTATGTACAAATATCAGTTGCAGGGAAAGAAAGAGGAAAATTAAAACACAGAGTACACATTTCTTTATGAAATCAAAGAAAATGAAGTTCTGAAGGTGCCAAAAAATCAAGAACAACAGTAGGTACCTCAAACTCCTGCAAGCGTAAGAATATCTACCAGGTTAATTAAACCTCCTAAATGATTCTCTCCTTCATTGTATTATTTATTAATGACTGATTTTGGTAAACCATAATGTTATGAAGAAGCAATGTAGGTAGAAAATAGAAAGAAGTGGGAGCAAGGCATGAATGATGAGATGAACTCATTGGTTAGAAACCAAATTTGGTATTTGGTTGAGTTTCCTGTAGGTAAAAGAGCATTGAAAAATAAATGGGCTTATAGGTTGAAGGAAGAAGAAGGAGGCAAGAAGCGGAGTAAAGATAGACTTGAGGTAAATGGGTTTGCACAAAAGAAATGTATAGATTTTGATGAAATATTTTATCCTGTTGTTAAAATGACTTCAATTAGGACTATTTTAAGTCTAGTGGTAGTATAAGATTTGCATATTGAATAGTTATATGTAAAAATAACCTTTCTCCATGGGGATTTAGAGGATGATATTTATATGTAGTAGCCACAGGAGCATGAGGTCAAAGGGAAGGATAATTTTCTTTGTAGGTTGAAGAAGAGCTTGTATGGCCTGAAACATGCTCCAAGACAATGGTATTTGAAATTTGATAAGTTTATGACAAAACAAGGTTATAGTATATGTCATTTTGGTCATTGTGTTTATTTCAAGAGGCTAGATAACGGATGATATATTACCTTGTTATTGGATGTGGATGACATGCTAGTTGTAGGGTCTAACATGCAGGATATAAATGTGCTCAAAAGGAAAATAGCTAAATCATTTGCGATGAAGGATTTGGGTGCTGCAAATCAAATCCTTGGTATGAGAATAACAAGAGACAAGAAAAATTGCAATTTGACATTGTCTCAGGGTGAGTACACAGAGAAGGTGTTGGAGAGGTTTAGAATGCAGAATACAAAACCAGTTAGTAAACCTTTGGCTAGCCATTTCAAACTAAGTAAGGAGATGTGTCCCAAGACACAATAAAAGATAGAATACATGTCCAAGGTTCCTTATTCATCAGTAGTTGACATATTAATGTATGCCATGGTGTGCATAAGATCAAATATTGCACATGAAATGGGAGTTGTGAGCAGGTATATGAAAAATCCAAGTAAAGAGCATTTGGGGGTAGTATAGTGGATTCTCAGGTATTTGAGAGGTATCGCTTCTCATGCATTATGTTTTGGAGGTTCAAACAATGTTTTACATGGATATGTTGACACATATATGGCTCTTGATAAATACAATAAGAGTAGCACCACATGGTATGCTTTTACCATAGGTGGAACAACAATGAGTTGGATTTTGAAACTGCAAAAGGTTGTTGCACTTTCAACAATGGAAGCAGAGTATGTTGTTTCTACAGAGGCCAGTAAAGAGATGATTTGGTTTGATATGTTCATGGAGGAATTGGTTAAGAAGCAGTAGAATAACAAGTTGTACAGTGACAACCAAAGTGCCATTCATATTACAAAGAAATCAACCTTTCATTCCAATACTAAACACATACAACTCAAGTACCATTTCATACGATCTATTATGGAAGATGAACCGTTGAATTTAGAAAAGATACATACTAGATAGAATCCTGCAAACATGTTGACAAAGGTAGTAACTAGAGATAAACTAAGTTCTTGCTCGGTTTTAGTCGACCTTCAAGCATGAAGGTGAAGATGATAAATTTTCTAGGTCCAAGGTTCAGAGCATAGTCCAACAAGTACAACAGTAGTGGAGCTGTTGTGATCAGTATCCAAGTGGGAGATTGTTCATTGTGGAGCCTGGTATTCCTGATTCTAGAGTTCATGTTTCAGTCGTGTTTGGATCCCGGTACCATGATGGGGGGGGTGCGGGGATTCCCCCCCCACTAAAGTTTCCTTGTAAAATGTTGTAATCTTAGAGTCATGACTTGGTCAATAATGGGTGATTTATGGGACCATGGTTTTGGGCATCCAATGGTATTTTCCCATGGTTTCCATTTATAAAAGGAAGGCATTGTAATACAACCGTGTATTATATTGTAGCATTGTAAACAATATCTATGATTGCGTGAGAGAGTGAAGGGGAAGTGGAGTGGGTGTGTTGCAGGTTGTATCCCTTCATTTTTTGGATAGTATAATAATAAAGGACTAAAAATATCTATGTGGACATAGCCCATTTTGGGTGAACCACATTATATTGGTGCCTCTCTTGTAATGTGTTTATGTGTTTAATATTTGCATCTTGTTTATTGTTATTGTTCTATGATCTTGTTTTCTAACAATCATAGCATGTGACAATTCTTATGAGTGTATTATGGTATCATGAATTAATGTTAACACATAGACCATGCATTAAAGATAAAGAGGTATGCAATAAAGAGATAATAAGAAAAGAGAATTTGAATTTCCCATGCAAAAGTCTGGATGAACTCAATATATAAAAATACAGTTATAAATCTTTAGAAAAATATGAATACCTCAATCAATACTTCAGTCAAAACATCAGTTGGAATATTAACGTATTCATTCAGTTAAGTAACTAAGAAACTTACAGTAGTCCATGCAAAGTTAATAATAGTAAATAAAATAATATAAAATGTTTTGCATGGATGACACTTAAGTTAAGCACCATAACACTTATGTTAGCACATTAACTAAGTGATCAATATTCAGTTATAGATTGAGTTCGCTTCAATATCAGTCAAAGCCCATGATTGAAGGTATGGTGCATTAGTTGTGCATGAAAAATATTTCAATGCATGGATTAATTATTCCAAGAGGGAAATTTGAAATTGTAATGCATGGGTGCATAAATGACATGCAACCATTTGCCCTAGTTTGCATGGAAGTGTATTTGGATTGTTATTAATATGATAGGCCTATGGAAAGTTCATTTCATTGATTACAACTAATTATTATTCTCTATTTCTCTATGTTATCTCTTATTGAACAATCTTCTATTTTGATGTAAACCCTTCTCTACAAATCTATATAATATACTCATAAAGAATTGTTGGGTTTTTCATCCTCTGTATTAAGATGGTTTTCATAGGGTATATCTTGTATCATGTGGATGAATCTTTTATGTGGATTAATCGATTAAGTGTTTAAAGTATTCATAAATTTATTGTTAAAAGTTTCAAAGTTCAAATATCTTCATTATTTCTCAAAATATTAACATGGTATCAGAGCTCAAGACGCGAGGGAGATGAGTTTTTTCAAGAAAATAGAATCCTAGTTGATCCAAAGAGTTTGAGCAAGGATTGAATCCATGACATCGATCTCCATTCAACCGAAATACATCCTTGAAGGTACTTACAACTTCAACACATGGAAGGAAGGAGTGTTGAATATTCTTGAGGAGCATGATCTAGATTCCTACGTGACCTCGGTGATTGAGGAGCATTCATCCAATACAGGGTGAATCCAAGAACACGTTAGTATGGACCATTCTTGTCACTATTCCAAGAGACAAACTTAGTGGAGCATTTCTGTTCACACTGTGAGGAATCAACTTCGTTATTTGAAAACCCACTTCCCAAATGGGCTCTTTCACCATAGTTGTGAGTGGATTTTGAAAATTCAAAATAGTTTGGGAGATACACTCATGGATTTGTGGATTGGATATTATCCTTCTCCAATGGATTTTGTGTATAAGAAGAGCCTATTAAATTGAGCACATAGATCTGTGGACAAACACACAACTCACAAGATAGATCACACAATTTACTCAGCAATTGAAGAATGAAACAGTGCAAAAATGGCTTGCAACTGTGAATGCTTTCATTAATAAAAAGTAATTAGATAATAATTACAATGAAGTACAATGGATAAATGGCCTCAAGCAATTTGAATCATATGTGAGGAAATTCAAAATGGTTTGACTCTACTTGACTGAATGGTTAACTGAACCTTGTCTAAATCATTATTGAAGGACTGAATGGTTAACTGACCTTGTCTAAATCATTATCGGAGTTCATCGGAGTTCTAAATCACAACTCAAGTGTCTAATTCAGTGTTAACTAATCCTAACTGAATGTGGTAGGTGAGAAATGTGCCTCTCTTGCATGCAACCATGAAAACCTAGTGCTAACTGAATGTAGAGGACTAGAACTGAATGTAACCGACTCCTAACTTAGCTTGACTAGTCACCAACTTAACTCAACTGACCTTGGTTGGTATTGACACTCCCAATGGCTCCTAATTTGTTTAGATTGATCTAGGAGGCTCTTAAACTGATGCATGCAAGTGAAATCAGTGGCAGTAGGCCTCAATTAGTGTTCCCCGCACTTTAGTAACCAGACCATGTGCCCCAATTAGGCCAAGTGGACCCAGTGGTGCTAGTGACTAAAAATAGACTGGAAGGACTCCTGATTTAGACATGACTCCTGATTTAGACATATGACCAAATTAGATAAGGGAGGATTAATAATCCTAACACCCCCCCTGAATGCTAACTTGGACAATATGTTGGCCCTGGTAACTAAGACCATAGGTCACCCATTACATCAAGTAAAGTAAAGTAACTGCTCAATTCAAGGAGCTGGGGAAAAAACTATATGGGAAAAAATCGCCCCCTCTAACTAAGCAGATAGAATCAGGATTCAAGTTTGAAAAACTTGAAAATGCATTGCTGCAATCTTTGTGATGTAGCGAAGCATCATGCATGATGTTCTGTGCACAGGTATCCTGGGTCCTGGCATGTAGACTTCTCCTTCTTTTCCCAAAATGATGATGAAAGGAAGGAGGAATGTAACCTTTGTTTCTTGCAGGATGAAGAGGTGTATGATCAGCTCTATTCTTATGAATGTAGTGAGACTGAGCCCTTGTCATGTAGCATCTTACAGGGAGTCTATTACATCTCTCCGAAGGAGGTAATATTGTATGACATAACGCAAGGGTCTTTCCCTTCTGAGTGTCAGGTGGTTTTCTAGGCATCTTCCTAGATTCTAGTTTGGAAGTAGGGACTGGATCTGGATCTAAATCACCCTGAATCTCAATCTCATAAACTGATATAGTTGGATCTGCAATACTAGTGGAAGCTGCAAAAGAAGTAGATGAAATGATTTTAACTTCCCTTGCAAGTGGCTACTGAGAGTACACTGGTTCTGAAAATGGCATGAAGTGTGAGAACTCATATTCCTTGGAGGCATGATTTGCAACACCCTTCGCTATGATGTTCCCAGTAGAGATATATGTGAAATCCACTGAGTAAGGACCAAATATCACTCACTTTGGAGAGCCAGTATGATTCATCTGGTATACAGATAACAAGTTTGAAGGTAGGGAAGGAACATAAAGCACATCTTTGAAATTTCCATGTTCAATATTGATAGAACCCTTCCCTTTGGTTTGAACTTTATTGTTATTGTCCATCTAAATATTAGGACCATCAAAAGACTGCAAAGAATAGAATAATTCTCTGGATGCAACCATATGATTGGTAGCTCCATAATCAATGAGCAAGGCATGTGTTGTTGAGAACCTAGCCTTCAGTGCATGACATGTTTCGAAGTATTCTTCAATGTCTTCTGTGTTGTCATCCTTCCTTGCACTAGCAGGTGCAACAATGTTATGTTTATTCAGAAGGAGAGTCATTTCATCAATTTGTCTTCTCATACAAGAGCTTTCTGGATGAAATCCCCTTCCACAGTAGGAGCAAAGGGTTTTCCCTTTGCCATTCTTCTTGCTTCTCTTAGAACCTGAAGGCTCATTTGACTGCTCTTTATTCACAGGAGAATCATCCTTTTGCTTCCCTTTATGATTTTCTACCTTAGGTCCTCCTACAACCAGTGCTTCATCTCTGGAAGATTGAATGATCCCCATTTGGATCAACTTGTCATGCTCATGAGTGAGAGATTCAATGATAGCATCAAGAGTGGGCATCTTCCAATTTGGAGAAGTGAGCCTCACTGATTGAAAAGTTGATACAAAGACTGAGTATTCTGCACTGATTTTTGAGAGAATGGGAAGGATGAATTGATCATCCTCCTTCTAAACCTTGCATAGATTTAGTTGGAATATCAGGTTCTTGAATTTTGTGAAGAATTCATTCACTGTTTCGAAGCTGGATGGATGAAGACAGATCAACTCATTCTCTAGCTGATGGACCCTCAGTTCATCCTGCTTATCAAATAAGGAAGCAAGCTTATCCCAAATCTCCTTGGGAGTCTTCAATCCTTTTATGTGGAAGAGAAGATCTCGAAATATTGAGAGGCACCGCCATCCAAAGGCTTCATCAAGCCTATTCCAGTACTTTTCTTTGTCATAATTAAGAATTGGCTTTGCCTCTAACTCCATTGTGAGTCTGTAGAGATTCTTTGTGTGAAGCAGTGACTCCATGTCCTCCTTCTAATGGTGGTAGTTTAAGGAAGTGAGCTTCTCCATTGGACGGGCCATTTTGAATGTAGTGAAGAAGATAGAGCTGCTGTAGCGAATGTAGTGAGGAAAAAGAGCCGCTTGTAGCAAATGCAGTGAGAAGAGCTGATAACCTGTAAATCACACAATAAAACAGACAAAATAAGGTCGACAATATGCACTTTTGGAATTTTCATCACACCCAGCATAGTTGATCAAGCAAGCTTGATCAACGATTCCTTTACTTGGGATATTAAGTGGTAAATTCTCTGCTTCTGGTGCAGTATTGGAAGGAGCAAATTTGCTAAAAAAAAATGATCCAACTGGAGATATGAGGAGGAGAAGTGCCTTGTTCACCGAGGCTCTGATATCATATTAAATTGAGCACATAGATCTGTGGACAAACACACAACTCACAAGATAGATCACACAATTTACTCAGCAATTGAAGAATGAAACAGTGCAAAAATTGCTTGCAATTTTGAATGCTTTCATTAATAAAAAAGTAATTAGATAATAATTACAATGAAGTATAATGGCTAAATAGCCTCAAGCAATTCAAATCCTATGTGAGGAAATTCAAATTGGTTTGACTCTACTTGGCTGAATGGTTAACTAAACCTTGTCTAAATCATTATCAGAGGACTGAATGGTTAACTGACATTGTCTAAATCATTATCGGAGTTCATAGGAGTTATAAATCACAACTCAAGTGCCTAATTCAGTGTTAACTAATCCTAACTGACTATGGTAGGTGAGAAATGTGACTCTCCTGCATGCAGCCATGCAAACCTAGCACTAACTAAATGTAACTGACTCCTAACTTAGCTTGACTAGTCACCAACTCAAATCAACTGACATTGGTTGGTATCGGCACTCCCAGTGGATCCTAATTTGTAGGGATTGATCTAGGAGGCTCCTAAACTGATGCATGCAAGTGAAATCAGTGGCACTAGGCCTCAATTAGTGTTCCCCACATTTTAGTAACTAGAACATGTGCCCCAATGAGGCCAAGTGGACCCAATGGTGCTAGTGACTAAAAATAGACTGGAAGGACTCCTGATTTAGACATGACTCCTGATTTAGACATATGACCAAATTGGACAAGGGAGGATTAATAATCCTAACAGATCCTCCAAGCATTAAGAACTCGTATGAAGAAGAGGTAATGATCATCGTAAGAAGTTTTTCCTAAAGAAGAGAATTCACTCCAGGTTGCATGGGATCTAATTTCTCCATGCATAGATTCACTACATCATGCATGGATACATATTTTCAAGTTAAAGATGCATTAAGTTTCCATGAAGGAATAATATCAAGACCGAGGGACTCTCATAATCTCCACAAGGAAGTAGAGATCAAGAGGGAGCCTACACAAAACAATAAAGGATAAGTTTATTTTATTTTATTTTTATTTTTATTTTGATAGTTATATGCTTTTATAAATCAAATCTAAATGCTCTTGAATGTGTTTTAATTACAATCATATAGAGATATGTATTCATGGGATTAGGAATTGTGTTATGGTAAAACATGTTGAGCATATATGTTGACTGCCTTTTCTTTTATTGGAAAATAATAGATCTCATGAAGCACATGTTATGATTAAGGGCTACATTAATTTCTTTCATGAGATATATAGGGCTGCATAAATATTTATGAATATAAGGCTGCAATTTTCATATGAATACATAAATAATTTGCATGGATACAAGGCTGAAATTTTCATATGAATATAGTGCTGCATAAAAACTTCATGAAATATGAATGGGGTTATGATAAAACATCGATTAAATATATGCACATAACCATATGATCCATTGAAAACACTAAATTATTGATGTGATTAAATATCATGAGATGTGGTTATACTGAAACTTTGGTTAAAATGTTTTGCATGCCTATGTGAGATTTTTATCATTACATTGAAATGACTGGATTGTGCAGGGTTGCTAATAAATTGATTTGGATTGTAGGTAAATACCATATGCTATGAACCAGAAGCGGAGCAAAGACATGCATTGGATAAGGAACCATTCCAATGGAATATTATGAGAGAAAGCATGATGCTATGAAGCAGGAAGATTCTAGGATCAGATCGAGAGGTCTTAATGTCTCATGGGAAGAAACCAACAATAATATTTTATCCAAAATAGGAAGCCCTAATTTGGATGAAGAGACTCCTGAAGGTAATTTATTTATCCCAGTTATATTCATATATGTGTTAGACATAAATGAGTATGAGTCTCCGTGATGGAGGACTCAAATTTATGATTCTCACATCCTAGATGTTGAGAGGGAGAAGCTAAATTTGTTGGCTCCTGAAAAACCAGTGGAACTGGTTAATTAAACCTCATGCTATGTAGAGACCTGCATAGTTCTTATATTTAGAAGGAAGCTATATGTAAGAATATTGGATGATTCTTAATTTTATGTGTAACAATCACTAGATAATATTTTCTTATGTTGAGGAAAATGTTCAGTAGATTTATTGAAAGGATTCAAGACAATGGACTATAAGTCCATGACCACACACATGAAGATAACTCTGATTATTATTCATATTTGTAGGATCTTACTAGATGTTAGATATACCTAGTTAGCACCAGGATCAAATATATGCTTTGCAGTCAGTACATAGTCATGTATAACAAAGCATGTGTTGTAGTACCTAATCGCTATGAGTGAATGTGAATTTAGACATATATCATTCAACGAAAGAAAGTTTCAAGGATATATGGATTCTGACTAGTACAGTGATCAAAGAAATACCACATCAAATATGTTGCTCCAATTAGAGCATGTTGTAAATAAACAAAAGATTTAAGAGGTTCCTAGCTAGTTATATACGAGACATGGTGCGGAAAGGAGCAATACAACTCCAACACATATCCACAAATGAGCAAAATTGTCAGCATGCTTTCTAAAGCCTCTATCCAGGACAAGCTTGATGTAATATAGAATGACTCCTCTAGATGAAGAGGGAGTATTGATGATTCTTCATAGGAATCAATAGTTAAATTCCCCACTAATTAGTCATGGTACATGACTCAGACAGCCAGGGGTTGTAGAATCTATTATGGAGAAAGTCCACATGAGCAGAGACATAGTGAAGGTCTCAGAGATTATCAAAAACTCAAGAAGAGTTATAGTCGAGACAGTTGGGGAGAATTCAAAACACTTGGAGAGGTTAGATAGCCACACAGTTGGCTAGTGGGATTCTATGGTACAAATACAAAATCAGTATAAAAGTGATCATGCTTGGGAGAACATCATAGATAATGGAAAGCTCTCAAAGAACTTATTCATATAGTATAAGATTCTAGAAGTTAACAAATGTTGAAGATTGAAAGGAAAGATGAGATTTCTTTTCTAAAAGAACATTACACATTTAAATGTGTCGTAGTTTCTTTTTTTGTATAGTTTCTATTTTAGGGAAACTACATTTTGGATCGAATCCAAATGAGGCTACCATGGATAAGTAGTTGGTTGGTCTCTTAAGGTACTTAACATACCTGTTGTATTTAAATATGATTACCACTAAGCATATGTTAGAGTATATTTGGGGTATATTAGAATAAGTTCTTTATTGTATTTTGATACATGGTAGACCTATTATGTATCTTGGGATTAGATTTGTGTATTGCGGTTAATGCTATAGAAGCTAAGTGTATTGTTGATAGTACTACCTGTCGAGGAGTAGTGTATATTGGGAAGCCACCTACTGGGGTGAAAGAATTGAGCCTACAATTATTAGGTGTTAGAGTCAAGCTTTCTGAAGAAAAAAAACCTTGGTGTTTCATGTTGAAACACATTAATATCAAGTATCACTTCGTCGGAGTCATGGCCATGTAAGGTGAAACTTCAGTACATAGCTACTGATGAAACAGATTGCAGATGTGTTGACAAATCTGATGTTAGTGACGAAGTTCAAATACTTCCTAGATAAGCTTGGTATGCTAGAAAATGCATGGTATGGAAGAAATTCCTAGGAAAGCAAAGAATGCCTCCCTCATTGAGAGGGGGTGTTGATTGTACAACATCAAGAGTCATTCTCCATAATTATGTTGCATCAAGTCGGGACATGTGTTATATAATTTCCTATCTAAATCCTCATATGATTTAGGTGGTGATGCTCATACTATAAAGTCTTGTGTTGTATCAAGTCATTTTGGTGTAGACTTGTGGTGTATAAAGTATGGAATTGTGTTGTATCAAGTCATTTTGATTATCATAGATGGTACCCCATGAGATGAATGTCCAATTATGGAATGAGGACCCAATTAGTTATTATACTTACTCTTATCATGGGTGTTAGCACTCATAATTGCACCCAAGGTTGTGGGAAGGAAGATCCCGAGGTAACAGTAGAACCACTTTAGGAAAGGGAGCTATATTCCTCGTTTCTAGAGAGGGATCTCTCACAAATGTATAACAAGGCCAGACATATTGTCACCGAATGAATATCAAATATTGGTGGTTGAAACAAGGTAAAGATATATTGGCTATGGAGTCACAAATGCCAGAAATACTGAGCAGTTTGCACAGGAAACATTTGCAAGAGAAAGGTAGTACTTCGATCACAGTCGATATGTTTTGGGTCTGGTGAAAAATGAAGAACAATGACAGTCCATCAATGTAGAGCACCGCAGGGAGGAATTCTACAACAACTTTGGAAGAAAATTTTGGTGAATGTCCAAGACAATGGACAGAGCATAAGAATATGAATTATGAACCATTATACACTAGTCAAAGACATGAAGAAAACATAATGTAAAGAAATAAAATGAAGTACATGCATGTAAAGAAAGGAAATTACAGACTGTAATTGAGAAATACACAGGAATTCTTGCATTCAAATAACCAAAATTTGGCTCTGTAACTTGTATTAAATCAAAATATCATAAATACAACAGTCTTACAAGTTCCAAACCAAACCCTTCTCCCTCTGTGGGGAGCATATTTATAGTGTTTGGGCCCCTGAGACCAACCTCGAAATGGGGCCAAAATTAGTTACAAAATTAGCAACAAACTGTATTGTGGTGTTTTCTCCATGGATAGCATAAAATAGAAAGTGATGGAGGCAACACTCCAGTTGGACCCCAAGAGGTGCTACATCTTCAAAATCCAGGCTCTCCTGATTACTTTACACCTGTATCTTCAGTTCTAATCACGATTTAGGCATATCATCATTGGTGTAGCTTGTATTTAGCCTTGCCGTAATTTTCAATCACCTTCCATTGGTTAACCATTGGCATTTATAGCTTTGTCATTTCTTATTCCAATACGTAGAGTTCTAGGTTCTCCAGATAGGAAGGAGATGGTAATTTTGTGCACATAACTCTGAAATCAAACAGTAATTCAAATTCACCAGATAATTTTTTGACCACAGTTTTACCTGAAAGCGACTGTTGAGCCATGTCTTCAAATTTCCTATGTTCTTGTCTGCAATCGATCAATCTGTCATGATACTCTTTCTGGGACAACATTGGTCCTTTTCTTCCCAAAAGAAGGGGAGCCCTCTTTTGACCAAAGGAATAAAAGACGAAGCAAATTCGTTAACCTGCTTGTGCATGAAGTTCCACTTCGCTTCGACCATCTTCAAGTGATGGTGTTTGGGTACCACTCTCCTGGCCCATGTAATGACCAAAATTCTATCTTGGATATTTACCCGTATGATGTCTTCTTTAGTTAAACTGTTCAAAAATTTGATTGCGCCTTCAGCTGTGTCGAGGGGCCTTTTGTTCAGGTCCAGTTTTTTCGTCTGAATATGCTTTTTGGCCGCCTGTGTGGCACTTTATTTATCTTGGATAAAATCTAACTATGGCTGTCACTTGGTTGTTTCTGGTATTATCATTTCCCAGATGAGGTGCTTTTCCCCTTGTAGGGTTGCTTGGCCTGAAGCATGTTTTGTTAATTTGTTTTTTTTATGCTCCAATTCTTCACAACGATCTTCCAACTTCTCTCTTATTCCTTCCTTGACCTCAACTATATCCATCAGGTCCTTATTCTATTTTCTTAGACCGGTGATTTATAGAGCTTTGATACTTACTTGGGACATGGATTGAGAGAGCGAGTTCACACCAGATATCTTAGAAGACTGAACCACATGCACTGGCTATCCTTGATCCCTTTCCTTCTAAATCAGCCTGCCTTGCTTTGAAGGATCTTTTTTCCCCGACCCAGAGCTCTGCACCTTTCTCCCACCATTTTTCCTGTTCTTCATGTTTGAGCAATCTAGCCTTAAAATTGATCAAATTGGTGTTTAAGGATTCCTTCTCTTTCTCAATTTTGGTCAATTCAGTAATTTGTATGAGCCGAGTAGTTGGGATGTATAGATTTTTGTTTAATAGTTGGATTGTACCTTCCTTGTCCTTTAGTAACTTTTGTGTGGCGGTACCTTTGTCTCCCGGGATGTCTACTACCGATATATCCACCTGGAGCTTCTTGATATGGACTTAGTGAGATTTGTTCTCTACCTTCTCCTTTTGGAGCATTTCTTCAACTCTTTTCTTACCAACAATTAGTTTGGATATCTGCAAGGTGGTGTGGAGCATATCAGTGTAAAGGATGTCACTTATCCCTTGGTGTAAGTGAATCATGTCAGTTTTAGGGACCCTCTTCGGATCTACCTTCAGCTCAGCTACTTTGTCCCCTGTAATCACATCCAAATTCAACGCGCCCTTCGCTTGGTATCTGACAGTCGCTAAGGTACTCTAGCCTAGAATATTTTTTACTTCATCACACAACTTCAATCTCTCCTCAAAATACTTTTCACCAGATTCTCTGTATTTCTCTAGCGGCTTAGCTTTATATTTGTATTTATCTATTGCCTCCTTAGGGAAATTTCTAAACATGTATTCCTGTATTTCGAAAGTCAGACCTTTAAATTTCACATTTTTCTTTCTCCCCTTATCCTTTGCACTCTTCACGAGTTCACCCAGTTCTTAAGTTTTCTGCTTCTTGGATGTTCTAGCCATGTCTCCTTCATATACATCCATGGCTTCTGGGCATTCTCTTTTATTTCCTTTTTCAGACAGGCTATCCAAAGGGGTGATCTATGTGACCGCAACCATGATTATGGAGATGTTTTGCTGGGGGGGATGTACCTACCGGTGCAGAGGAATTCGAATTCTCTGGCATATCTTCATCGGAGTTAGCCTTTCCAGGATATTTCATACAATTTTCCTTCTCCACCAACCCCTCCACTTCAACGTGCTCGAATGGCTTGTTTTTATTGGCTTGCCTTCTATTAGAGATGATGTGGTGAGGGTCATAGTTAATCACAACCTCCACTACAAACCCTTTCTCTCTGAGAAAATTTTCAATCATTGGCAGGGCTGATTTGTTTTTAACCGTGAAAGGACCAACTACCCATGGAAACTTAATATCTACGAGCTTTCTGAAGCTTAGGAAATGTTCATCTTCGGTTGTTAGCCTCTGCCTAATCAACTCTAGTGCAACCATTCTCAATGTAATAAATGCCGGCAGGACATATGGTTGGTGAGTAAACCCATAGACCTTAATCACCGTATTGTCCTCGGAGAGAAACCAATCCCCTACTCTCCTTTCAGGGGATAATTGCAACAGACTCTTCATCTCTAGGAGGACCCTTGGCAGCCTCTTTTGGAAAAGGACTTCATATACTGGTGCCATGAGGATATTCATGAAATTGCAATAATATTTATGCATGTCCTATGTTATAACCATCTCTGGTAGTTGCAGGTTGTTCTCATTGAAACTCAAAAACATCTTCATAAGGAGAGATTAAAACCTGAAGGTTCCCGACTGACGAAAAATTACTCAACTAAAAATTGATGTTTCTAGACAAGAATTCATCAAATTGCAGACATGTGGATAGTGAATACTGACTCAATGTTTCTAACGCTACTTGGCCTAAACTGAGGGTGAATATTATAATCAATAAAGGTTCGGTGACAAATTGGTTCGAGTCCATACCTAAGAACTCGCTTACTAGGGTTATCACAGATTGCGTCTCTTCATTAAACATGTCGAAATCAATGGGGAAAAGAGGTTTCGATAACTGGATCTCTGGATTCAAACAGGTTTTAAGAAAAGATTCCTTTTGCTCGACTGAAGACTCTTGAAAAAACCAGAGTATATCTTATTCATTATACTCACTGGACATATGGGTAAAATCAAAAGGGATTAGCAGAGTGTTTCAGATGGTAAGGGAATTTATGGGACATAACATCCTAGACATAGACACGTCCATTACTACACCTTCAGAAGGAGAATAGTTACCTACGCACTAGTCTATGAATTCCGGGCAACTAGGGGTTTTCTCAACAAAGAAGTAAAAGAAAAAGGAACTGAACACCCCATGAGTGTTGATTCCCTACAACTTAAGAGTTTTTAGTTTACTCTGAGTGACTTCGATACTATCATGTAGTATGATAGTGTCGAAAACCTCCGAATCTTTATCCACTAGGGCTTCTTCAGCTCCATGAAATTCGAGACCTTGAGCCTCTAAATCTTCTGTTTCGGCCATGAGAAAATAGTTTAATAGAGAAAATACGTACTGGGTTAGTTGACAGTTTGATTTGGAAGTTCGTCCAAGGTGGCGCTGTCTGCAAAGTCTAAACCCTCGCTTTTTGATGCTCCAAAAGAAAAAATGGAATAAATCCACGTGCCGAATTTCATACTATTTTATTCCCTTATCTGACCACACATCTTTCCAGCTGGATAAAATAATTGTCATAGATATGGGACCTAAGAGTCTTGAGCCGTGTGATCTTGACCACTGGTATTTGTACTATCATGTTTCCTCCTCACATCCCCCTGTGCATTTCCGACTCGCAGGATTTAACCTCCTCCCTCGATCTTAAACTCTTTTTACCATCATGTCTTCCAAAGTGGAGAGATTTACCAAATCCCACAATTTTCAACCGACATTTATTCTGCGCAAGTACAGCTGGTGGAATAGATCCTCGTCGATCCCTACTGTCAAATAGATCCCCTCTTTAGCACATTTCGTGAATTTTGAAACACTATTTCCCATGAGCATCTTCGATCAGCGAAATTTATTTTCGTCGTCGATATAAGACTTTTGTGATCTCGATTGTCGAAAGCTGCCGATGTTTAACCTATTTTTCCAATTTGAAATGTGCCTTTTGATGGTACATTTAAAACTCACTAAATGACTGCCCGCCATTGATCTGCTTCATCTCTTTCTCCCGACCGTTGAAAGGTGCTTCATTCTTTGTCATCTTCCTGACTGGGGTCTTCTCTTTCTCTTGCAGGACCAACACGAGGAGGCTTGTCTATGACTCTAGACCTTGGGATTCCCTTCATTTGATGGACCATGGCCAATGCGGGCCACTCTATTCTTATCAAATTTTGGACTCCCTTCTTAGAGCCTTTCCTTTCTTTTAGAAATCCCATTACAGCTCTCGAGTTTCCTTGACATGAAAATTTTGTAGGCTTTGTTTATTCCCTTATGGGCTTGAAATCCTTTCGTCTATTTAGCACAAATCAGGTGCTAACAATGGGAACAATATTGTTAATCCCCTAGGTCTTGGGTTACTGTTATTGTTATATTATTGGTCATCTTGGCTCATTATTTGTGATTGTATACTTTGTTTCCTATATATACCAAGGAGATCATATTTTAGGGGCCATCAATATTTATTTGTATACATAATATGTAAATGAGTCTCCCCCCTCGAAGTGGTATTATTATCCATTCACTTATTCTCATTTTTTAAACTTGAAATAGTTCAATTAGGTCCTTTTATGCTTATTTTCGTATTGGTACATAACATTTGGTATCAAAGTGAACAATATTTAACTTGGCTCCTCAAACTAGGCATATAACTACTTTTAGTCTAACCTTTTTCTTCGATCATTTTCATTTATAGAATTTTTCCAGGGTTGATATAAAGCATAGCGAAGTACATGAAATGAAATATTTCGACTATGATTCTCTATAGTTTCAAAGTTACAAGTAGTACAAGTTAAGACTTTTGTCTAGTCCCCAAACAATACTTAAACAACTAGTTTTGGGAAAACAATGATATATAAAGATTGAGATCTCCAAATTGAGTGCTATTGGTGGCATTGGATAGAAGATAGAACAAGGTGTTATAAGTCCAAATTTCATATATATTTGGTAAATATTGGCACACAAACAATTTGTGCAATTTCTCTCTTGAAACGGGGAAAAAACAATATGTTATAATTACTTTACGATAACTTTCACTTATATGATTCAAATTGCATGGCATCAGTAGTATCTTGGAAAGTATATATCAACCAACATCCTATTGAATTTTTTTTAATATTTTGA
The DNA here is from genome assembly GCA_001517045.1 of Pseudotsuga menziesii. NCBI lineage: Eukaryota > Viridiplantae > Streptophyta > Pinopsida > Pinales > Pinaceae > Pseudotsuga > Pseudotsuga menziesii. The sequence continues at coordinate 663,988 of LPNX010963367.1, read as the reverse complement.
GCAATAATGAAGATATTTGAACTTTGAAACTTTTAACACTAAATTTTTGAATACTTGAAACACTGAATCAATCATCCACATGAGACAATATATACCCTAGGAAAACCCTCTTAATACAGAGGATGAAAAACCCACCAATTCTTTATGAGTATATTAGATAGATTTGCAGATAATGGTTTACAAATAGTAGATTTCCCGATAAAAGAGAACACATAGAAATAGAGAATAATAATCAGTTGTAATAACTACAATGAACTTTCCATATGCCTAGCATATTAATAACAAGCCAAATACACTTCCATGCAAACTAGGGCGAATGGTTGTATGCCATTTATGCACCCACACATTACAATTTCAAATTTCCTTCTTGGAATAATCAATCCATGCATTGAAATCTTCTTCATGCACAACTAATGCGTTATACCTTCAATCATGGACTTTGACTGATATTGGAGTGAACTCAATCTCTCACTGAATATTGATCACTTAGTTAATGTGCTAACATAAGTGTTATGGTGATCAACTAAAGTGTCATCCATGCAAACCATTTTATATTATTTTATTTACTATTATTAACTTTGCATGGACTACTGTAAGTTTATTAATTACTTAACTCAATGCATACATTAATATTCCAACTGATATTTTAACTAAAGTATTAATTGAGGCATTCATATTTAACTAAACCTTTATAACTACAGTTTTATATCTTGAGTTTATCCAATTTTCTGCATGGTAAATTTGAATGATCTTTTCTTATTATCTCATGGCATGAGATGTACACAATTTTATGCATGCAATTGGTTGTGTATAGATAGGAAAAATATGTCACTTCTAATAAAGTGTATGCAGAATAATAAACGATTGTATATGTTGTGTTTGGTGTTTTGGAATAGTTTTTATGTAATATCCCAAAGGTAAGTCTCAAACACCTGCAATTTTGGTTATTTTCTTTTATGATGGAACTAAGTGCTTGGACCATGAACCATGGATATTATGATGTTTATTATTGAAGTTATTATTATTATTATTATTATTTATATTATTATTACTACTACTATTATAATTAATAATGGCACAACATGACAATAATGGTGCTGAGGGGTTCTGGATATTCATATGAGAAGGGGTTTGGGTTAGGAGTTGCATCTCCCACTAACATTACTTTAGGTTTCCAAATTTTATAAATTTTGGACCATGGGGGTCATACAACCCATAATTAATGTCTTGCATGCAATAATTGCGCCCTCACTGGTGAAAACATTCCTCATATGGTTGTTAATATGGCCCACTCTCACTGCAGTCGTGAACTTATGCACATGTTTGGATAATTATGGTCAGAATTGCACCTAGTTTGAGTTATTGTCAGTTAATTTTGAGCTAATTAAGTTAAAATGAGTTACAATCAGCTAATTTGAGCAACTTTGGGATTAATTGAGTTAAAATCAGATAATTTGAGTCAACTTGAGTTTAATTGAGTTACAATTAGTTAATCTGGGTTAGTTCGAGTTTAACTGAGTTATATTTAGTTAATCTGAGTTTAATTGAGTTGCAGTCAATTAATTTGAGTTGGTCTCTAGTTACACTAGCGAAACTAGTGTAATTGCCAATTAGTTAGAGTCAGTTGGATAATTGGAGTTGGCTTCAGTTAATTAATGTATTTTTATGGGTTAAAGTTAGTAATATTCAATTAATAAGATGTATTTTAGTTTTCTTTAGTGGATGAGAGTTATCTTGGGCTAATTTGGCTTAGTCCTAGTGAATTTGAGTTGTCTTCAATTCACGGGAGTAAATTATGGGTGAATTCAAGTCATCCTCATGTAGGAGGAGTAATTCAGGAGTGATTAAGAGTTAGTTAAGATGGATTAGAGACAATTTTGATGAAATCAAATTAGTTAAGGACCAAAAGTGTCATTTTCAGTGTTTTAAAGTCAGTCTTAGTGAATTCAATTTTCTCAATGAAGAACTTGAATGGATCCGTGAGTCTTTTTTAGGAATCCCCAGTGGTTGAGAGTCCTTCCTTAGTGGTCTAGAATCACATTTTTGGAGGCAATTTGAGTTAGCCTAAGGACATTTAAATTTCCCAGAGGGTTGGTAATTCATTGTTTGTGCATGTCTAGGATTGGAGCAGAACAAGGCACTGGTTGGGTTGCGAATGCCAAAGGGATATTTGACCATTATACTTACACAATTTTGTAGTGAATTTTGCTTACAAATCTAGGAGGATCTGGTGAACCATTCTATTGGTCTTAGAGACCAATTATTCATGCGTTTTAGATGCCCTAGTAGGGATCCAAAGGGTGTCTGTGGTAGTATTTTCCATGTGGCATGAATTCCCTAGTAGGGATTCAACTTGTGGTTTCATGAGAGTTGTTTCTCATTTTTTTTGAATGCTCCAGTGGATATTAAAGTCTATGCTTGCAATACCCTCTATTTTAGCCCCTGGACATATTATTATTGTTGTTATGTTGGACATAGTGGCACAAGGTTCCTAGACTATGGTTTGCACAATATTATTATTTTATTATGTTGAACTTATGAAATAGAAATAACCAGATGATCGGTGCCACAAAAGAAGGTATGAGGAACCATGATGTTGCAAACAAGCGATTGTAGAAAAGTGTTTACCTATGTGTGTTTAACCTATGTTGATTTTGTACAACCTTATCATGTACTTTATGGACCCTCTTTTTCATGTACCCTCACGTGTTATGTTACTCCTTGGTTTTATTTACCTTGAGATTAATTTTTATTTGAGGATTGGAGTCCCCCTCTCACCTAGTGCACCCTCATGAGTTGGATTAGTGTGCCTCTTGATGCAACCACTTGATGTGTAACTCCTATTTGTTATTTATGGAGTGTAACACTCTTTCTTTTATATGTGTCTCTCTCAATTTGGATTGATCATGAAGGAATTTGATTTGCTTCTATTGTAAGTCACTCTTTTGTGTTGATTCATGTTTTTGCTTTTGTTCTTGTGTTTGGAACTCGTGGTTTGATTTTTTCATTATTGGTATGATATCCTTGTTGATCTTGTTCCTAAGCAAATTTACTTTGTATCCAATAGTATTTTTCATGGAGCCACTGGAATTTCCTTGTATTAGAAGTGATATTTTCCATTGGGTTGTGGTTGGACTGTTGTCCCACAATCACTAGAATTTCCCAAAAGTGGAAATAGAGGTCATAATTTCCATTGTGATGTGGTTGGACTGATTTCTTGAGAGAATTTGTGGTTGAGTGCACCCTTTCTTGTGGAATCATGGTTCCGTATTGGGGGTGACCTTTTCAAAGTAAGTTTTGGCTTGCATTGTGTCTACTGCTGGGTGGAGCGTGGCATAGTTGATTCCAATTGCGTATTTGAAAAAGTTAAGTGCTTTATCTCATGTTTATTTAATTTATTTGACTCTGATATTATTTATTTATGTATGCACATGAAATTTTTGATGAAATTTATGAGCTATTTTTGGAATAAACTTCTCATGGAATTCAATCTATTTAAGCAAGTAAATTTTGTGAAGGAATTGGAAACTAGTTTTTGGGATTTTGTGCACAAATTGTTTGAGGAAATGATTCTTTGGAACATACGCTACATAACTGATATTTATACCCTTTTTCACTATATAATGTGTATTTTTTTGGTACAATAGCCTTGGAATGGTTTAATACACTTCTCTTTGATGCTTCTACCTTTTATTCAAAAAATAGATCTTCGATTGGATTGTTTTGCATAGTTTAGAGACTTGGAACATAAAGTGTTTGTAAATATGCCTGAGTGTTATTTTTATGATTATGTATTATAAATAAACTTTAAATCTATGGGGGAAGGTGAGGGGAAATATTCTTAATATTTTTTGGGAAATGTCTACTGAAATTTTAGATCAGTTTCCAATTTCTAGCTCCTTCAATGGAATTGTTTTGATTGGATTTTTGACTTTGCATATGAAGTGTTTGACGAAATGTTAGAATGATATATACCTATGCTATGACTGATAAAACATGTTATTTGGAGTTGGAATGGATTTTTAATGATTCTGTGAGTTGTGGATTTAATTATTCTTGTGATTCCTAGAATTACTAGTCAATTCGGATGAGTAGAATTAGCTAGTTTTGTGAGTTATTTAATGGACTGTATATTGGAGGAAAGATACATACATATGATTGCAGGTGAAACCTGCTACATTTTTCATGAGCTACGATATTCATATATTTCACTTTATTTGGCATTTGGAAGGCTAAATTGGAAACTAGGTACATTGAGGTGAAAATTGATAACTAGTTGTGGATTGAAATTTATGTTTTCGTAAAAATGGAATGCTACAGCCATGTGCTCTATTTCTAACATGTTATTGTGTTTTAGGTGGCTAATTATCAGGTGTGATCCTTTACTTATGGATGTATTGCATTTTGGTTCAGTTATTTAAACTCAATTCCTTGCAACAAATATTAACTAGTTTAATTGGAATTGATGGAAAATATCACCTTATGTGCAATTGGAATGATATGAAAATAAACATTTAATTTGATGTAGGTGCATGCTTAAATATGTTGTTAATGTATGTAAGATTTATTTTGGGTTTAATGGCATGGTTACAAGTTGATTTTGTGCAAGACTAGCTACTTTTATTGGAAAACTAGTTAACTAGTCTTGTGGACTCTCTTTCATAATTACCATGATTAATTATTGTAATTTTGATAATTATGTATTATTTACATGTAATTAGATGTCATTAATCCATTGGGATGGATAATCATTGTTTTTTTTTTAAATTGTATTTGTGATAAGTATCGTCATGTGTGCACTAAGTGTCGTTAAGTGTCGTGTCGTAATTAACACCTTAATTACTAATTAACTGTGAATAAGAATAGTTAGCCTTTAGAAGTGGTTATCATATCTGATATGGCTTGGATTGAAGGTATGATGATGTTATATGATGCTAAGAAAATTTTCCAGCCCTTGGATCATTTTTTGAAATAGCTATTGAATTTATTTTAATTTATTGGTAATTAAAGGGATTTTGTCGAAATTAAATCACAGAAAATGAAATTAAATATTTGTTTGAATAATACACTGTGATAAAATTATCCAATTAGACTTAGAGAGATAATGATATGGCCCTGAGACCCTTTGATAGTCCCAAGGGACATTACAATGCTTGACCTGGGAGGTCAAAAGTGTTGTTTTGTGTGATTATCCAATAGGAGAGGGGGACAATTCTATGTGGAAATATCATCTTGGCTGCGTTAGCACCCGAGGGAGAGGGGGATAATACCGAATGGGTGTCTAGGCCCAACTGCTCTCTAGTTTCAAATTATCTAGTAGATATCCGAGTTGAGAATTGACCTAGGAGGTCAAAAGTGTTGTTTTGTGAGATTATGCAACATGAGAGGGGGACAATTATGTGTGGAAATTCCATCCTAGTTGTGCTAGAACCTGAGGGAGAAGGGGACAATCTCGAGTGAGTGTCTAGGACCAGATTCTCTCTATTTTCAATTTCTCTAGTAGATATCCGAGCGGATAATTGACCTGGGAGGCCAGAAGTGTTGTTTTGTGAGATTATCCAACATGAGAGGGGGACAATTCTGTGTGTAAATCTCATCCTGGTTGCGCTAGAACTTGAGGGAGAGGGGGGAAATCATAAGAGGTTTTCTAGGCCCATATTATCTCTATTTTCAAATGTTCTAGTAGATATTTGAGCTGAGAATTGACCTGGGAGGTCCGAAGTGGTGCTTTGGGAGAGGGGGGCAATCCTAAGACTGACCACTGCTCGGATTTTTGGGAGAGGGGGACAATTCCAAGAAAAGAAGCGCATCATCCATTAGTTTCCATCCTAGAAGATACCTTCTAGTGTGATATCCTGGAACCTCGGCTTGGGGGTGATATTTTGACGTGAAAACATATGCTAATTAGAGATCTATGACTAGGAGGAAAATTGTCATGTTGCTTCCAGTTGCATAGATCAAGATAAGTACTTATAACCTTATAATTCAATTGTTGTATGCATATTATGATGTATTAGGAAGGCTAATTGTGTACACTTATTGTTAAATTAAATTATAGATTCATCATGTACTAACTTTGATGTTGGATTGACAACCTCTAGGAATATATGTGTTTCCTTGAGCTAGTATTTTATATTTTGATGTATAGATGTAAACTTGTTTAAGAAATATGATAATGGGAAGCCATATTTATACTTATATCACATATCTTAATTTCCTATGGGATTTGTATCTGGTTTATCAATAAATAAATCGTTAAAACTTATATTGTTTAGGAGCAAACTCTTAGTGCAAATATTATTGATCGATTTGAGATGTTAGTACCATGCTTTGTTTAAGTTTTTATCAATTATTTTAGGACTGATATGGACTATCATGTGGTTGTACATATCATCCCCATATGAGGGAATCCCCTATCATGTTGGTTTTAAAACTATGCCATGAAACCATGTGAAAAGTTATAGCCAAGTTAAAGAGGTGTTGGTTTAACTAGTTAACCTAGAAAATTTAAAGTAACTACCAAATGACCAAACCATTTTGAATAAACATATCCATTGCGATAAGATAAGAATTCATCCCTCTTTACCTTGAAGAGATCCCATGCACCCTTCCTTACCCATGACCTAGGTTAGGTGTGTTACACTTTACAAATTTTAAATTTTTTTTTTGTGTTATTCAACATTAGTTGTGAGGTCAGATTTGTGATAGCGTAAAGTCCCAACATACCATGATCCTTATCTCAATGGGAATGTCCACAGTAGTGGTTCAACTACTAACATAATGGTTGGCTATGAGATGAATATTTGTGCTTGTCTTGGAATAGTTTCTACAACTTTAAAATATCATGTCCTCTTTTTTTGGCAATGGTTGTGAGGCATTGTCCATCACAATATATAAATTCTAACATACCAATGTCTTCATGTCAATGAGGGTGTCGGTGTCCACATATCCTATAAACATAATGATTGGTTGGCTGTAAAATGAGTAGGTGTCCATGTGAAATCAATTTCCCTATGTCAAAGGGGGTGTCAATGTTTATGTAGGTAGTGACCATCCTATAGAAATAACGGTTGATTAGTTGTGAGATGAGTTGGTGTTGATGCAAGTAGTGCCCATCCTACTAACATTGATTATGAGATGAGTGTGCATGCTTACTTGGACTCCCCCACCTCCTATATGTAACATGTTGTACATGCATGTCTATAAATAATAGTGGGGGTGTCAATGTAGGTATTGGAGCTCATACTGACATAATGGTTGATTGGTATGTGTACTTGCTTAGTTTCTCTCTCCACATCTATGGAAGATGTTTCATAGAGGTGTGTGAATAATAATGGGGTAACCATGTAGGTAATGGGCCTCCCACTTACATACTGGATGGTTGTTTGCAATATGAGTATGTGTGCTTACTTGGGCCCCCTCTTCCTTTGTGGAACATGTTGTATGGATGTGTGTGCATAATAAAGGGGGTGTATGTGTAGGTAGTGAACCTCATACTGACATAATGATTGATTGGTACATGTGTCTTCTTGGTCTTCCCCTCCTCCTATATGGAACATTCTTTTTGAACCAAGAGTAGGATCCTTCTATTACCAAAGAAAAATAATATGTACAAATTTTCCATGGTTAACCTACTCCCAGTGGGCCATATTAAACCATAACAAAGAGATAGACCAACCATAAGATTCATTGCCTATCAAACAAGCCAAGACCTTGACCTCGCCCAAGAGGGAAACCAAGCTATACCACTATTTTTCAACATTAACAAAGAGAACAACAAACATGAACAATTTGTGGAAAACTGTGGAAGTGTGATTACTACAGAAGCTGCAAAAGTTGCGGAAGTTACAAAAAATGTGGAACTGAATAGCAAGTTGCAAAAGCTGCATAATAGGTTGCAAAAGTTGTGAAACAAGTTGTAGAAATATATAAAACAAGTTGTAGAAAGGTGCGGAACCTGGAGAATAGGTCGCCGAAGTTTCAAAAGAAGTTGTGGAAGTTGTGAAACAAGTTGTACAAATCTACGAAACAAGTTGCAGAAAGTTGCGGAAATTGTAGAAGCTGCATAATAAGTCGAGGAAAGTTGTAGAAGCTACAAAATCTATGGAACCAAGCTTCTAGAGTGTGTCCATTTGCATATTGAAGGCCACATGTGCACCTACCCTTGCACGTGTGCAACCAACCATCTAGAGTCACGCATCCACAAGCTAATTGATAGGTACTCAATTGTGGAAAATGGGTGATGCATCCATAAGCTAATTGTCGGGTACTCACTTTCACACTCACATCCATGGAGAGAATATCCTTCTCAACAAGGTATTGAATTCTCGTTTTAATCTGTGCAACTTTGAATTGAATAGAATCGCTAAACCTTAGAGAATTCTTCTTAATGGTTCCTTCATTTGCTAAGTATTTAGCCAGTTTGTTTGCTTTCCATCGAACATGGCTAATGGTACAGGCTTCAATCTCGGAGAGAAGGGTCGCCAAATGCTTAATGCAACTTTCTAGGCTCAAACACTTGGATATGGCTCTAACAGGAGTAACACATTATACAACTTGATGAGAACTTTATACTGAAAACAACAACTCTAGCCATAAAAAATTATATTCTTGCATCAAAAACACCAAAAACAACCCTCGAATAAAAAAGTGGTGTTTTTGGTAGCACCACTTTTTTTCCAGGGCTAAAACTCTACCTTTTTCGATCCAATTTGGGTTTTGCTATAGGGTGTTGTTCGTGGGAAACACCCCCACAAGGTTCCCCCCTTGGCTATGGATGGGTGGTGACTCGATTCTGAGAATTGAGTCGTCCCCTTCATAGCCAAAATCTCCCCTCTTTTTAATTGTGTTTTCATGTTGAATTGTTTTTTTTTTTACTTTGTTCTTTTGGTTTTTATTTATTTTTAATGTTCTAAATTCTCTCTTCTTTTTTTACTTAACCATTTATTTTTTATTTTTTTTTATTTTTTATTTTTAATCAAATTTTAAAAATTAATGATTTTTTTAGGTTATATATATATATATATATATATAACCTAAAAATTAATTATTTGCCTACTACCTATGTGAGCCTGGATACCAATGTCCTCTCATTTTTTCGTCAAAATCAAATTCAAATGGCCAGTTCGATGAGTCCTCCTCTACAAGGATTCATTTCTTGCATGAATATCACAGACTCACTACAACTATAAATAACACTCAATGTCATGCAACAAGAAATAATAACATGTATCTAGGATCACAAATGTGCAGAGGTCGATATATATATATAAAAGAAGCAACATTTTGTTGCAAACTCATAAGAGCAGGCAGAATATGCAAGATTTGTTTATAAGAAAAGCTTAAATGTAAAGGCAACAACCTAAAAGGCATAACAAGGTGTAAGCTCAATAGAGCAACTCATGTTTTTCAATGAATAAAAAGTTTTTTGCTAAGGAAAAAAAATTATATATATATAACCATGTTGTTAATAAAATGATTGATTTTTTTTAATGTGAAATTTAAAAATAAATAGTTAGAGCTCAAATATTTTTATTAAATCTTGATTTGCTTTTTTTAAACCCTTAAAAATATTAATAAAACAATTCTGATTGCACCGAAGAGGTGCATTCTACAACGTAGTAGGGGAGAGATGTGTAACTCCTTCTGTGCTCATCCTAAAGTTGACACGTGTCTTTTATAAAAAATAATAAAAAATTATTAAAAATAACTTTTCCGCTTAAATTAAATTTAAATTATTTAGAATTGCATATATATGAAACAACATAAATTAGATAAACTAAAACCATAAAAAATAGATTACACATTTCCACTCTAAAAAAGGGTTTGCACCTTGAGAGATTTGATCCCTCTTGGTACTTGGTAGATCCCTTTTAAATAGATCTATGCTGATGGAAAAACAAATTCACTAACATGTTCTAGGAAAGGGCATTGGACTTCTTTTGACTCTATTACCTTGAGATTGCTTAATTCAATTTATTGAAAATTAAAACGATATTTTTAAAACCATCAAATAAGATCGGCTAGGAAGGTTGATTTGATCTTTAAACGAATCACAATATAAAGAGTTTGGGGTCAAATCACAATGGCTACTTACAGAAGACGTCTAGAGTGACTCACTACTACTTATTCATTGGGGGAGCGATTTGAAATTAGCAAGTGATTTATCATACTCATAACAAAAGAGCGTTTTGGTTAGCAGCACCGACTGATCTGTATTTCAGATATGAGAATGTTTTTTTTTCATATATGTATTAATATTAAATAAATAACATAAAAAAAGTAACTAATTAAATAATGTAAAACAAAAATGAAAAAAAAAATAAGCATGCATAACAAGGTTTGAAAAAAAAAACTTTTGAAGACCAGTGCCACCACTCATTACTCAAAAACCTTTTTTTACTTTCTTAGTTTTTTTTGTTTTTAAATATTTACGTTTTTTCACTCATTTTTTTTTATGATGATGGTTAACGTCCCGTGAGACCAAACTTTGGTCTATCGGACATAAAAAAAAAATGAATTATTTAGTTTGCTTTAAAATTGTATTTCTATGCTCAAAGAGCTTCGAGAGAAGCGTCCCTATCTCACTATAATTTTGACAAGTTAAAAGGCTAGGAAGGTCGGTATTGCAACAAAGATTGTGAAACTGAGATCTTATGTGGGTGTACATAGGGCACTCTAAGAGGAAGTTTTTTTCATCCTCAATGTTCATATTCTCACAAAGATGACAGATCCTTTCCACCCATGGTGTTTAAAGAACTGCCCAACGACCTGTTTCACTATGGAGCTCATGAGAGTTCGTTCTTATCTTGGCTATATTAATTTTTTTCTTTGAACTAGTTAAAACAAAGAGATACTTTTGATCTTCTAGAGTAGGGTTGATGACCTCCTTATAGTATCTTAATTTTATTTTAGCCTCTATATATTTCTCACGCCACATTTTCTCTTTAAACTTAGAAGTAACAATATTTTTAATGTTATTAATATTTTGTAATGCAACATTTTCATCAATCTCCCAATGGTTTAACCAGGCCCTGGTATCTTTATACCAACCTCTCTTGAGCCTTAGGTGGTTTTGGCTGGAATTTAAAGCTAGCTTAGGAAGTCTATGGTCTCCCATGTTATTGGCTTTGTGCTTGTATAACAGGAGCCTAGTCATAGCTAGGCTCTCAATAGGGAAAATACCCACTTCTGTAAGGAGAATAGGGTAGGGTGTATTGCTTTTAATTTTGAGGTTATACATTATAAAACGCTTCTGTATTTTCTCAATCTTTCTCCAAGATTCTCTAGAGATGTTGCAACCCCAAACCTCACACCCATACAAGATAACATGAGTGACTAAAGTTTCAAAGAGGTTCTTCTTTTTATCCCACGTCACAATGTTTGCTGCTTTATAATTATTTTCGAGACCAAAATAAGCTTTCCACCCTCCATTAATCCTTTTCTCAATGCTATAGTTCCAGTTGAGCTTGTGATGAATATCAATTCCTAGGTATTTGTAAGAAGACACTTCCTCCAAGTTGCTATTGTCATACACAAAATTAGCGTAAGTGTCCTTCTTGGATTTTATAGCCATAACTTTTGTTTTGTCAGTATTAACAGTCATACCCATGGTAGAGAAAAAATCCTTAAGAAGTCTTAGTTGCTTATCAAGATCAGATGGACACCTTGCCAGAAGAACAATATCGTCAGCATAGAGAAGAAGGATGGTGACTATTCCAGCTAAGATTGTGCCAGGACAACCTGCTTCCTCTAAGCAACCTTCTAGCTTATCGATGTAAATGCCAAATAGGGTAGGGGAGAGGGGGAAACCTCGTTTAACTCCGATACTACACTTAATATCTTTCGATCACTCCTTGTTGCTCTTAAACTTGGCAATGACATTCTCGTATAACCTTACTATGGAAGCTCTCAACTCAGAAGGAACCTTTAGCTCTTCTAATATATTCCATAGGTTATTTCTAGGTAACGTATCAAAAGCCTTTAAAAATCCTACAAAGCAACAAAAGAGATTGGATTTATCATTACGACATTCCTCCACAATGATCCTAAGCGTAACAAGGTGGTCCATTGTTGAGTGTTTCCTTCTAAAACCCACTTGGCCTTTAGCCCGCTTACCTTCACTTTCAAGCCATATGTTGATCTTCTTTTCCAAAATAATACCATATAACTTGGCTAAGAGAGGGCTAATCATAATTGTCTGATGATTAGAGGGGTTATTTGTATCCCCACTTTTAAAAATAGGGATAATGAGGCTCTGAATCCATGGTTTAGGGAAACCTTGCTTGACCGCTTGATTGAATAGCTTGTGGATGTGAGGGATGAGGACATGACCTCCAACTTTTAATATTTCTTCATGTTAACCTTCAATGTCTTTCGCTTTTCCATTTGCCAGATGTTTAACCTCAAAATCTATGTCTTCTAATGAGAAAACTTCTTTCGTTGTGAGCAGGGTTTCAAAGTTATCTATGACATTTGGGGATTCATAAAGTTTTTTAAGATAGGAATTCCAGTCGTGTAAAGCAATTCTATTATTATCTTTAGTTTTTCTAGTTAGAATCTGCCTCCAGAATTTCTTAGGAGCCACCTTAGAGAGGTGTAAGAGCTTTTGTTGTCTTTTATGAATATATTGCATTTTTTTTCTTTTTAGTTAGGGCTTTGTATATTTTTATCTTGTCAACTTTAAGAGACTCATCAAGAGCTTCCTTAATTTCTCTCCTCGCATTTTTATTTGTTAGCTGTCTATTTTAATTAATTTAAGTTTTTCTTAATTGTTTTTATTTATTTATTTGATTTGTTTGTTTTTAAATGTTTTAATATTTTTTAATTTTATTTTATTTTTTAAATATAAAAATATAATTATGTTAAAAATAATATTATATATATATATATATATATAGTCTAGATTTAAGAAAAAATTAAAACATTAAAAATAAATAATTATAAAAACAAATTATAAAAAAAAAACAATTCAACATTTTTTCTAAATTTTAGCTATGTAGGGGACGACTCAATTTTCATAATCAAGTCAACACCCCTCCATAGCCAAGGGGGCCACTCCATGGGGGTGTTTCCCATAAGCGACGCCCTATATCAACTCCTGAATCGAATTGAAAAAACTATAATTTTCACCATGAAAAAAAAGTCGATCCAAGGGTAAAAATAGCCATTAAATGTAGCCTATAAAAAATGAAAACTATTTAGAGTTCCCTTTAAGTTGTATAATGTGTTGAGTTCGATTTTGAATCCGGATCACCGAGGAGATAATTAGCTGAGGTTCTCCTTCAACAACCAGTTTAGAGAATCCTTTGTGGCGTCTTTAAGACCTTGAATGAGACTTTTGATTTCTGCAATGTTATTACTTTCTTTACCCAACTACCCAACATAAATTATAAGGATGGTGTCTTCAAAATCCCTAAAGACAACCCCATAACTGAAGAGTATTTTTCAGAGTTTTTACAAGATTGATTTTGTGTTTTATTCTTATTTTAAGCTCTTGGTTTTTACTGAAAATTTTGATTTACTTTGTTCAACAGTCAACATCAAATTTAAGTGCTCATAAACCTTCTTAGTAATTAGGTATTTATTGCAAATATTTCATTGACTCCAATAAGGAACTAGTCTACTAACAATGGGGAATTTTTTGTTAGGGATAGAGTTTCCATCATACATCGTCCCGTTCTATTCTTACCTTGTTTGGAAAAGCCTCCTATTGCCCAAGAAGCAGGCCTAAAACGAGGGGAGATTGCATTGTGGTGACATTGGGCACATCTCCAGAAAGATTGTCAATCTTTAGTGCCATTCCTAGTTGCCTAGTTGAGAGGGTGCTATATTTTGAGGTAACTGTTACAAAGGAGAGTCTTGTTGTATCTTCAAAATGGCATTTTCTTGGATTCTTTGTTATTAGAGATTCCATTGTCTTCTATCAGTGCCTTCAGATTCTTTATAATTGATAGAGATATCATTTCTTTCATGTTAGATTTTATAGTGTGGGAGGTCTTCTACATAGGCTTGGTCACTAAGCATGTAGGAAGGGCCTAAGTGACTTTCCTAGACATTAACTTTATAACTTTAGTGTTATAAAGTTAATGTGACTTTTTATTTAATTGGTGAGTGAAAATGCTTTCTAAATTCATTTAGTGTAGTTTGTTTAATCCTTTGAATTTGAAGAGACTAAATCATTTGTAACATTAAGGGACAAAGTCACTTGGAAGATGAAGTGACAAAGTCATTCTCTTAATTAATAAAAAGAGAATTCTAGGAGAGTTTTGACACGTTCGTGAAAGAGAGTTTTGAAGAGCCAAAGAGAGAAAGGGAGAAAAAATGAAACAACGAGAAAGTGTGATAATATTAGCAAGAGTGTGAGCACGAGTTCCAAGGACAACAACTAACATTTCTTGCAGCAGAGAAGAGGTTGTACAGGGCATAATTTTCAAGGCAGACATACTGCTAGGATTAACAACATATTGGGCATTGTTTCCTAGGTAGCGGAGAGTTGTTACAGTCATAAGATATAGGCCATACATGTTGTACAATTCATTGGGCACTAAAATCGAGGAGGTCGAAGAGGTCATATTGTTGTTTGGGAATTGTTTTCGAGGTTTGCTGCTGAAAGTGTTGAGCATGGTTGTCATTGATGACAAGCCATTAATGACAAAGGAGTGACAAAGGTTGATGACATGGCGAGCATGACTTGGTTGTTTGTGCATTGGTGCACTAGGGGTCCAAATGACCCATTCTGTGGTCATTTGTGGCCTAATGGGGTCATGAAGCCCTCAAATGATTGAAGAATCTCATGTGTTTCAAGACCATGATGCATTGTTGATTAATGACATGGAATAGCCCTTACTTTGTCATGGATGCACAATGTTGAAATGGAACTCTTGAACCCACACATACGATGACTTAATGTACATGATGTTGAATCTTATGGATATGCATGATGTGGAAAAGATTATTAACTAACTATATTTGAAAACTTAACATGGATCAAACTCCTTGAAGTGATGAAGTCATTTGACAATTTTTTTCACAAGAATCCAAAAGCTCATTGGGCATGGTTATGATGACGTGGAGCCCTTGCAACCATCTGTTGAATACCTTACTTGATGATTATGATGAGGCCTTGTTAATGAGCACCTCTTAAACATGTGACATGGCATCCCTTCCAACCCAATTGTTATTAACCTAATTCCTTATGCAAAGTCGGCTAATTTAAAGAATTCAAATTAATATTTTTTTAGTAAGATTGACCAACCTGATAAAAGGGGTCAAATCCTTAAAATTAAATATTTTATTTGATAGTACAGGTCGGCTCAATAAAAAATAATTAATTAAAGAGACATACAAATAGCAGGTCAAACAACTAAAATAATTATTTTTCCTCCACACACACACACACACACACACACAAGTTATTTACACCAAAGATGACGAGGGAGAAAGCAAAATATTAGCTCTGAATTTCGAGTATAGGGTCCATTGAGGCAGCCACAATATTTATGAAATTTTTTCTCTAATTTTCGGGCATCACTAAGGCAATGTATCATCTTATTTGGACCACCATACTATTTGAATAAGGTGTAGAGGACAAGAGGGTCGTGTGCTCACATCTGAGGGCCTGATCTGTTGTTAGAAGGTCGTGGGGGTTTGTTTAAAGACTGAATCTTGTGTAGAAGGAAACGAGTGACTGTGTGGAGGTTGTGTTCACATTTCTGGGTTGAGTATCCATTGTATAGGTCGTAGCCTTCCTTGCTGGGTGATTCCATCTGTGTAGAGGCTGTGAACTTCATCTAGAGGGCTGCAACTATCATCCAAAGGTCAAATTAAGTTGGAAAGGTATCATACTACTGGTGTGTAGTGCTCTGTCTGCCGGGCAGAGCACTCAGTCATTCCTTAAGTCGGTCCTTAACAAAAAAAAAAATATACTTTTCTTTATCAGATTTTTCATTTAATTTTGCACAGTAAAAGATAGTTTACTAGAGAAATACCTCGAATTTATTTTTGCTCTTGAATCCTGTTGCTCCTGCTCCAGCTCCTGTTCCTGCTTATCCCTCTCCTGCTTCTGACCTGCTCCTGAGAAAGCCTTATTGCCGGCTCTGATTTTCCACCCTGCCGACCAGCAGGTTTGCTGGCCCTAGGAAACCGACGGGTTTCCTAGCCCCCGAGCCCACGTACCAAGAAAATAGATAGCAACCTCCTTTCCTCAGAGTTCAAATCTGACTGAGTAAATTTCCCCAAAATTTTCTCCTTTCCTCTCTGTTCTTTCATAAAATTTCTTCACTCCCCATTCTCCGTAAAAATTCCTCCCCTTGTTCTTTCTTCAAAATTTTTCTTATACCTCCTTCCTCCACCGCCTTTTCTTTCACCGCCCTTTCTTCCACCGCCCCTTTTATTAATTTCAAGTTATTCTTATTCAGTGTATTTAAATTTTCGATTGACAGGTGTTAGTTTCTTTGAACGGTATTTGTTACACATGTCCTAGCATTTTTACTTATGTGGATTGCTCAAGATTATATTGAGCGGTAACTTAATGGTTTTGCAAATTATGTTTATTATTTATTAATAACTTAAATAATAATTAAAAAAATATATTAACCTTAATAATTATTATATATATAATTTTTCAATTAAATTAAAAGCACTTACTGTTAATCATAAATTAACATGGGGCATTACATGGTGAGAGACACGTGCTTCATCCGAGGGCTGAATATACCTTTGAATATCCTATTCACTATTGCATGGTAGTGAGAGGAAGCCTGCACCATCCAGGGAGGGTGTCATCATTGTGGGAACATATGTGAAGAAAGTGGAGAGTGTATATCATATTGTTGTTACCCTTTCAAGGGAAATATTATGCTACAATAGTTCTGTGAGTACATCTGAGATCTGCCCATTTCCAATTCCAGGATTCAAAGGCAGGCAGATACAGTCTTAAAAAAAATACTCTTTATTGTAGTTCATTCAAGTAGCAAGAGTTTTGTTCTGCCTCAGAATAATTTTATCTCAACCATATCCTCCATCAGGCTTATATGACGGTGACAAAGAAGACTTAACATCAGTGGATTGATATTGTTTGCCAACATAACATTGAAAGAATTGATATGATATGATGGGACACTAATATGGTTTGACTTGACAGATATTGTGAATGTTTGAGAAGTCTTAGTATGAGCAGATTCCTTGTTTCCTTAGCATGAGAAGTGCATGAGAAGACTTCCTTGATGACTTGACATGACAGTTGTTGAATGAGCAACATTTGATTGAGTGGCAGATATATGTGATTAGTATTTGAAGGCAAGATGGGTCTTGCACGCCTTCTTGGTTGGAGCTAAGAAAACCAAGTTGGTCCATGTTCATTGTTGATGGAGTTGGTGCTCTTTTGTCAGTTGGTACTGATGTAATAACGAAGATTGAAGTCTTCATTGCAATTCATATCAAATGATAAATTAAGTTTACTGCATGTGTTGTGTGATGTGTCTCTTATGGTTTATGTTGATGACATGTTTAATTAATGACTGTTGATGTATAGCTTAATGTGACTTATAAACAATGCTTAAGTTTTGAAGTGAAAATTGGTTAAAAGTGTTAGCACACTGATTCACACCCCCCCTCTCAGTGTGGCATTGTGCCCAACAATTGGTATGAGAGAAGGCCTTCACCACAAGCCTATCCATCTTGAAGGAGATTCGTGGACACAAAATGGAAGGACAATCAAAGTTCTCCAACGATCAAGTTCCAATATTTGATATGACAGACTTTGGATGGAGAAGCAATATGAAACATTATCTGAAGAACTTTGGTGTCTATGAGATGTGATCAATCCACCCATTCCATCCAACAAGAAGACCAATACAACTGCACAAAAGGATGACAAGAAGGACAACACCATTTCCTTGAATTTTTTTATCGATGGACTCTCAAGCTCTATCAAAGAGAGTATAGGAGAACACATTTCATTCAAATACCTATGGTTTAAGCTGGAAAGTGAATACCAAAAAGGAAACCAAGACACAAAGAAGGAAACAAGATTCAATCCCACTGAAGATGAAAAGCAAGAAGAAAAGGAAGAGCAAGCATCAGACACCGGTGAAGGTAAGGATCTTTCTAATTACAATAGCAATAATTGTGATACGTTGAAAATGATCTTGAAGACACTAAGAAAGATTTCCTAGCGCACCTTTTAGCGGACATTAATCTCAGATACAATTTGAGACTTAAAAGGAAGATTTTGGGGTCCTTCGAAAAGTACCATGAGAAGTCAATGGATTTTATCAAGAAACTCAATCACAATAAGATAAGTTTAATCAATGAGCTAGAAGACAAAGTAGATGAAATTGAAATATTGACACTAAATTGATCAGTCAACAAGAAAAGCATGGTGAAGACTTAGAAGAGCTTGAAGAAACAAGAAAGGCTAATCTTATTTTGAAGACTCGGTTGGAAGAAGCCAAAAGGATAAAAGAAGTCTTGAAACATCTGTTGAATGAGAAAGAGAATACTTGTCAGAAGCTTGAGATGGAAGTTGTTGATCTTAGAAAGAAGAATTGGAAAACATATTCCTTTGTCAAGTTCAAAAACAATTCAGCTATCTTGGATGAGATCTTGGAGAGTCAAAGATATCCATTCGACACAACCAGTCTTGGCTACAAGAAGGAAGGAGAAAAATATA
Source organism: Pseudotsuga menziesii (assembly GCA_001517045.1). Lineage (NCBI taxonomy): Eukaryota > Viridiplantae > Streptophyta > Pinopsida > Pinales > Pinaceae > Pseudotsuga > Pseudotsuga menziesii. The sequence goes on along the minus strand of LPNX010963367.1, from coordinate 645,315 downwards.
AAGTTGGAACTTGGTCCCCCAAGACTCTTGAAGCAAGTCCTTTGATGTCCAAAATTGAAAGCAATGCTCCACCTGCACAACACAAAGAAGACCTCAGAATATCAGAAAGACGTCAAGAAGTTGGGCCTAATCCTCAAAGCAGATTTAGAAGGGAAACAATTCTAATATGGAACCAAAGTCCCAGGTATGAAGATGTTTTTAATGGTTATTTCTATTCATGTAATGATTTTGGTCATAGGGCATTGGATTGCAAATCTCATGCAAGAAGTATTGGGCCTTCCAACAATATGGTTAGATGTTGGACATGTAACCATGCTACCCATATTGCTGCTAATTGCCACACCATGAGATGTTACAATTTCTATGGCTTTGGTCACAAATCCCAAGACTTTGCAAGTTTAAGAAGACAACCTATGATGAGTCCCTCATACACATCAGCTAGAAGAGCCTATGAACCATGGAAGAAGAATAATGCAGGAAGAATTGAAGCCCAAAAGACAAGTGCTCAAAGTCAAGGACACTCTTAAGTATGGGTGAAAAAGAATGTATTGTTGAATGAAGCTGATCAGTGCAAAGAAGATGGCTTCCATACGCCAAGCCAAGATTGAGATCCTTCAAAGACCTTGGAACAATTTGAGTTCATGGAGTTTGGAGGATGGACTCAAGGGTTAATGATAGTTACTCCAAACAGAAAACCAAGTCCAAGGATTGTGGTTATAGTTAGCATGGTAAGAAGAACAAGGGCACAAAGCAGATGATGTCGAAGACTAATCTAAGACTGTTGAAAAGGGGTGGAAGATAAATTATGAAGGCCAAGAGCAGTAACTGGACAATATTTAATGACAAATAAAGGGTAGAAGTTGTTGGTGACAAAATCCTAATGGCTTATGGCACAATGTGACTACATAAAGAGATAGCAACAACAATGGGCTATCGCCTTAAAATGGAAATCAAACGATAATTACAACAGCAAAAATGATACAGAGAGTAATGATGAAAATGATGAGGATAAGAAAAGGGTGAAAGATACACTTTTGTATAGTTGAAGAGTTCCAAATTTGCAGAATGATGCAAGAGCATCCTGCTCTCCATCCCAATCCAAGCCCAATGTTTGGATTAGACCTAGAAGGGGTCCTCATTTTATAAATTAATAGTCCTTGAACTATTACATTGTAAATAAACATATGTTTAAGTCTGATTCTAGATGGGTTTTGAGTCATTTGATGAGTCATTTAACAAATCCCTCATATAATGGCAGCAAGTCATAGGATAGGCTTAAGAGTTGCTTTATTTAGAATTTGTTAGCAGATTGTTGAGTGTATTGAGGGTATGAACTAGAATTGGTTCATGAATCTAATTGTATATATGTATGTAATCCTATAAGGCAAAGGGAGAGCCAGAGGTAGCCAAACAATGTAAATATGGATAAGGGCGTGGCCAAATAGTGAGAAATCAGGACAAGGACACTGATTAGAGTTGTATTAGGTATATGAGGATCAGAACGTAGATTCTGCATCAATGTAAATATACATATTTCTTGTGTGGAATGAAGGAAAGCATATTTCAGTATATTTCTATGCAATTGCAGTTCATTCTAAATGTATGATTATATGAATTGAATGATTGATTAATCTATGTTAATGGTTAATAGATATGTGTGTATTATATCCTGTAAATTAGGGCTTTTGAGGTTGTAGAAGAGGTCTAAGAAATCCTTGTGTATGATTGCTTGTGTAAATGATGTGGTTGTTGTGTAAACCCCTGGATCGGTGCCCTGGAAGAATGAAATTGCAGAGTTACGTGAAGGATGAAGCTCTAGAAGCTATGAATAGATCCAACAAAGAAGATCAAGTCCAGATGAAGGTAGATCGGGTTAATTGATCGAACCTCTGATCAATCAATGCAATATTGCAGAGATTACATTCGGTTCATTCGACAGAGATTGTACGATCCATATTAAAGGAGAAAAGATGGATTGTCGATAGGGAAAGAGGTCACGAGGTGAACATGCATAGAAATAAGAGATCTGCAAAGTTAAGGTGAGTTCCGCACTTGATAAGACATCAACGACCATGAAAACATTCCACAAGAGATCGACGGTTCTCAGGAGTTGTGGAAAGATACTTGTGGGAGGAAAATTGCAGAAGCCCATTTTTTCAGAAAAGTGGGAAGGTGTATCCGCAATCCATAATCTGATTGCGGAAAGGACCGTTGCAGCCGCAAGATTGTGAAAGTCGTTTTTTTTTAAATTGGGAATTGCATACCTGCAACCCATAATTGTGGAAATTGAGTTGTGAAAACTCAATTACGGAAATTGAGTTGCAGAAACATATTTGTGGAAACCTGAATTGAGGGAATAAGCTTGCGGAAGAATATTTTAATGAGTAATTTCTACTGATTAGGATCTAAAAGGCTAGCTAGTTGTTAGTCTGGCATCAAGTGGTATCAGAGAAGAAAAAGAATTCTTTGTGAAGGTAGCAGAGCATAGAAGATTTTGCGTGAAGATTGTTAGAGCTCAGATCAGAGCCAAGAGGTAAATCAAATTCAGGTTTTCAATTTATGTTAAAGTTGAAGACTAACAATTGTGTTGAGAGGGTTGGTCAGGTGAGAGTATTCATAATTGATTTAAATCAAGAATTGTATACGGGGGAAATGTTTTCAGCCACCTATACAAGTGGAAAAGTCTTAAACGTATGGATTGATTGATGTTTTATTTAAATTTGGTCATAAGAATTTGTTGAAACAAACAGGAAATGTTTGATAGCAGCAATTGAAGCTAGAGGATTTGTATTAAGGAAAATTGTATTCTTGAGGAAGAGTTTGTGAACTCTTAAAGAAAAGATAAAGTAGTGGTAGAACCTAAGAGCAAACAGAGGTTGGACAAGACGGGGACAAGTTGAATGTTCTCAGAGAAGAAGTGGACCTGCAGAAGCCAAGAGGAGGAAAGGAAGTTACTCAAGAGGTTCTATAAGAGAAGAACCAAGAATACCAAAAGGACAAGGTCAAGGAGAGATATCTTGTTGAGGTATAGTGGAAAGTATGAAGACTTGCTGAGAGGAGGCTTGGGAGCAGTCCACAAGTGAACAAGATGAAGTTCATAGAGACAGAGGAAAAGAAGATGGAGATGATGACTACTAGAAGTCATTGCAAAGGTTCAAAGGCAGTCCACATCAGAAGAAAATATGTTAAAGCATAATACATCAACATGATGAGTCAAGAGGAGTATGACAGATAATTTGTTGACATAGGATTGCAACTTGTTCGTTTGGATATGTTTCTACAGAAAGAGAACCAGAGGTATGGTTCAATAATGAGAAAGAAGAAGGTAAGATGGAATTCACTACAGGTGAAGCTGCATCAAAGGATGTCTATCATATTGGAGGAATAACTCATGATAGTTGAGTATGAGAAGGATGTTTTGGTATGTGAACCAGAACGTGGTCCTTTGCTTGGAGGAGATGTGAGTAAGGATGATGAAGAGAGACTAACTGAAAGTATCATGGATTCTGTAGAAAGTACATATCAACTTATGGAGGAGATGATTATGAGGCCAAATGATACCAAGGGGTCTTATGTTTTTTAGACTGATGATTTGTTTGTGATTATAGGTTTTGTTAAGGATGATAGGAATTCTTTTGAAACTGTCTTAAAATTTGATGAAGTCAGATATGATGAAGAAAGTCTCTCAAATGAGGAAAGGTCTGAAGTATTGCAGCAAATGGAGCTCGTTGATGAGTTGCTTGATGGAGGAACATAGTCAATTGGGGTTGATCTTAAGATGAAGGAAGAAAAATAAATGTACAGAGACATTTCTATAGGGGGGAATCAGAATTACATTCTGATGAAGGAAAAAGCTAAACAGTCACCTTGGACTCTCATGGAGTTTGAAAAAGAAGAAGATGTGCTTTCCAAAAGCATGACAATAGAATATAATTTTGTTGTAGTAAGAGATGATATGGTATCCTATGAAGATTGTATGCATCCTGTAGCTTAGACTGTTGAAGAAATTAATGATGGTGGAAGTTTGATGTTGTGTTCAGACACAACACAAAGGGAGGATGTCAGAGAAAATATCAACATGGACTTTAGATTCTCATGTTTAAACTAATTATTTGTGTATGTTTGTAGGTATTGAAAAAAGTGAATACAAATAGAAGAAGAAATATGTCATCACAAAGGAAGAGTCCATATTGTCTCAAAAGGATAATCAGTACCTAGAAGAATTTTTTGTTGCAGAGTTGGATAGTGAACACAAAGAGAAACTTTATAACCTTGGAAAGTATGATGAAGAGTTAGAAATTCTAGTAGATTGATCGATCAATCCAAGGATTGATAAATATAACTGCTTAATGGGTGCAGCATAGAAATGTTTAGTTACAATATTGGAGAGGGAAAGAAGTAAGGTCAAGGAATTGAATTGTCTTGTAATGATATGATTTTGTTATAGAAGTCAAGTACAAGTTACTGCAAAGGAATGGTTGAATCAACTGATTCAAAGGAATAACAACAATTTTAGGACAAGAAGATGCAAGTGTACCATCCAAAGGATAGACTGTACATGGAGATTGAAGAATTATGAATGCTGATGGTGAAGGTGTCTCAGAAAAGATATGAAGAGAAAATGAATATTTACATCAGCAGAGCAAAGAAACAAAGCAATAGCAGAAGACAGGTGACAAAAGAAGAAGATTGCAGAAGCAAAGCCAGTGGAGCATTGCAACAGAAAAAATGGAAACCAGGAGAACTGAAGATGAAAAAGAGGAAACAACATGATGAGATGAATGACCAGATACAAAACAAAGTTTGGGATCCTGGACTATTGAAGACTGAAAATTATGACCAGGAGGTCATGTTTCTTTCTTCCTAGGGAGTTTGATGCAGGAGCATCCTTCTCTCCATCCCAATCCAAGCCCAATGTTTGGATTAGACCTAGAAGGGGTCTTCATTTTCTGAATTAATAGTCCTTGAACTATTACATTGTAAATAAACCTATGTTTAAGTGTGATTCTAAATGGGTGTTGAGTCATTTGATGAGTCATGTAACAAATCCCTCATCTAATGGCAGTGAGTCAGGATAGGCTTAAGAGTTGCTTAATTTATAATTTGTTAGTAGGTTGTTGAGTGTATTGAGGATATGAACCAAAATTGGTTCATGAATCCGATTATATATATGTATGTAAGCCTACGAAGCAAAGGGAGAGACAGAGGTAGCCAAAAGAGGGCCAGAAGTATCGAAAGGTAGCCAAACAATGTAAATCTGCCTAAGGGTGTGGCCAAACAGTGAGAAATCAGGCCAAGGACACTAATTATAGTTGTATCAGGTCTATGAGGATCAGAACGTAGATTATGGATCAATGTAAATATATAGATTTCTTGTGTGGAATGAAGGAAATCCTATTTCAGCATATTTATGTGAAATTGCAGTTCTTTCTGAATGTATGATTATATGAATTGAATGATTGATTAATCTATGTTAATTGTTAATAGATCTGTGTGTAATGTATTCTATAAATTAGGGGTTTTGAGGTTGCAGAAGACGTCTAAGCAATCCATGTGTATGATTTCTTGTGTAAATGATGTGGTTGTCATTTAAACCCTTGGATCGATGCCCTAGGTGAATGAAATTGCAGAGTTATGTGAAGGATGAAGCTATAGAAGCTATCAACAGATCCAACGAAGAATATCACGTCCATATGAAAGTAGATCGGGTTGATTGATCAAACCTCTAACCAATTAACGCAAGATTGCACAGATTACATTTAATTGGTTCATTCGACAGAGATTGGATGATCCAGATTAAAGGAGAAAACATGGATCAACGATAGGGATAGAGGTCATGAGGTGAACATGCACGGGAGATAAGAGATCCACAAAGTTAAGGTGAGTTCTGCACTTGATCGGAGATCAACAACCAGGAAAAAATTCCACAAGAGATCAACGGTTCGCAGGAGTTGTAGAAAGATATTTCCGGGAGGAAAATTGCAGAAGCCCATTTTTGGGAAAAGTGGGAAGGTGTATCTGCAATCCAAAATCCGATTGCGGAAAGGACCATTGCGGCCACAAGATTGCGGAAGTCAGTTTTTGAAAATTGGGAATTGCATACCCGCAATTGCGGAAAGGTTGTTGTGAAAACTAAGTTGCAGAAACTCAATTGCGGAAAAATATTTGCAGAATCAGATTTGTGGAAACCTGAATTGAGGGAATAATCTTGTAGAGGGAGATTTTAATTAGTAATTTCTACTGATTAGGATCTACAAGGCAATTAGGGATGGTAATTCTGGCATCACAGAACCAATCACACTGGATGGTAAGTGGACAAGTTGATGCAAATGGAAATTAGGGATTTCTTTCATCATTGTGTACTGCAATATGAAAGTAAATGTGTTATGGTGTTGAGCTCAAAAAACAAAGATTACAATATGTGTTTGATACTTAAAATAATTGATAGTTCAAGGGCTCGATGCAAAATTATCAGATGAATGAAACAATGCATGAAGTTGCTTGATAAACACAAAAGGAACAAGCTCGGAATCATTGGCTTAAGAAGTTTGTAATGAAAGAATCATAATATCATAACAGAGTGTTCAAGTTGTGTGTGTAAATGGCCCTACAATGCTCAGTAAACAACTATGAGCAAGGGGGAGTTGAGGAGTTTTTGAAGAAGAACAAAGTACTCTTTGTTAGTTGTTGCAGAGATCTGAGAGAAGAAAATAACTTGAGAAATCTCAAATGAGCAATAATTTACAGGTCCAAAGGGTTAAAATCTTGAAGCAAATTTGAGGACAAGATTGTGGCATCTTGTTAAGCATTGTTAAGAGAAAAGTAGTGTATATTTGAAACATGCCTAATTTTGAACAAAATAAAGTCGGCACATGATTGATGACTAAGACAAAGTATCAATTTTATGATAGAGATGGATGCATGAATGTCCTTATGCCAAGTTTGAAAATATGCTCATGAAAGCTTCTTATGATAATGCTATATCATATGACTAAATCGGGACTACTAAAGTGTCTAAGTAGTTTTTGACAACAACTTCACTAGACAAGTCCTAGGATCATGTGGATCACTTTTCAAGCTTTGTACATGTTTAAGGCATATGCACTTGAAGGTCTGATAAATTCCAGGAGGCAACTTAAAGTAGCACTGTTATGATGCGTCTAAGGTGACTAAATTCCGATGCTTGGGTCTGTGTATAGTTTTGTGGTGAAAAAGAACTAAATCCAATCCCAAATTGAAAGAAATCAATGTGTTAAGTTCAACTACATGTGTTTACCATCTTTGTACATGATCAAGATCCTACAATGACTTCCAAACATCCACAAAGTTTGGAAGACTATGAACTGTTGTAGGTTGAGGTTGAATGGATAGAGGAGGCTCTTACAATGGTTTTGATTGTTTTTACCAGATTTGCATCTAGAGACATTTCAAGACACTTATGAGCAATAGACTCTAGATAAGAGAAGAAAATCCTATCTTTGACAGGGAGGGTAGGCATGAGAGTGAAAAATCAAGGACTACTCAAACAACTATAACAACATATCAGATAGGGGTAGCATCCATCTGAGTGAAAAATTAAGGACTGCTCCTAACACCCATTCTAAGGACTACTCAGACAATATCAAAGTTTGATTGACAACCACACTCTATTTGTGTACTTTGACATGGCTATGATAACTGATGAAGTAGTCTACATGAAAGGGAGAGCAAACATTTCAGCATGATCTCAGTTTTTCAAGAACACATTTTTTGGGGGGCATTGTGAAGTTTTTGATGCCCAAGTGTTTGACCCTTTGTCATTAATGTGAAAGGGGGAGAGTATTTGAAGAGGTGTTTCCATCAATGAAAAAGGAGTTTGTTGAGCATGGTTGTCATTGATGACAAGCCATTAATGACAAAGAAGTGACAAAGGTTTATGACATGGTGAGCATGACTTGGTTGTTTGTGCATTGGAGCATTAGGGGTCCAAATGACCCATTATGTGGTCATTTGTGGCCTGGTAGAGTCAGAAGCCCTCAAATGATTGAAGAATCTCATGCATTTGAAGACCATGATGCATTGTTGATTGATGACATGGAAGAGCCCTTACTTTGTCATGGATGCACAATGTTGACATGGAACTCTTGAACCCACACATATGATGACTTGATGTACTTGAAATTGAAGCTTATGGATATGCATGATGTGGAAAAGATGATTAACTAACTATATTTGAAAACTTGACATAGCTCAAACTCCTTGAAGTGATGAAGTCATTTGACATTTTTTTCACAAGAAGACACAAGCTCATTGGGCATGGTTATGATGACATGGAGCCCTTGCAACCATTAGTTAAAGACCTTACTTGATGATTATGATGAGGCCTTCTTAATGAGCACCTCTTAAACATGTGGCATGGCAACCCTTCCATCTCAATTGTTATTAACCTAATTCCTTACACAAAGTCGGCTAATTTAAAGAATTCAAATTAATAATTTTTTAGTAAGGTCAGCCAACCTGATAAAAGGGGTCAAATCCTTAAAATTAAATATTTTATTTCACAGCACGGGTCTGCTCAATAAAAAATAATTAATTAAAAAGACATACAAATAACAGGTCAGCCAACTAAAATAAATATTTTTCCTCCACAGTTTTATACACACACACACACACACACAATTTATTTACACCAAAGATGACGAGGGAGAAAGAAAAATATTAGCTCTAAATTTTGAGTATATAGTCCATTGAGGCAACCGCAGTCTTTAGGAAGTTTTTTCTCTCATTTTCGGGCATCATTAAGGCAATGTCTCATCTTATTTGGACCTCCATACTATCTGAAGGAGGTGTAGAGGACAAGAGGGTCATGTGCTCTCATCTAAGGGCATGATCTATTGTTAGAAGGTCATGGGGGTCTATTTAAAGACTGAATCTTGTGTAGAAGGCAACTAGTGACTATGTGGAGGTCGCATCACCCTTCAGAAGGTCGTGTTCACATTTATGCGTTGAGTATCCATTGTATAGGTTGTACCCTTCCTTGTTGGATCAATCCAGCTGTGTAGAGGATGTGAACTTCATCTAGAAGGCTGGAACTATCATTCAAAGTTCGAATCAAGTTGGAAGGGTAGCATACTGCTGGTGAGAGGTGTGTGCTTCATATAAGGGTTGAATATACCTTTGTAGATCTTGTTCACTACTGCATAGTAGGGAAATAATCCAGGAAGGGTGTCATTATTGTGGGAACATCTATGAAGCAAGTGGAGGCTATATATCACATTGTTTTACCCTTTTAAGGGAAATATTATGCTACAACAATTCTGGGAGTACATATGAGATCTGCCCACTTCCAATTCCAGGATTCAAAGGCAGGCGGCTACAGTCTTAAAAAACTTACTATATAATGTTGTTCATTCAAGTAGAAAGATTTTTGGGCTACTGTTATCAACCCAAATGGCACTTCTCTGTCTAAGTGCCAACACTTCATATGTTGGCACACAAAATGACACTTATGGATTGAAGGTTGCCTAAACACTATAGATGGGCATGACAGGAGATGCATTCACTACCCAACCAGCTTGCCATTTTACCTTTTTATATGTTGATTGTTGTACGTGACTATCTTCACAACAACTCACATACATACGCGACTATCTCCACAGCATCCCGCGTACTGTACGCGAGTATTGTCATTGCAACCCGTGTACAGATCTGTACGCGGGTTTCCCTTATAGCATCTCGTGTGTCATATTTCTTGTGTCAAACACTATGATCCATCTGCTAGTTTATTTTTGGGTATGCCATTTATCAATTCTGTCTTACCATTCACAATAACTCATGATAGGGTTATTTGTACTTTAAAGAAAAAAGCTGTTGGAGTCAAAAGACTCTCTCTTGCAGATTCAGAAGTACAAGGAAAAGTTCAGAAGAAAGCTGCAATGAAGAAACCAGCCAAAGATTCAGATGATTGGATGGAAGTCTTAAAAATATATGAAGACAGAATGGAAAAGAAAGCAAAGCATAAAGCCCATATCAGTGAAGAATGGACTGAAGATCAGAAGCAGATCTATGAAGATCTAGCAAAGAATTGTTCTGATGACCCACAACAATTTTGGGATATTGCAAGTCCCAAGCAAGAGATTAACACCATGCATGACAATGGTGTTAGAGGAAAAATGATACCCTGCACTCCTCAGGATGAAGAGGAGATGAGAAAACAAATAAATGAGCTGCTAGAAATGAAGTTGATTGAACCAAGCAATTCACATTATTGCTGCAGTGCCATGATTGTCAGAAATCATGCAGAAGTGGTAAGAGGAAAAGCAAGAATGGTAATCAACTATTCTCCTCTTAATGCAATTACTTATGATTTCAAATATCCACTTCCTAGAATTGATACAATACTGTAGAAGATTCAAGACAGCTGCATTTATAGTAAATTTGATATGAAATCAGGGTATTATCAGATTCAAATTGAAGAAAGGGATAGACATAAAACTGCATTTACTTGTCCAGCAGGTTTTTATCAATGGAATGTAGTTCCCTTTGGTTTGAAGAATGCTCCTAGTTATTTTCAAAAAAGAATGGATGGCATCTTTGGACAATATGATTTTATTGTTTCATATATAGATGATATCTTGATTTACAGCAAATCAGAGGAGCAGCATATAAAACATTTGAAGATATTTCTTGATGAAGTAAGAAAGCATGGAATTGTGCTATCTGAAAAGAAGATGAAATTGTTTCAGAATGGCATTGAATTCCTTGGCATATACATTGAAAGATGCAAAATTCAAATGCAGCCTCATGTCCTACACAAGGTAGTTGATTTTCCTGATCAGCTATCTGATGTAAAATCTGTACAAAGATTTCTTGGTGTGTTGAATTATGTACATAAGTATATACCTAAGTTATCAGAAAAGACTTCTCCCATTAGACAACATTTAAAAGGTGGATGGTCTACAGAGGCCACACAAGCAGTTCAAGCCCTGAAGGCAGAATGTCAGAATTTGCCTCAGCTTAAGCCACCAGGAGAAGGTTTATTAATTTTTCAAACAGATGCTAGTAATGAATTTTGGTCTGCTGTTTTATTAGAACTTGTTGACATAGGACAAGAAGAATTATGTGGATATGCATCAGGAGAGTTTAACTCTCATCAGAAAAATTATTTTACTGCAGAGAAAGAAACTTTAGCCATCTTTAATGGTATTCAAAGATTTGAATTATATTTAGCTCCAAGAAGATTCCTTATCAGAACTGATTCAAAGAATTTCCAGTACTTCTTGAAAGCTAAGTTAAATAGACAAATGGCTAGAGGAAGATTACTTTCTTGGCAAGTCTGGTTTTCACAATATGAATTTGATATAGAATGGATACCAGGCAATACTAATCATTTGGCTGATGCATTGACCAGAGAAATGGCAAAAGCATACAGAATTGTAAAAATTAAGCTTTTGGATCCAGATTTCAGAATCTTCAAATCTACAGAAGAACCAGATACTATGGAGACCCTTGCAGAAAGGTTAAGGATTCTTGAAGATTACATGCCATTGGCAGTTGCAGAAATAAAAAAGGTTGTTGGTATGAGACTCAGAAGAAATTCAATTATCAGCAGTTATCAAGCCTGGAGAAGCAGGAATATTGGCCCTCAGTTGGGATTTCCAGAAGATTTGGTGAAGATTTATCCTTTGCCAAATAGAAAGGTAAAGATTTATTTTGTCAGCTTGTCTGATTTATGGATGATTAAATGGACTGAGAAAATGATTCATACATTGAATGTATTGAATTATTATAATTTGATTGGAGCAGTAGATTTTGCTTTGTCAATCTATATGGCTGCTAAAATCAATAGTCTGCCAATTGTTGAAGTCCATAGACAGGTTGGATATTTTCTACTTGCCTTAAGAATTCCTGATCTACTTGGTGAATTGGAAGCTGCATATTTGCAGAGCAGTACTGATCATTTCATGAGTCATCATACATTCCCACAATATGAAATGTTTGAAGAATTTTGTGATTGGGAAATCAAAAATACAGTCTGCATAAAAAGAAGATCCAGAAGAGGTTCTCAATGTGTTGAAAGAACCATGGCTTACATTAGAAATTATGGTGCCCCTTGGGATATCATAATGACTGATGTTCCTGAAATTATGTATAAAGATCCTCTTAAACAGGTCTTAATTGAGACTATGGAAAGCAAGCTGAAGTTAGCAGATAACAAAGAAGAAATTGAAAAGTTATGGCAATGGTGTCATGACTATCCGCGAAGCAATCTGCATGACAAAAGACACTTCATTATTCAGCTGCAAGATTATCTACCCGAGCCTAGTCCCATAAAATTCATCATCAATAACAAGGCCTATGTTTCAATTATCGTTTCTGCGGGTAATTGGAATAATGATGTTTTTCAAGTAATCATCACATTGATGTCTGCCAGAGTCTGTTCAGCATTCATCTTTGAATTAGGATGGCAGAAGGTCACATATATGTCTGATTATTGCTTAAGATGGATTAAACATGCTATCGAAGCAGAAACCACTGCTATGCAACGATTCTCTATGGAACAGCTGGATGGTGTTGAATTGTTAGTGGAATCAGTTCCAAAGTTTTGTAAATCTGTTAGAGATTCCTTTCTTGATCTAGCGATCGATCCTATTGCCTTTCCAACTGTCATAAATCCAATGGATTATCGAAAAAGAAATAAAGGCATTGCACTCCGAGCTCATAAATATCAGGATGAAGCATCTTCTTCAAAGGTGATACAGATGGATATTGATGAAAATACTTATGAGTCACCAACATTGTACCTTGATGTTCCCCCAGATGCTCAAAATGATCCATATGATGATGTAGAAGATTGGACATATTATCTTAATATGGCCAACAGTGACCAAAGTGACAGTGATGATATGAATTCTGATGGTTGGGACCCATCTGACAGAAGTCCTAAAGGACCTTGGTAGACCCAAGGTTACTGTTCATAACTTTTTGTACAAAGTTTGTCTGAAATAATTGTACTCTAAAGTTGATGAGTAGACACCGCCGTGCCTTAGTGCTTATACGGCAGGACCCTCATAATTTTAGATTCCGATTTTCTTTTGATTATGTCGGATTTGGTTTGATTGAATGTCCTTTGCTAGTTTGAAAGGTCGTAGTGGTTACTCCCGGTTTCCCCGGTTGAGTCGGTCAAGTTTTTGTATAAATATGCATCGCCGCACTCATTCGAAACACAATTGAGGATTGAGAACTCAGAATTCGAAGCGAGAGCGAGCATAAGCATTTGCTTAGTATCTTTGTAATTTGAGTGTTTTTATTAATATTGAAGCCATTAGGCCGCCAGTCGTCACATGACTGTTCTATAAGAGAATTATTGCAAAAGAAGCCGAAGGATCAGGAGGAAGCCAGGAAGCCGTTGAAGAGGCGCAGATAGGAGTGTAAGTCGCCGTTATAGTCCGGTGTGGGTGTGCTTGATCAGTGCTGTGAGCAAAAGATTCGTGCTTATAGAAGATATTGTGTCGCCAGCGTGAATCTGGTCAGTCTTATTAAATCACTCTGTTACTATCTTTAAAATGCTCTTGTTCGCCATAGTTCCCTGTATCATTGCTATATGTATTGTCCTCATTTACTGTATAACTAAGATATTAATTAGCGAATTTGTTGATATTGTAAGAGCTAGTTCCGAGTCTGTATAAGTATCTGAGCATTCCGGCTATCTGTCGATAAAATTGGTATCAGAGCTGATAAGTCTATAAAATTGGTATCAGAGCTGTAAGTCTATAAAATTGGGATCAGAGCCGAGATGAGAATTAGGTGTCCCTGTGGGCAGGATTATGTCTACTACAGGAGAAAGCTCTTTTGTTTCCACCTCAGCCACTCAGGCTGAAGGGGTACTACCTCCCCTGGTAGGTGCCCCTAGATCTAGTATACCTACTACACCTCTAAGTCCAGCGAGCCAAGTGGTTCAACCACCGGTTCCCACAAGCCTAGCAGGTGCTTCTGGTGGCATGGTTACTGGGATTCCTAGTATACCTACTGTTCCTTCCTCCTTTGCACACACTGCCCAGAGAGGTCCGGTAGGATCCTCGGCTTTTGTCCAAGGATTTCCTTGGAATGGGGGTAATATCCCCCCATCCACTCCATACGTAGGCCCATCACCATCTTATGTAGGAGTGCAGTTTGGAAACACTAACTCTTACGGGAAAGGTTTTCAAACTCCAGTATCAGCCCCGTTCACGAGATCTCCATTTTCGTTGTTTAGCGAAGGGATACCCACTCCTATTTTTCAAACCCCAGTTTCAACTAGGGCGGCGCGAACCTCGTATACTGCACCTCCCACCCATAATCCTGTGGCTTACAGATGGAATCTGTTTCAAAGTAATCCATCCACTTCGCAACCGGTGGCAGGGGGCAACCCCACCTTTAAATATGGAAATTTGGGGGCAAGTCCCTCTAATCCTCAGACTGGCACTTTTAGTGCTCCGGTTCGACCTAAGCTTCCTTTCCTGGCAACGTTAAACTTGTCGGATTTGTCTAAATTGATGAAGGACCCAGTGAGGCATGGCCCCTCGTGGCCACCTATTCCCACCAAATTGTCATCGGACATCTCAAAATTCGAGGGCAAAGTCGGTGAAGATCGTGGGGCTCATGCCACCACTTTTCATTTATGATGTTCTTCTAATTCATTGAATGAATATTCAATCAGGTTGAGGCTATTCCAAAGAACCTCAATGAGTACTGCAGCAAAATGGTACATTGAGTTGCCTTCTACTGCGTTCAGTAGTTTTTGGGACTTGGCTAATGCATTCCTTAGTCACTTTCAGCTTCCGATCCGATACAATTTCAGAATGGACTTGTTATCTACCTTCAGGAAAAACAAGGCTACCCACATCTCGGATCACATCCAAGAGTGGAGGAGGCGAAAGAGCCTTATTAAAGCCACTATTCCTCCTGAGTTCTTACTAGAATGGTTCCTTAAATCATTATTGCCTTATATATCTAAGGATGTATCTACTTCGGGAGTGACGAATGAGGAAGAAGCTATCCTCGGGGCCCAGCAATTGGATTTGATTTATTCACAATCTGGGATCTCGTATGAGATTGTCCCTGAGGCACCGAGGCCTACCCATGATGCAGAGAAACCTAAGCCTGGGCCCCATGGCGATGGTGTGTTTGGGTCCGTAAACTCTCCCACTGTAGAATCTTTGGCCAAACAGCTCCATCAGCTGGTCATCAAACATTCTATGGAGGAGGTAGCAAAGGCTGCCCCTCACCCCAAAATGCAAATGTTTTTGCATAGACCTCGCAGAAGGGAAATCAGCAACCCGGTGGGAAGAAGAAGAGAGGAAAGAAAGGGGAGGGAAATCAAAACAAGCAAAAACCCACAAATAGTGCTGATGGGGGCAAGAAAGAAAAGAAAAAGGTGAAATTCCCGTGTAATTTGTGCCATGAGGATCACCTCACTCACCTTTGTCCCCTTATGGAACAAGCCCAGAAGCTGCTAAAAGCTCAACAACCAGCTGTCCTAAAGGATCCTTTTCCCCAAGGGCAGAATTCTGCTTCAGCTTCTAATGTAGCAAGGCGCACTCCAAATTCCCCTGACCCCAATTATATCAACATGGTTCGATCTTCGAATTTGCTACATACTAGGAATAAAAACTATGAAAAAGAGATTTCTGATAAGGGCAAGGCTATAGGTGAAACTTCTAGCCCTCTCACGATCGAGAAGCTTGCTGAAACTATGCCTAAGATACCGAAAGGTGTCTTTAAGAATACCTTGCATAACCCTAATGCTAGGGCTGCTTCAAACTACTCTGTGGTTGAAGACTTATCCCAAACCCCGTGTGCAATATCAGCGTTAGAGGTGTTACAGAGCTATCATGCCCAGCGGGATGCACTCTTAGCAGCCTTAGGTAGCATGGACTCGTCGAGTCTCATGGCGAAGTTTCACTTGTCTGATGTTAAAATTTTGCCTACCTTACCATGTAGCCTTATCAATAGATGTCATCCATGGTGGAAAGACCATTGGAAGGGCAGTTGTTGATAAGGGTGCTTCTACATGTGTTATGTCCTTGTCATGTTGGAAAGCTCTCAGATCCCCAGAGCTGGTTCCGTTAAACACCCTACTTACTGCTTTCGATGGAAGGTCATTCCGTCCGCATGGTATCCTACCGGCTTTTGAAATTAAGCTGGCAGGGAAAGCAGTGTTTGTTGAGGTAGAGGTGATTGATGCACCCTTAGATTATAACCTGCTTTTGGGAAGAAGCTGAACTTATACCATGTCTGCTATTGCATCGACCGTCTTTCGAGTGGTAGTATTTCCACACGAAGGAAAGTTGGTTACTGTTGACCAACTCAATTTTACTCGAAAAGGCCACATGGAGTCTAATGAGTCCGCTGTGCCATTGGTTGATCAGGTCAAACCTGCTGCACATAGCTTGGGGGCTAGAATGTACACATCATTGATGGGCACATTTGATCTTCCATCCTCGATTAACTATATAGGTTCTACTAGTGTGGGGAATTCCATAGCCATGGTTGTTGATAGGACTGATCCTTGGGTTCTCCTTTCCCTCCATGAACCGGAAGTGCCCTTATCGGCAGTGGAAGTGGCTTACCAAGCTATTACTCAAACCACTGTTGATCCCATTCCAGACCCTCTCACAGTCTCAGAGGACCTGGAAGAAGTCTATTTGTCTACTTGGGCAGAAAACTCTTCGCATTCTACGGATTGTTTAGATATGGTTTTACCTTCTGATGAAGCCATTCTGGAAGCCATGTGTAGATGTGATAAGATCTGCGAAAATCTTCATCATCGATCCTATTTTCTTCCAGAGCTAAGCAGGATAGAGAATCAAGAGTTTCATATGATACTGATAGATGATTTTGATACACCCATCAATCCCTTACCAAGGGAAGGAATGTTTCCTGAGGGGAATATGGAAAATATTTCCGCTACTATCCCTATCAACATCTCTGTAAATCTTGATGTCAAGGAAAATATACATATCGGTGCAAACTGATCTCCTGAGGAGATTGCAATCTATATGTCCTTGTTTAAGGAGTTCCGCGACGTTTTTTCCTAGTCATATGAGGAGATGCTAGGCATTGATCCATCGATAGTTGAGCACGAGATCCGAACATACCCTGACGCTAAACCTACTCCACAAAAGTTAAGACCTATTAACTCTCGTAAAGCGGTGGTTGTGAAGTCTGAAGTTGAAAAACTGTTGAAAGCTGGTTTTATTTATCCCATAGCTCTGACAGAATGGGTGTCTAACCCAGTTCCTGTTGATAAGAAGCAAGGGACCATACGCGTCTGTACAGACTTCAGATATTTGAATAAAGCCTATCCTAAGGACAACTATCCCACGCCATTTATAGACCAAATTATAGATGCTTGCGTGGGAAGTGAAGTGTTCTTGTTTATGGATGGTTTCTCCAGATACAATCAAATTCAAATAAAACTGAAAGACCAACATAAAACTGCTTTCATTTGTCCTTAGGGTACCTTCACATACAAAAAAATGCCCTTTGGATTGAAAAATGTTGGGGCAACCTTTCAGCGGGCAATGAACTTTTCCTTCCATGATATCAAAGCCATTGTTGAACCTTACCTTGATGATCTTCCTGCACATTTTCGTTAGAGGATTGACCATCCAGATCACCTAAGGTTGATATTTGAGCGATGCAGATACTATAAGATCCGCTTCAATCCCCACAAGTGCGTGTTCTGTGTCGAGTTAGGGAGACTGCTCGGATTCATTGTCTCTAATAGAGGCATTCAGGTGGATCCATTAAAAGTAGAGGCCATTGTAAATCTGCATCCTCCTCGTTCTATCGGGAAACTTCAGAGCCTGCAGGGAAAGTCCAATTTTCTCCGACGTTTCATTGTTAACTATGCCAAGATTACCAAGGGTTTCATGCGCCTGTTAAAACAGGACACCCCATTTGTATGGGATGAAACTACACAACTTGCTTTCGAGGCATTGAAAAAAGCTTTGTTGTTGGCACCTTTACTGTGTCTGCCAGATTACTCTAGGGATTTTATATTGTATCTGGTCGCGTCCGAGTCGACTATTGGGGTAGTCCTGGTCCAGGAAGACGATAAGCTCCAGGAGCATGTCATTTACTATTTTAGTCGTTATTTAGTTGGACTTGAACTTAGGTACTCCCACGTTGAGAAATTGGCTTTAGCAGCTGTCTATGCTGTTCAGAGGTTACGTCACTACATTTTACTGAGGACTACAACAGTAGTGGTGGATGTTAATCATTTTCAGTATGTTTTGTCCCGACGGATTGTTAGAGGCAAATTTAACAAATGGATAGTCATTCTCCAAGAGTTTGACTTGGATTTTCAGTCCGCTAAGTCTAAAAAATCCTTAGTTTTTGCTAAGCTTATAGCAGAATTTCCGACGGAAGAAGATGTAGTCATTGAAGAAGACTCATTCCCAGATGAGCATATCTTCTTGATATCCACCTCTGACCCATGGTATGGATATATACTTATCTATATCCAGACTTTGAAGTATCCTGCATCTTCCTTGTGGGAGGAACAACGCAAATTACGCCTTCATGCCAAGAACTACCTCATCATAGGAGATACTTTATATCGTATAGGGGTAGATTCCATTTTGCGTCGATGTCTTACCCATGAGGAAGCGGAGATTGTCCTGAATGATTCCCATAGTGGAGCGTGTGGGGGTCATTTATCTGGGTTAGCAACGGCCTAGAAGATATTACGTGCCGGTTATTTCTGGCCCATGATCTTTAAAGATTGTGTGGAAGCCATGAAGCGTTGTCATCCTTGTCAGCTTTCCACCAGAAAAATGCGGTCACATCTCGCTCCGTTATTTCTTGTGGTCTCAGTGGGCCCCTTCATGAAATGGGGGATTGATTACGTGACATGCAACCCAGCCTCGGCTAGGGGGCACAAATATATCATTGTCGTTGTGGACTATTTTACGAAATGGGCAGAGGCAATGCCCACCTTCAAAGCCGATGGAGAGGCTTTCTTCGTATTTAATAAACTTATAGCACGGTTTGGTACACCCAAGGTGATTGTCACTAACCATGGCAGTCATTTTCAAAATAGCATGATGACGGAACTGACCACTATGTTGGGATTCAGACAAGAACATTCATCTTCGTACTATCCTCAAGCAAATGGTCAGGTCGAGGCTGTTAACAAAACTTTGAAGACTATCCTCAAACGTACTATTGATGCAGCCCGTTCTAACTGGCATATGATGCTATACCCCGCACTTTGGGCGTATTGAACTAATGTAAAAACTGCTACGGGTTTCTTCCCCTTTCAACTCGTTCATGGAGTGGAAGTCGTTACCCCGGTTGAATGTGAAATCTCGTCTTTGAAAATAGCTATTCATGTGTTACTCGATACGACAGAGCTTGAAGAACATCTAATACACTTAGAACATCTTGATGAGCAGCATAGAGATGCGCTGACAACAAATCAAGCTCACAAAAATAGGGTCAAAAGGCAATATGATAAGTCGGTCAAGCCTCGGATTTTCTCTGAGGGGGAACTTGTTTTGCTCTGGGACCAAGACAAAGAACCCCTGGGGGCAGGAAAATTCAAGTCCATGTGGTTGGGGCCTTATGTCCTATCGAAGGTCTTAAAGAAGGGCGCATATGAGTTAATTGATTTTGATGGGAATAAGCTACCTAAGCCTAGAAATGGGTTCTACTTGAAAAAATACTATGCTTAGGCTTAGCGCTTTTTCTTTTATTTTCTTGTATGTATTTTTATGTACACTAGTTCGCCGGTTTATGTTTTTTATATACCATCTGCTGGTTGTTTCAGATGTCTTTTGAGAGGTACGTAGGTTTCGCTGATGGCATCAGTCGCCACACATGTAATCTAGCTTCAGCGGCACGGGTCATTTATTCTCCCTCGGGACAATTAGTTGCCTCAGGAGGCACTTGCTTAGGTCATGCTTCTAATAATGTCGTTGAATATAGGGTTGTAATTGAGCTTCTATGGGATGCTTTGTCACGTGGTATCACTCAACTAGAAGTCTGACTGGACTCTCAACTGGTGGTTTTCCAGCTCAATCGAGCTTGTCAGGTGCGAAACCCTATTCTATTGCGTCGGTTTATGCAAGTTAGGTTATTGGAAAGAAATTTTGAATTCATTACATTCAATCACACTCCAAGAAATCAAAATTCATTAACTGATGCATACGCTAATTACATTTGGATTGGCATTTAACACATTTTTCATAAAAATATACAGCATACACATAAAAACATTTGTAAATAAACCGACAAAATATATATATATGTGAATATCTGTTTATAGATGGGTCAAGTCTCTGATCCTCAGATCCAGTCATAACTGTATAATATACACAAAATATGGATCATAGTCCATCAAATGCCCTAGATCTAAGCTGGACCACCCTGGTCCCCCCGATCTCCCTGTACTCTGGCTTCTTCAGCCTCTTCGGCTTCAGTAGCCTCAACAGCATCTATGTATACTAAAACTGCTCTGGATACCTGCTTCAAAAGGCGTATCCAGATAGGTGGAACTCCAACCACAAACTTTTGCATGACGGTTGGGATGTGCTCTATCTGTAAGGTGAGTACTCTCTGGGTAAGTTTGGCCAGCTTCCCCTCTAGAACCCTAATCAGCCCCTAGTCTTCTCCTAAGACAAGATGCACATACATGCGTGGATTCCCTTCAGGGCAGACTGGTCCAATATCTGCATTTTGACATGTTTATAGGATTAGAACTCTTATACATATGTATATATCTCTATATTTTAAAATTCATAAAAAATTTAAAAACTTGAAAATAAAAAAATTACCTAGCTCTCCCCATGCTCCTCCTAGAGAGAGGACAAGGTCTGGATCACCACGAAAATCCATCCCAGCATATGGAAACTGCTCCAGCGCTGGAAACTGCCGCTCCCACCAAAAGTAGAATTCATCGTCATATACACTCTGCACTGAGCCACCTCCTCCTTGACGGAGGAATATATCTCCCCATCTACTCAGCCTGGGATGACGAGGAGAAAAAACTGGTAGGGGTACTGCAGGGCTCAATCCTGGCACTCTCTCGAATAAAAAGGCTACTAGTATGCTAGAATATCCAAAATTCTTCCTCCTTCCTCTTTTGCAGTCAGAGAGTTGCTTTCTCAAAATCGGGATAACTCCCGAACACCAATCATATAAGGCCCCTTGCATGCAATCCACTACTAACCTCATCTAATTATGTGTAGCAAGATGAAGAGAAGATGATCCCGCAACCCTCACTATGGTACTTGTCAATACTTGTAGAGGAAGATTACGTATGTGTACAATAGGGATGCAATTCCCTCTCTTTTGGGTACCTGGTGCGCAATATATGTCAATGTAGTTTTGGACACTCAGAGGGTCACTGCCTCTGTCGGTGCCCTCCAAGTTGACTGGAGCTCTTCGTCGTGATAGATCGGCAATGAAATATATATCCTCTGAAGTAATCTCCAAGGACTCACCTTGAAGGTCAAACATGCCTAAATCATGATTCCAGTAGTTTATCATGAACTCTAGCAGGCGGACATTGGCTCGCATAGGTGATGTGCAAAAGAACTTTAACAATCCACTTGAACGTAAAACATTCACAGTGGGGGCATCCTGGAGTGCTTCTTGATCCATATCTTCATGCTCACGCTTCCTCCACTCAAGCACCATCTTCAAACCTAGTAAAACAAGCATTGCAAACCTTTAGTTTCATGAAAAAATTCAAAATTTTGACCCAAACCACTACTTTTTCCCCTCACGCAGCGTACGCTTCTGTCTAGTTAGGCATGTCGAGTACTGTACGCCACTGTCCTTTAGGGAAACCCGAGTACAGAATGCGTGTACACGAGTTTCACTATAGCGAACCCGCGTACACAGCGTGCTTTGCTTAAGGGCGCTCAAAAATATCAAATTTGGACCCAATGTCAAAATTTGCTAGGATCAAATTGAAGAGCTTGGGGTGTAGTCTTACCTGACACTTGCGGAATTGAATTTGGTCCTCTAGATTGTCCACACCGATCGAATAAAGGTATAGGTGAAAACTTGTCCTTTATGGCTAAAATTCAAAATGGTGAGTTTTATTTAAGTTTTTGAACTATTTATAGAAATTATATTTCTCAAAGTGGGTTTTCTCCTATAGTTCATAATTTATCAAACTAATACCATATATTTTTACCTTGTAACAGGTTTATCATTGTTCTAAGGTGTTTTTTTCTCATATAGGATGGTTTTTCGTCGTTTCACATGCATTTTGCATCTATACTTATCCCATCTTAAACTTAGCAATCAACATTTTAACCACGGACTATGGTATTTTTAACCATTAGTTTCTTGTCTTTACCATTGTTCTTCCGTGGATAGGGCCTTCCTCTCATGAGTATCCTCATTTAGAACCTATGTTGTCTTTCGATACTCATGTTGCAGCTGTCTTAGGTACAGGGGAATCCTCTTAGCTAATTTTCATGCCAAATGGAGCCTCATTTTGGTCTTTTTTTACAAGATATCCCTTTATAGGACTCCCCGCCCTTATGGAGTTTCTTTAGGCCCAGGTCTGACTCCTTAAAATAGACTTGATTGTCGAGTTAACTTGTTCGTTCAAGCTCGTTAAGAATATGTGAATGGGCATCCGCATTGGTGGTAGGTTATCTCTTTCTTGGACCATGCGGAATAGCACGAGAAATGATCACTCTCTTTTCTAGGGATTTGAGAAGAGTATTCTTAGGCATAGGTTTATCACTTTTCCGGACCTGAGGGACTAAATTTACGGAAAAGGAACACCCAGTATGAGCTTACTTTTCTCTTTTTCATGCTTTGGACCTAAACATGAAAAAGATTCCGAGTGTACTTTATGTCTTTGTCATGCTCGTTAAACACTAAAGAACAAGGCATTGAGTTTATTGTTGTAAGTCCTATTTCTCATACTCAAATGGATCTTTCCGAGTGATCTTGATTTCCTGCACATTTGTAAAACTCAAGCTATATGCTCCTCTCGAAGGAGCGTTGGGTAGGTGGTAATTTAACCTTTTTCGGACCTCCCTAACTAAGTACGAAAAAGGTTCACCTTGTCTTCTACGGAAGTTAAGAGATTTCTTCTATGGTATGTTTTATACTTTTTCGGCCTCAGGAGACTAAATTGGACGAAAAAAGACCCTCATAAAGTCTTCTTTAGAGGTTTCAGACTCTCTAAATGTGAAAACACCAGCTGAGCATGTACTAGTTCGGGCTCATTAAATCCACGAATCAGTGACACTATCAAGCATTATTCCCTCTTCTCTTCAAGCTTGTTAAAAAATGAAGAGAGATCCGAGTTGACTTTCTTGTACTCATTAAAATTTAACAGGGAAGGTAACGAAGAAGTTTTCTCTTGGTTTTTAGTTAGTGGCAGCATGTCATCCTTGAACATAGCACTCTCTGTCTTTTCCGATACCCATGTCTCAGTGTTCACTTTCAGTTCAGCTATTACTTTGAGTTTATTACTCCTCCTCTTGTCAGTTCTACCTGGGGAATGTGATCATGTCTCCTACATGACAGATAAGTCTAGTTGTTCTATCTATAAAGTTAAAAGCTTCATTAGGTCATCTCTGTGTCGTGCTCACTGTTCAAGGACTTAACTCAATGTTTGATCTATATCCTGATCCCATCATTGTCGTATCTGTTATCATTTGTGTCTCCCTTCCTTTACCCAGTTCCTAGTCACTCTTGTGATCCGTTGGAGGATCTATTGTCTTCCTTATCACAGTATGGTTTCGTATCAGCACTTCCTGACGACGAAGGCCTAGAGTTTTGACGATTGTACCTCAGGATTTACTTTCATTATTGGTGAATTCCTTTGCTTCAATTGTCAATTATCACCTATTAATTGACAATCTGTTGAATCCACTTCATGTTCGACTTGAACTTATATCTATTCACATGGCTTGGATTGTACTGGTTCTTTGGGATTGTATTTGAAGACCGTAATTCCCTATCTATGGACTAAGTTGCGCAAGAGTATGTTCTATCTATTTACATAGCTTCCAAATATTTGAAGACTCATCATTATTGTATATTGTGGCTTCGATCCACCTTTGTAATATACGTGGTCTTGTACCCGTACTATATGATGTACTCAAACATTGTAAAGGAGTTAGTGTTCCAATATATTAAACATAGCATCCTCAGATATGACTTTGTATATGACATTATTATGTATTTGTTTCAAGTACTACCTCTGCTCCATTGGATTTCTGAGTTCTCCAAAGATAATGATTATAATGTATTTCGGCCATCGCTTCCCTCTAACCTCACACATTAGGGGGCATCTGTTATCAACCCAAATGGCACTTCTTCGTCCAAGTGCCGACACTTCATATGTTGTCACACGAAAGGACACTTACGGATTGAAGGTTTCCTAAACACTATAGATGGGAATGACAGGAGATGCATTCACTACCCAACTAGCTTGCCATTTTACTTTTTTATATGTTGATTGATGTACGCGACTCTCTTCACAGTAACTCACGTACATACGCGACTATCTCCATAGCATCTCGTGTACTGTACACGAGTATTGTCATTGCAACCCGCGTACATATTTGTACACGTGTTTCCTTTATAGCATCTCGCGTGTCATATGCGAGTTGCTAGTATTCATACTCGCATACACATCCATTCGACATTAAAAATAATAAAACACGATTAATGGAGATTTGTTGAGCCCTAATCATTAATTATTTCAACTGTCTCAACCTCCTCAACCTTCGAAACTACTCTATTTCCCAAAGTATAAATAGAGGCCTTGGGGAGGGCATTAATCAATCAATTTGGGAGAGCAAAGTTATGCTGATGGTATATCTTCAGAAGTATTTGGAGCAGCAGAACTCAGAATCCTTTGGTTGCAGAGGAGTCCTTGTTTCAGGCGTTGGGTTGTACACTTATCTCATTCACTATTATTAATAAAGAGAATTCTTCTTCCAACTTTGTGTTGAGTCTCTTTCATGTATCATGGTTTGATGAATATTTTTTATTAAGCACTCTATATATTGTTCATCTAGCTTGTCATATATACATGTATAAGATTGTACTTGGAGAATTTGCTCTTTGCAGGTGAAGGAGGTGCATCCCTGAAAGCTTTGGAGCAAAGCGGGAGAAGAGAAAGCTTGGATCAACCGTCATTAATCGGGTGAGTTCATCATTTCTTCATATTCCTTTATGTACTTTAAAGTTGATTGTCTGCAAGTTTTAGAAGTAAGTTGGTAACCCCATACCCTCGGTTACAAAGGGTGTTTATTCTTGAACAACAACTGCCTCAAAATAATTTTATCTCAAGCATATCCTCCATTTGGCTTATATGGCAATGACAAAGAAGACTTGACAGTGGTAGATTGATATTGTTTTCCAAAATAACATTAACAGAATTGATATGATATGATCGGACACTGATATGGTTTGACTTGACAGAGATATTGAATGCTTAAGATGCCTTAGTATGAGCAGATTCCTTGTTGCCTTGGCATGAGCAATGCATGAGAAGACTTCCTTGATGACCTGACATGATAGTTTTTGAATGAGAAGCATTTGATTGAGTAGCAGAAATATGTGATCAGTGTTTGAAGGAAAGCTGGGTCTTGCACGCCTTCTTAGTTGGAGCTAAGAAAATCAGGATGGGCACTATTGATGGAGTTGGTTCTCTTTTGTCAGTTGGTGTCGATGTAATCGCGTAGATTGAAGTCTTCATTGTAATTCATATCAAATGATAAATTAAGTTTACTACATGTGTCGTGTGATGTGCCTCTTATGGTTTATGTTGATTACATGTTTAATTAATGATTGTTGACGTATAACTTAATGTGAGTGTGAAATCGTGCTCAAGTTTTATAGTGAAAATTGGTTAAAAAGTGCTACCACAGTGATTCACCCCCTCCCCCCCCTCAATGTGGCATTGTGTCCAACAAAAAGTACATATCATATAGGTGCATTTATGCTGAGTTGTATTGCTGTAAATTTTTATTCTCTTTGTGGGTTGATTATTAATCAAATTTCTCTCTTGTGGTTGGCTTTCCCTTTGAGGGTTTTCTAGGGCCATTGCCAAGAAAATATCTGTGTCAAATGACTAGTCTAATGTTTATTTATTGTTCATTTATTTATGTTGCAAAATTATTAGTCATTTGTATTTTTGCTTGTAAAATACACTTGAATGTCTTTGGTTTAAATGCATTACTATTGAAGTTTTATTGGAGACAAAAATCAGAGTTTGGCCAAATGTTTGGCAAAATTGCTACAAAAGTGAATCTAGTTTGTAGGTGAAATTTCAACATGATATCAGAGTCGGAGATCTAATTTTAAATAGTGAAAACTAGTAGTTAACATAGAAGGAAACAAAGGAATTGTTGAGACTTTTCACCTAGCAGATTTGTGCTTGTTTTTTGTTGGTTAGTGAGAATATCTGTGACTTTTGGATTGTCATTTGAGAACATGCTTAAGGGTGCATCAAACTTCATTCCATGGAAGGAGAAGTTACTTTGTGTTGAAGGAATTTCAGTTATGGGGTATAACCAAGGAAGTTGTCACGATTCCTATTGGTCATGATTCCCTCGCTAAATATAACAGGAAGAATGTGAAAGCGAAATGCATTCTTCTTGATGTAGTGAAAGCCCACATGATATCTCATGTGACCGGCAAGAAGAATGCCTTTGACATGTGGACAACTTTGATAAAGTTATTTCAAAGTAATAATCAAAAGAGGAAAATGGTTTTGAGGGAGAAGTTAAGGAACACTAAGATGACCAAGACCAAAAATGTCACATCATACCTTACCCGGATTTCACAGGTACATGATGAGTTGGGTGTTGTTAGAAAGAAAGTGGAAGAAACAAAATTGGTTAGAATTTGCTTGAATGGTTTCACACAACCATTACAATACTTTGTGCATGCATTTCCATAGAGAACATGCCTACATGGATTAGACTTTGAGACGATTTTTTATCCAAGTCGTGCCCAGGTGCATGCTAGGGACAACAGTCGATTGAATGAGTCGAGCACTATTATGGCGAAAGCATAGAAAAAGAGCAAGTAAAGCAGGAAATACATGATATCAACAGAAAGTATGCGCATAGACAATATGCAAGAATTCGAACCAATTTATATATTACTTCTTCTCCATGAAGGTTGGCTGATTGTTACAATAATGTACATGTTTATATACGATGTTGATACACTTAGGTGACTACCGGTTAGGTTCATTTACAAAAGAAGTTAAAACGGTTCAGAAGCTCAATCGTCGCAGACAACTTAAAGAAAGAGACATTATGTTGATGTATATCAAGCACAAAACCTGTCGAGGTTTGTCGATGTCAGTTGTATCAAGATTCGGACTTGTCGAAGCCAATGTTGAACCTGTTGAAGCAGTCGAAGTGCTATACTTTGTCGAAGTTCAACAACATGCCAACTTCTGGTTGGATCATTCATCCTTCCTCAAGAAACAATGGTCTCCATTGTGTATTCGTTCAGGTGAGAAAACATGTTGGCTACTTCAGTAGCAGAGTACCATTTACCTTACACGGGGAGCTGTCCAGCTTTAGCCACTTGAAACAAGGGAATGGAGTTCGTCCTTGTATGGCGTATGCGTCGTCCCACAATGGTGTCACAAAGAAGATGTTCCTAAACATCTAGATGGATTTCTTCGGCGTCTGTTGTATGCAAGTCGTTATGTTCCAACAATGGTGCAGGGTATGGTCAAAGTAGATCTACATTAAAGACTAGATGTAGGCAAAGGCATGCATAAATGTCGAGCTGAAAAACGTTTTCTCCAATCTATTTAAGGATACTGTATGGACCATATCGCAAAGGTTTCAACTTTCTATATGGACCAGTGAAGCGCTCCTTCTTTAGATGTAACCAGACCCAATCCCCAATTCAGAATGAATGAGGAATATGATGCTTGTCGTTTTGGGCCTTAGCTTTTGCATTAGCTTGTTGCAACATCTCATGTGCTTGCTTCTGGATGTTGTAGATTTGATCTCTGAATTTTAATTCTTTCTCCACTTCTCGTCCTTCGAAGTCGGTCTCATTCAACTGTGTCAAGGAACTGATTAAATCGATAGGCGATGAGGGTTGAAATCCATAACAGATCTCAAATGGACTCTTGCCCATAAAACTGTGTTGAGCATGATTGTAGTTGTGTTGTATGTATGGAAGGTTTTCATTCCACGTTCGACAATGCTTGTGGTTGTACATGCGAAGCAATTGTACTACCAAGCGATTTACAGCTTCCATCTATCTGTGTGTCTGCGGATGGAAGGCTGACGACAAAGAAATCCTTGTGTCGATTTGTTGCCAAAGAGTTTGTCAAAAGGTGCTGACAAATCTAGCATTTCTATCGGAAATAATGGTCGTTGGGAGGCCATAATGTTTCCAAACATGTTCAAAGAAGAGTTGAGCAGTCTGTTGTGTTGTCATAGTATTCTTGCATGGTATCAGTATAGTCATCTTGAAAAATTTGTCGACTATTACTAAGATCGCGTCATGTTGATTTTTGGTAGTAGGATATCCCGTCAAGTAGTCCAAAGAAATAGATTCCCGTGGCTGACTAGGAACTGGTAGGGGTGTGTACAGTCTTTGTCGTCGATTCGACAGTTTAACAATGGTACAAACCATGCACGATCAAATGTACTTGTTGACGTCAGATTTAAATGAAGGCCAGTAAAAATACATTTGGAGGATAACAAGTGTTTTGCGACTCCAAAATATCCTGCAATCTTGCTATAGTGCGCATCCCAAATGAGCTTCTGTCGGTGCTCACCGGTCGGTGCTCACCGGTCGGTACACAAAGTTGTCCAAGCTTATATAACAAGGTGTCCTTCAAGAAGTAGTTGGTAGTAGACAGCGTGTCAGCCTGAAGCTATCGATAAATTAAGAAAAACTCGTAGTCTACCGAATACAATTGTGGTCAAGTAGTGGTGTCATAACCCTGCATACTCATCACTATAGACAGTAGAGTAATGGGTGGTTGGCTGAGACAATTGGTTGTGGCATTGGCTTTTCCTTTCCGATACTTAATTACCAACTGAAATTGTTGCAGGTAATTAATCCACTTGAGTTGTCGAGTTGTTTGTAATTTCGACTGGGACGGAGCGAATTGCAAAGGTTTATGGTCAGTGTGGATGACTGTTTCATACGGTCATCCTCAATGGATGACCTGATTGAGTGATCACTGCGTTGAGAGCATAATCCGATGCATCTGTCTCAATCTCAAAGGGTTGATGCAAATCAAGTAACACAAGTACCGGTGCAGTACAAAGCTTGTTTTTGAGTTGTTCAAAAGCTTGTTGTTGTGGCGGTGTCCATTTGAAGACAGTTTTCCCATTTCCTTTAGTCAATTGATTTAAAGGCCATGCGATGTGACTGAAGCAGAGTATGAATCGTCGAAAGAAATTCGCCAAACCAAAAAAACTTCTTAGTTTATGAATGCTTTGAGGAATGGGCCAATCTTTGAGGATATGTTTTTTTTTTGGTCAACATGAATGCATGCAGAGTCAATTACATACCCCAAATATTTTATGCTAGTCATCACAAATGAGTGTTTGTCCATGTTCAGATATAGTCAATGTTGTTGGAGAATTTCAAAGGCTTGTCGAAGCTATCTAACATGTTCTTCCCATGATCGATTGAAAATCAAGATATCGTCAAGATAGACAATGACACACTTGTCAATGAAGGGTCATAGAAGGTCGTCCATATATCTCATGAAGGTTGCAGGTGCATTGGTTAAGCCAAAAGGCATGACTAACTATTCAATGAATCATTCCTTGGTTTTGAAAGTCGGTTTTCATACATCAGTGGACTCGATCGAAATTTGGTGGTATCCAGACTTAAGGTCGAGCTTCGTAAAGAACCTAGCACCTTTCAGACAATCGATGAGTTCATCTATCCTCGGAAGAGGGCATATGTTCTTTACTGAAATTTTGTTGAGGGCCCGATAGTTGATGCACATACACCAATTCCCATCTTTCTTTGGAACTAAGACGACTGGACTTCCACAAGGAGAGGAGATGGGGTAGATATGACCTTTGTCGATCAAATTCTGGATTTTCCAGCAAATCTTTTCATTCTCGAGAATGGATATTCTGTAAACAGATGCGTTAGGCAATGAAGAACCAGGAACAAGTTCAATGGATGGCTTAGCTGACAATGTAGAGGTACTTCGTTCGGCTCTTGAAATACGTTCTGGTATTCCTCAAGAATGTAGTCGATATGTTGTTGTTATCGAGAGTTGCGCTAGTCGGTGAGTCGACCTGTTGCTGCAGTCTTCCTGGAATGTTGAGGCTTTATCATAATTAATGCGAACTTCTGAGCATGATTGATAAGCTTCTTTGTTTATTTGGCAGATATCATAGCAACCATTGATGTAGGCTGTCGCTCTGGTAGTCGTACCATTGATTCTGAAATTTGACAATCACCTTTTGAGGCTGTGACTTATATGTACCGTGTCGATCCCATAGGTAAGGTTTCTCAAACAAGGTGTCTGCTATGGAAAGCAATGCCATGTCACATAGTAGTTTATCTTCAAAAGCTTGATAAAGTAGGTGAGCCTACATTGGCGTGTGATTCTTAGTTTCTTTCCATCCTTCATCCAACCGATATTGTAAGGCTGAGTATGTGGAGTGGTGACAAGACCTAATTTCTTCACAAGATCTTTGAAAACAAAGTTCTTCTGGCTACCATTATCGACAATCAGATGTAATGGATTTTTCTTAACCCATATCTGTGTATGGAATAGGCGCTCTCGTTCCTCCTCACTGATGATAGTCAAGGCTGTTGGAGTGGTCGAGGTCGAACCCAAGAGGGTTGATGTATCTGGATCAGATTCTACGAAGGTTCTATTTGACGAGTTGGATGTCGACAATTTTGCCAAAAATTTCTTTCGATCTTTGTATTGTGACGTATCATGCCATGTTGAATTGTGATAATCACACCATTTCCCGATAGGAGCTTGTTTTCTGCAATCCCTCCTGTTTTTCTGAAAGTTTTTCTTGTGATGATCGGGATTAGGCACAGTCTACTGAGAAGGGTGCTTAAACTTGTCGGAATCAGCTGGTGACTTATTGTCGGATGTTCAACCAATTGGCTCGTTCGTGAAACGTGTTTTTTCCTTTTTGTTTTGCTTCAAGCTTGTTGGCGTAATGAAATGCATCTGCAAGTGTACTGGCAGTCAGAAACTCCATCTCTTGTTGAATGTATGGGGATAATCTGTTGATGTACTTCATGGCAAGCAATTTATCTTCTTCTTGGACACCAAGTCTAGCCATGAGTCGATAGAACTCGTCGGTGTAACTCTGTACGGACTGGTCTTTCCATTGCCTTAGTTGCTGCCACTTCTTATACTGTTGTTCAATATATTTGGGCGAGTAGAACTCCTTTCGGACATATTCGACAAATTTTACCCATGAATTTATGGGTT
Source organism: Pseudotsuga menziesii (assembly GCA_001517045.1). NCBI lineage: Eukaryota > Viridiplantae > Streptophyta > Pinopsida > Pinales > Pinaceae > Pseudotsuga > Pseudotsuga menziesii. Next base: position 613,883 of record LPNX010963367.1, on the reverse strand, counting down.
CGCCTTCTTTTTCTATCTTTGTCAATAAATTTGCCCACCAACAGTGTACGGAGGTTGACATCTTCAAGGACGCAATGGTGATATTTTCCGCTTCTGAGAGTTGATTCACAGAGTAGTACGATTCCAATTGTTGTACCCAATTATCAATAGATTCCGCGTCAATCTTGCTTCAAGATTCGGTATGTCCATATTCATTTGTACTTTAAAGGGGTTGATTTTATCGGAGTGAGGTCGCGTCGAGGATTCCTCGGAGTTCGAAGTGAATCGCATGATAATCTCACTTAACTAGGTGAACATTTCGGTCCGCTGGCAAGCTAGTGTTTTTTTCGTGAGTTGTTTTGTCTCGTCAGTTGCATGTCTATTGTCTGCTTCTTCAGCCATCTTTTCTGAAGTCGAAGGAAGTGTCTGCTTGTGTTGTTGAGTTTGTGAGCATGTTTGAACATGCATAAGTTAAATAAATTCAATGGAAATGTTGATGTAACTTAAGCTCTGAACAAGATCAAGCTCTGATACCAATGATCCAAGTCGTGCCCAGGTGCATGTCGAGGACAACAGTCGACATAATGAATCGAACACTGTTATGGCGGAAGCATAAAAAAAGAACAAGTAAAGCAGGAAATACATGATATCGACAGAAAGTATGCACACAAACAATATGCAAGAATTCGAACCAATTTCTATATTACTTCTTATCCATGAAGGTTGGTTGATTGTTACAATAATGTACATGTTTATATATGATGTTGAGACGTTTGGGTGACTACCCGTTACATTCAGTTACAAAAGAAGTTATAAAGGTTCGACAGTTCAACCGTCGCAAACGGCTGAAAGACAAAAACATTCTGTCAATGTATGTCGAGCGTGAAACCTGTCGAGGTCGGTTGTGTCGAGGTTCAGACTTGTTGAAGCCGATGTTGAACCTGTCGAAGCAGTCGAAGTGCTAGACTTTGTCGAAGTTCGGCAACATGCCAACTATTGGTTGGATCAATTTCATATAGGAGTTGAGAAACATTTATAGCCACACATGCCAACAACATGTGGATGATGAGGAGAACGTTGCTCTCACAGGGAAAAGCAAACCGAGGTTGAAGAAAGGCCCAAGTGGTGGGTCTAGCTCGAAAGGTGAACATAAAAAAAAACATGAGCAAAGTGAAATGCTTTACTTGTCACAAAACTAACCACTATATGAGTCAATGTTCAAACAAAAAGAAGGGCAAGGATGAGATACAGACAACATCAATTGAGATTGAGAACTTCTCCAAGAAGTTTGAGAAGGAATTTTCTCTAGTTTCTTGTCTTTTAGGCAATGGTATTGCAGGGTTTGAGGACATTGGAGCATGTGTTGTGGACAATGGTTCATCTTGCCATATGACGGGATTGAGGTTCATATTGCAAGGACCATTTTTTATTGGGTCCAAGAGGATCTTGGATTAAAGGTCTGTACCATTATCAAAGATAGTTGGTTGTGGATTCTTCCAATATTGTCAAAAGACTGAGTTGGTACGAGATGACTCAGTTGGTTGCTTAGGAGTTTGAGGAGACTCCTTAGAGCATGCTTTGCAGGTATAGGTCTTCAACACAGGATCCAACACAGGTGGCAAAGAGGCTTCCTGGTTTAGAAGGAGCAGCTACAGTAGCAAGTGGAATGATGGGTTTGGAGACAGATCTAGGTGAAGGTTGCAGAAGTACCTCCCTCACTAAGAGGGAGTCTTATATTTTATAGCTCAAAAGGTCTTCTACATAGGTTTAGTGTTTAGGCATGTAGAAAAGACCTAAGTGACTTTCGTAGACATTAACTTTAGTGTTATAAAGATAATGTGACTTTTTATTTAATTGGTGAGTGAAAATGATTTTTAAATTCATTTAGTGTAAGTTGTCTCATCTTTTGACTTTGAAGAGACTAATTCATTCAAAAGATGAAGTGACAAAGCCATTCTCTCAATTAATAAAAAGAGAATTTTAGGAGAGTTTAGACACAATCGTGAAAGATTTTTGGAGAGCCGAAGAGAGAAAAATATTGCAACAAAGAGGAACGGCACTAATCTCAGCAAGAGTGTGGGCACGAGTTCGAAGAAGAACCAACATTTATTGTAGTAGAGGTCTTACAGGACACAATTTTCAAGGTAAACATACTGTTGGAAGGTACAACGTTCTATTGTTTTCGAGGTAGTAGAGATTTGTTACAATCAGAAGATGCAAGCCATACCATTATCTGTTCACTGAAATCAAGGAGGCCGTACAAGCCATACTGTTGTTTTGGCATTGTTTTCGAAGTTTGCTACTGAAAGTACAGACCGTACAGGTGCATTTATGCTGAATTGTATTGCTGTAAATTTCCAGTTTCCGTGGGCTGATTATTAATAAAATTCTCTTGTGACTGGTTTTACCTTTGGGGTTTTCCAGGGGTGTCGTCTAAAAAATCTGTGTCAAATGACTAGTGGAATGTGTGTTTACTAATCATTTATTTCCACTACGAAGTTCTTAGTCATTTGTATTTCTATTCATAAAATACAGTTGAATGTCTTTGGTTTAAATGCATTACTGTTGAATTTTTATTGGAGACAGAAATCAGAGTTTGGCTAAGCGTTTGACGAAACCCCTACATGAGTGAATCTCGTTTGTACAGAAATTTCAACATTTTAAACTTTTCCAGTACTTAATTTGATCAATATATCCTCCTTTACTATTCACATCTTGTTTGCTTGCTTCTTTTTGGTCTAGAAGAGGATTACGTTTCACTGAAGTGTTATTCCACTCTTAATCAGATAATAGTTATTAATAATTGGTTTTATCGCGGTATGTTCTTTACAGCAGTATGGATAATTTTATCCATTTCAATAATTCAATTATGTTCCATATATTTTTTATCAGATCACATTTCGCATTTGTTGTTCAAGACACTAACGAGCAACACTTTATAAACAGTTCTTGGAAGCACCAAGTAAGAAAGACTGTTCTTTCTAGTGCATGCTGGTATTAAACCCTGCAAAATTGAAGGCATTGACTCCTCATTAAAAACAGCCTCCGTCCACCTCCATTCATGGTGGAAGTACTATGTAAGAAACAGTCAGCTCTAGTGCTTCCTGTATCTAACTCTACCCAATTAAAGGAATTGGCTCCTTGTTAAATACAGCTTCCATCAGTGCTCAATCCTAAGGTGTCATGGTGATCCTCCTGGCATTTTTAAGGCTCAGAATATGAGGCATCTCTTTCATGTAATTCATGGATTGCTGCTGAGTTGGTCCACATATCACTGTGCGCAGGCTTGAGCTGATACAGCTCTTCTTCCTCCACTTCACTGTTGTCTGTCAAATAACCCTCACAATTCATCCCAGAACTCTTGCTATAAGCAGCACTTCCTCCCCCTGTTTCACTGTTTCCTATCTGATCTATCTCTGATTTGATGTCTGAAGGTAAATCTTCGCTATAACCATCATAAGGATCAATATCTGCTTCATCTTCACTCTGTATCATGAAGATTTCCACTATTATTGCAATTTATGAATATCCAAGAAAACTGAGATACTATTTAAAAGCACACGAGTTTATGAAATATCTGCCTCATTTAATAGAGTATAATGTAGAAGGTAAATATCCAGTATCTAAATTGCAAACTTATATAAGATAAATCCCACCTCTACATCTTTGGAAGGAGATACAAGATCCAACTCTGCATTCAATGCTTCACTGCCTTCATTCTCTTCAACAGATTCAGCTCTACTCTGAAAATGTAGAATAGCAATGAAAAATATCATAAATTCAAATTTGGGAACATTCATGAGCTTCATAAATCTTAAGGTTTTGAACGGATGACTTTTGTTAAATACAATTTAACAGTAAATATGAAACTCAACTCTGATGAATCCCTAAAACAAAAAGAAAATGTAAAACTAAATGCACGCCTCTATAGAAATGTTATATCACCATTAAATGAACTGGTAAGAGAGAAACCTACACGATCATATTTGAGCTGTTCAGTGCTCCTCTCCAGTTGTAAGATGTGCCGATTCAATGCCTTAAGAATGTTTGCACAGATAAAAGTGTACATCAGTTATGAGATATGCAATCATTCCAACCAATAGATAACTGCTGACATAAAATGAAATGAAATTTATTTTGAGGTTCTCCTATTGACCAAAATACGTCAATAACAATAGAATTTAGAATTACAGCAAATAATAATAACACCAGGAGAATAAGAATAACATTTATGAGGCAAAGGATTCTTGGAATATGCATTACCTCACGTCTCTGGAGTTCTTTTGAACGTTGTAGTGCTTTTCTCTTGGTTAAAAGATTCTTGGGTTTTATAGTAAGTGGGCGCTGATAGTTTTTCCCTCGATAAACAATTATGGCATAACCTTTGCTTACTTTATCCACTGAGACTAATAATCCCCCACTTTCAGACTCCAGCATAAGTGCAGTGTATTTCACCTCTGCCAGAGACCTTTCCTTCGATATGATTTTCACGAGTTCCCTATGTTTCCAGTGCAAATGCATGTTTTCCACTGTACCATCAAAGATTCCTCGCCTCCCTGAAAAATGGATCAAACCAAACAACATGTCACACTGAACTGTTGCGATAAAATAATAATAATAATACACGTGATCAATGGTACTTCTCTAATAAAATGCTTACCTAACAATAAGAATGCCTGCATTCTCAGACCAAGCTTACGGAACATGAATCTCTCTTCATCAGTTATTGTCTCTTTATCTGAAGCTGGTTTGGCAGGCAACAAGAATGCCTCTACTTTGGCTAAAGCCTTCTCTGCTTTAGAAACCTTGAATTGGGCCTGATAATCCAGAATCGAGGAGAAATAAATGAACACCTCTCATAATTGACAATACATTCACTAATTAACTACAGTGAAACTTATATGTCAGTATTCAAGCTCCAAGCAACCCAAGGCATCGTTTGGGTGCAAAACAAACTTAGGTTGAAAGGACTAGTTCCTTCTGAAGAATAAGATGTCAAATAGAATATCTCCAATGCCTTCTTTTAGAACAGAATAAACAAGCCTACATCTATATCGGCCTAGTAGAGAAACAGTTGTAAAGCAATGAGACTGAAATCAAGTACTCTTTTATGCTTGTTAAGCAGAGGAAATGATGAACTTACAAGAGCTATCCTCCTCTCAAGCTTTCTAACTATCTCAGCCTTTCTAGCCTTGGCTGCTGTTAGTTTCATTTTCTCCAGCTCTTCACTATCAATGTGCTTTGACCATCGAGCTTTGGCTTCTAAAGTTTCTGCTAGAGTGCCAGCAAAACTGTGTCCTGCTTCAGCTTCCTCAGTTACAATTGGAATTGCTGAAGATGCTTTTACCCGTGCCCTCTCTTCCTCATCCTGAAGAGCCTTCGTCAGTGCTTCTCTCTCCACTAATGCAGCTGAAACATCAGGAGAAAGGAAATCTTTTCCTCTAAAGAACACAATGAACTCCTTATTTCTTGAAAGAAGAGTGCCTCCAGTGAGCCTCTGCCATGGACATTGCTTGTAAATTTCAAGGAAACAAACAGTATAACAATTTACAATAAAAATCATAAAATTAGTCTTTCAAAATACTACACCATAAGATCATTTCTCTCTATAGCAATGAAATATATTGTCTCCAGTAACCATGAAATTTTGGATCATTTCTCTCTATAACGACGAAATATATTGTCTCCAGTAATCATGAAATTTTATGCTTGCACTTTCTAGCCGGTTGTGGCTCTGTAACAAACCTAATCGTGGAATGAATAAATATTATTCTGGAAGACAAGCCTTGACATTGAAATGAGTAGTTCACCTTAAAGGATACCCAGGACTGAAACTTTTCATTAAAGACTACATTGCTAGGCTCTAAAATACAAGGACAAGCTTAGCTTCCATATAGCTCTTTTGAAATTTTTGAAACCAACAATTGAATAATAAGATATGAAGAGGGCAAAAGTTATTATTCAGAAGCTAAAAATATTATGGCTAACTAGCAATGGAGAAGTCAGATATTCAGAATTCTGGTGAATACTACTTAATGCTAGCTGTGACAAAAAAGGCCAATTTAATAGCTTTCAAGAGTATCTTCTCACCAGAGTTTTCTGTAAGTGTATTCATGCTGTGGTGTGGACTTTGTAAGATGTGCATGTTTGTAGGCTCTGATGTACTGGCATGTGATAATTTTCTACTGTCCCAACCAATAGAGATGGTTGATTCAGCATTAAGTGACAAGTGAATGCCTAATTATGTGGACATGAACAGCTGAAATTCATTTTCTCAGAGGATACAATTTGTTGTGACCATACCTAAGTGGCTATATTTTCAATTTTGACCCTCAAAACTCTCCTGAAAGTGTCGTTAGATTAGATTGCCAGCTGGAAACATACTAGTGATTCCATACTGAATGTGTGATTGCTTGTATTTATGTTATACTTTATTAAATACTCTATGTATCTTCATACACAGTATATTGTGCTTGCAATTATACTTTTGTTCATTGGCAGTAGCAGTTACTAATTATAAAAGGAGGTGCTAACCGTGGAAACCCCATATATGCCTCAAAAGGAGTTCAAAACTTCAACCAATACATTGCTCTAAAGTAGCTATGTCCCAAATAAGGCATGTTGTCATTCACATGTCTTGGGCTGTCCATAGCTTAGTATCCTCGCAAGTTCTACGATTGTTCTAATTACCTCTGTTAGTTGTTGATCTATTTGTGGATGAAAAGTAGTGCCTATATGGAGCTTGGTGCTTACTAATCTAAGTTACCAGGATTCGGATACGGATCCGTTAGATATTTAAAAAGACAGGATCCGGATACGACAAGTACAAACAATATAAATATATTTTTATATTTTTTAAAATAAAACTTTTATCAAAATTAAAACATATATGAAATTGTAAATATATAATTTATAATAAATATTAAACATATAATAAAAATATAAAATATAAATTAATTATATAATTTATATATACATATATGATACTTAGGTAAAATAATTATTGTACCATACTTACAAATACTATCTTATATAACACTTAAATTATAATACCTTGAAAAACATGGATAATATATAATACATAATATTTAAAATAATTATTAATAATTATACCATACTTACAGATACGAACTTATATGACACTTAAATTATATTACATAAATATCCAAGTAAACCTAAGTCCTTATACTCCATTATCTCAAATTCCCTATAACCCTTCCAAGCCATATGTCACGACTCACTCCCATGTCATAACGTGTTGGGTGCCCTTAGATTACGAACAATAAAATAAATAATGAACGGAAAAAAAAAAATAACACAGGTAAAGACGGGTACCGATTTAAGCATTGAGGATTATCATGAGAAGTTCACCAATGCCACGATTTCACCACTTTGCCAGCTGAACCCATTTGTCGCCAAAACTCTGAATGCACGAGAATACGGCGAAGCCATCTCACTACATTTTGCTGGAGGGTGTTTCCTTGCAAATACTCATCATCTATGATAGATACCTTCTTGAGTGAATCTTGGCAGACCTAGGAGGATCCGGATCCGGTTCCGAATCCATTTCAGATTCGAGGATCCGCGGATCCATCCCCCAAGGCCTGTTGATCCGGTAACACAGTTACTAATGCTCATGATACGCTCCATAAATAACTGAGGAATCTAGAGTTTACAAAATGTAGAGATTTTTGCTATCGTAGACTTTAATGCAAAACAAAAATTTCACCTCTTTGCCTAAGGTTTCCCAGATCTTAACCCTGTGAAGTTTTAGCCTTAGAGCTTATGAAGTATAGAATAAAACAACAGTAGAAAGAAAACAATATTTACTTCTTAACAATCTTCTAGGCAATCCAAGGAGAAAAGATACCGAAGTGACTTGTCACTTGATAAGTTTAAGCCCTCTAGGGCAGTCTTATCATGCACATGTTGGTTTATCCCACAATACTCAGAGGGGGGGGGGGGGGGAATCAGTATTGACCTTTTTAAAATTAAAACACAAAATAATCAACAATTATGACACAGATTTTATCGTGGAAACCTCAAAGAGCAAACCACCAACTCATACTCATTAATAAGATGAATTTACAAAATTGTTTTATCTGCTACAACAGAAGGGATGTAAGATACACCCTAGGTTTTGTCTGCAGCTACAGACTGGAATGCTACAACACCCCTTATGGTTTTCTGTTTGTTTTTAACAGACAAGGATGCTACGACCGTAGTTTTAAAAATCGGAATCGGACTCGGAATCGGTCGAGGGTCAACTCGGAATCGGAATCGGTAATGAATCGGTCATAAATCGGCCGATTTGAATTTAATGAATCGGTTTGCTAAAAAATACATCAAATATTTAAATTTTAAAGAAAAACAACATTTTCAAGATTAAATAATTTAAATGGACAAGTTTCCAAACCAGAATGTAACAAAATCAGATTAAACAAGATTTGATTGCACAAAATCTGGTCTGTTCTGGCAAAAATGAGGGGTAATACCCCCTTCAGAATCTGTGACAATAGAGTTATGGAAGAGTACCTTGTCAAATGGAAGGGGTTCCTTTCTCTTTGCTTGAGGGCTAGCAAAGTCAGGAGGGGGGTATTTTGTAATGATCCCTTTTAACAGAACAATTATTGTTTTGGTATCAAGTCCCCAATTTTTCTATTCATAGGAGAATATATCTTGGTTGGTAGAGGAGTTCTTTGTTAGATCCTGGTTGTTAGGAGAATCCATTGGATCTTGGTTGGTAGACCGTAGGACAGTCTATCAAATCTTGTTTGGTAAGACATTCAAATGCTGTAAACTCTCAAAACTCGAAGGGAGGGCATGCTTTTTGGATTATGTTGTCACGAGCAGTCTTAAGAGACTTCTTTGGGCAAGTGCGGTATCCTTACCGTGATTGTTGAATTTCAGGCCTGAGATTAATGGTCACTTGTTTTTTGGAAAGTATTCTTTTGCGTCATTTGCTGCTGGAGAGAGTTATTAGTATTACAAATTACAATCCATTGAGTTCTGATTTTGTTACATTCTGGTGCACTGTACAAATTACAATCCATTGAGTTCTGATTTTCAACATTTTTATGATGACACTGACCAATACCAAACCGGACCGGTCAATTGCTAACTCGGCCGGTTGGACCGGTTAGTTACCGAACCTGACAGGTTTGGTTACCAACCGACCGGTTCGGTAACTAACCGGTCCCCGATCCGGTTTACCAACCAGTTTGACCCGATTTGGTACCGAACCAGTGAACCGGCCGGTTCCGGTTCCGATTTTTCCGGTTTTTAAAACTATGGCTACGACACCCTGTTCTCCAGCTACGACTGGAAGGAGGCTACGACCCCCTTGCAGACCTGTGCTCTGCCCTAGCACCGCCCTGCCACCCTAATCTGCGTTTATTCAAACTATGGAATAGCTGTAAGCCATTCACTATGGACTCTATTAAACTTATTAACAGAGACACCTCATTTAGAACACAAAAATTCATTTAAATACCTAGTACCATCATCGTTTCAACGCAACTCTTCATTGCTGTGTCTTTTTTATTTGGGTTGTGATTGTTTGTTTACAAACACACCCAAATAACACTTACCTCTTCAATTCATCGCATTCCTTCACCAAATGTTGACGTTTCATTCTTCCCTCAGCCTCAGATCACAATTTCGCAGTCCTGTTTATCGTTCTCTGATATTTCCACAATGCAAAACTCTTTCTGCAATGATATTTACCAGTTTTAATCGGAGTCGTTGATCTTACTGTCAAGCACGATCTGGACCGTAGATCTCTTCTACAGATTTCCTCCTTGAAATCCCCTTTCCGTATCAAAATTGCCTCACAACGATTTTTGACTGTTGATCTTCGTAGGACGTTTTTCCTGACCGTCGATCTCCAATTTGCGGGATGCGGGATGTCAATGATCCTTTTTATCCGTTCCGCAAACTTCTTTCCGCAGCATCAATTTCACACCGTCGATCTTGATTTAGCGGAACTAACGTCAGCCGTCTGATCTCTCCAAATTGCGGGATGCAGGAATTCGACTTTTCGCAATCGTCTTTCCGCAGCATCAGTTCCGTACCGTCAATCTTGATTTAGCGGAACTAACGTCAGCCATCCGATCTCTCCAGGTTGCGGGATGCGGGATGCGAGATTTCGACTTTCCGCAATCTCTTTTCCGCAAATATTCCTTCTGCGTCGTCGATCTTTTGTGGCATCATTCCTGACCGTTGATCTTGCGGATTGCGGGATGCGGGATGCTGAATCGCTTTTTCCGATTTACGGACTTCCGCAATATTCTTTTCTAAAATGGTCTTTCCGCACCGTTGATCTATTTTTGGCGGGATTGATCTCAGCCGTCCGATCTCCAGATTTCGAGATGCGGGATGCGGGATGCCCAACCAACTTTCCTAAGTTGTCTCCCCGCAACTTTCCTTCCGCATGCGACTTGCGGGATGTTTCCTAACCATTGGATCTTATGCAGGATCAATGCCCACCGTTCGATCTTGATCTTTCAAAACTGATCCTCATTCACTTGATCTTTTTATTCCATGTCATCATATGTGTCATGCCACATGCCCAACTATGCCATGCCATGTCATGACTACCTTAGTCTTTTACTGAGTAGGTTCATCCATCATATACGCTGGTTATTCCTTTGTCATTTGTGAACACCTTTGACATCAATGACAACTATATACTCAACATTCTCCCCCTTTGGCATTGATGGTAACCTCTGAACCTCTAAACATTCTCCCCCTTTGACAACAATGACAAAGGAACCTTTCTATCTGACAACTCCCCCTATCAACATTTCTCCCCCTGAGACTGAACTCTTTCCTCTTAGTGTTTTTGTAATGGAATTACTCCCATTTTTTGTCTAAGACGCTCAAAAGCTTCTTTAGGTAGTGGTTTGGTAAAAATGTCAGCAATCTGTTCTTTAGTGTCAATGTATTCTAATTTGACGGTTTTTTGAGAAACCTGTTCTCTTAGATAGTGATACTTGATTGGTATATGTTTTGTCTTGGAATGCATGATAGGATTTTTAGACATATTTATAGCACTTGTGTTATCACAGTTGATCACTATTGGATGTTCATATTTTACAAGTAAATCTTTCAGAGTTTGTCTAATCCAAATAACCTGAGTGCAACATGAGGCGGCAGCAATATATTTTGCTTCTGTTGTAGAAAGTGAAATAGAGGATTGTTTTTTACTTGACCATGATACTAAACAATTTCCCAGAAAAAATGCTGCTCCACTAGTACTTTTCTGATCATCAACACTTCCTGCCCAATCTGCATCAATAAACGCTTTTAGGGTAAAGTCTTGTCCTTTCGGATACCATAGACCATACTCCAAGTGCCTTTTAGGTATTTGAAAATCCTTTTTACTACGGTTACATGTGTTTCCTTGGGAGCTGACTGGAATCTAGCTACCAATTCGACAGCTTGCATGACATTTGGTCTTGTGGTTGTTACATATAGCAGACTGTCGATCATAGATCTGAACATGGTATGATCTACTTCTAGTGATTCATCATCCTTACTTAACTTGCAACCGGTGACCATTGGAGTACCAATAGGTTTGGGATCTTCCATTTTGAACTTCTTCAACATATCCTTGATGTACTTAGTTTGAGAGATGAAAATTCCTTCGTTTGTTTAGTGAACTTGCAATCCTAGAAAGAAAGTTAATTCACCCAACATTGACATTTCGAATTCTTTCTTCATTTCAAAGGCAAAATCTACATTTAGGATTTGAAGATTGCTTCCAAATATGATATCATCCACATAGACAACGACAATGATCATGTTTTTATCTTTGATTTTTAGATAAAGATTACTTTCAGTGGCTTCTCTTTTAAAACTTTCAGTGGCTTCTCTTTTAAAACCTTGTTGTTTTAAGTAGCTATCTAGTCTTGAAAACCATGCTCTTGGAGCTTGTTTAAGACCATAGAGAGACTTCTTCAGTTTGCAGACATAGTCATTCTTCTCTGACAGAAGAAACCCTTTAGGCTGTTCAACATATACTTCTTCTAAATTGCCATTTAGAAATTCATACTTGACATCCATCTGATATACCTTGAAGTTTTTATGCCATGACAATGCTAAAAACATTCCGATTGCTTCAAGTCGAGCTACAGGAGCATAAGTTTCTTCAAAATCAATACCTTCTACTTGGGCATAACCCTTACACACCAATCTTGCTTTGTTCCTTATTAATTGACCATCTTGATTGAATTTGTTTTTAAAAATCCATTTGGTTCCTACAATGTTCTTATCTTTAGGTCTTGGGACAAGTTCCCAAGTCTCATTTTTTTCAATCTGATCTAGTTCTTCATTCATGGCTTTGACCCATTCATCACTTTCGCTAGCTTCTGTGAAGTTCTTGGTTTCTACTATGGATAGTAGGGCTTGTTCGACACCTGTTAGTTGTCTTCTTGTTTTGACTCCAGCGTTTTTATCACCCATGATCTGTGAGTCTGGATGATCCTTTTGTATCCTTCTGGATGGAGTTTTAGTGTCAGGTCTAGCAAAGTCTTCTTCATCTTCTTGTGTATCTTCCTCCTCTTTGTCTTCTTCTTCGTTATGAGTACTCTTGTCTCTCTGCAGTTCTTTTGTCTTGTTATCACTTGTATTAATATCTTCAGGATCTTCTTCTTTCCTTGGTTTTACATCAGCACTCTCTACAATTTTATGTAGCTTTTTATTGAAGCATCTATATGCCTTTTTGGTGGATGAATATCCCAGAAAGATTCCTTCATCAGTCCTAGAGTCAAACTTTCCAAGGTCATCCTCGTTTCTTTTGATGTAACATTTACTGCCAAATACTTTAAAATAGTTGACTGATGTTGGTCTTCCATACCATAATTCGTAGGGAGTCTTATCCTTCTTTACTCTGAGTTGTGCTCTGTTAAGTGTGTAGACAGTTGTGTATACAGCTTCTCTCCAAAAAATAATCTGATAATTTTGCTTCATTAAGCATTGTTCTGGCAGCTTCTTGGACTGTTCTATTTTTTCTTTCAACAACCCCATTCTGTTGTGGAGTTTTTGCAGCTGAAAACTGTCTCTTAATTCCATGATCTTCATAGAATTCATTGAATTCATTGGAAGTAAATTCTCCCCCATTATCTGATCTAAGACACCTGATTTTCATACCAGACTCATTTTTAGCCATTGCTTTGAAAATCTTAAATTTTTCGAAGGCTTCTGATTTTTCTTTGAGAAAGGCCACCCAGGTCATCCTTGTGTAATCATCAATGAGCAACATGAAATAGTGATCTCCTTCCATACTTTTAGTTCTGGTTGGTCCACACATATCTGTGTGTACTATTTCCAGAGGATGTGAGGTCATATGTTCCTTAGTCTTGAAACTGGCTTTGGTTTGCTTCCCATGTTGACAATGTTTACATACTGCGTTTAGAGGAGCTACAATTTTTGGCAGATCTCTTACAGCTTCTTTTGCACTTATTTTGGTTGTCAAAACTTAGGTGTCCCAACCTTCTGTGGCACAACCAACTTTCATCTATCATGCTTAAATAGCTTTGGTTTTCATTTTCCAAGATGTATACATTATCTGCATTTCTCATGGCAATGCCAACTATCTTCCCTCATTTCTTATTTTTTATTTCACATTTTTCTGAGTCAAAAATACAAATGTAACCTTGATCGCATGTTTGACTTACACTGAGAAGATTAGGCTTGAGGTTTTCAACTAGCAGGACATTTTCTGCTTTGACCTTGCTGTTGACAACCACTGTTCCTTTGCCAATTATTTTAGAAGACAGACTATCTCCAAAAATGACCTTTCCTTTATTATCCTTTAGTGTAATGAATTTGCTTGAATCGTCGGTCATATGTTTTGAGCAACCACTGTCCAAGTGCCATAGGTTTTGGCTTTCGGTTGCACATAGAGCAATCATGGAACTCTCATTTTCTTCCTTTTCTCTCCAATATTTCTTTTGCTCAGTACTTTGAGATTGAGTTGCAATAGTATTCCTTGTAGGAGTTTTTAGTATACAATCCCTTTCCATATGCCCATAGTTATTACAATTATTGCATTCTATGTCATATTGTTGGAGTAGTGAAAACATATTCTTATTTCCCTTTGTCTTAATGCTTGATGGCATTTTCTTATATTCAGATTCCTTTCTTTTAGTTCTGCAATTTAAAGCTTTATGACCAAAATCATTACAAGAATAGCAGTAACCTAAAAAGATCTATAGATATCTATATGGTCTTTTGGGTGCTACATTATTTCTGCTTTTATCTTGAGAAATTAAGCCAACTTTCTTGTTTACTTCTCTTTTTGTTGGAGTCTTCAGTATTTCAGCACAACTTTTCTTACCTCCTTTTTGATTGGTGACAGGAAAATTTGTTGGCTTCTTTTCTTTAACAAACCCCAAACCAGACTTATCATTTGATGGTTTTTGGCTACTCAAAATGTCATCTAGAATCCTTGAGTTGTTGTCAAACTTTGATTTCATGGATCCTTCATCAAGCTTTCTCTTGAACTGTGTGATCTCTTCTGCAAGTTTTTCAGACTCCTGTATCCTTTGTTTGCGCTGAAGGTTCAGATCCTTTTCAACATTTTGGGATTCTAGAAGTTGGGCTTCCAACTGACTGATGATAAGATTCCACTATTTGTTCTTCTTTCTGCTTTTGTCAAATTCTTCAAGAGCACTGACAAGTTCAGCTCTTAGGTCCACTTCTCCCTCTACATCTGAGTCACTATTTGAGTTTTGAGTGTCTAGACCCATAAATAAGACTTCAGTTTCTTCAGCTTCACTTTCATCTGAATCTTCACTGTCTTCCATGGTGTAAACAATTTTCTTGTTCCCATAGGGTTTTTTCTTGCTTCCTGGTTTACCTCTTTTGAATTTTAAAGTTTCATTTTCTTCATTCTCATCTTGTTTTGTGTAGGTGCATTTGTAGGCAAAATGTCCAATCCTTCCACAATTAAAACACTTTAAAGGTAATTTTCCCTTGTACTTTCCTGTCCCTTTCTCAAGTTTACTAATGAAAAGAGATTCCTCATCATTTGCATTTTCTGATTGATTTTTTAAGGTGGACAAAAAAGCTGCTTCCTTTCTTGAAGATCCATTTTGTCCTGTTTTCATTTCGTATGCAGTGAGAATTCCATGTAGCTCATCCATTGTCATCTTTTTAAGATCATCTCGTTCTTCTAAGGTGAATACTTTTGGGTAATAGCTCATTGGTAAAGTTCTTAGTACTTTACTTACCACTACCTTTTCTTTTAGTTTTCCTCCAAGCCCTCTGATTGCATTAACAACTTCATCAACATGAAGAAGATATTCACCAATATTCTCTTCTTCTCTCATGTTAAGGCTTTCAAACTGACTTCTATATGTTTGAAGTTTGGATTCTTTGACTTTAGATTCTCCTTCATAGATTAGTTTTAATTTATCCCAAGCTTGTTTGGCAGATATGCATTGCATAACTTTAGTAAATACTGATTGTGTTAAGCCACTTAAGATTGCATTTAGGGCTT
This sequence comes from Pseudotsuga menziesii, assembly GCA_001517045.1. Lineage (NCBI taxonomy): Eukaryota > Viridiplantae > Streptophyta > Pinopsida > Pinales > Pinaceae > Pseudotsuga > Pseudotsuga menziesii. Next base: position 598,399 of record LPNX010963367.1, on the reverse strand, counting down.
TGGCGTTGCCTTCATATTGACCTAGTTCTACTGTGTCTGTAGGGTACTGATTTCCTATGTTATGATATGTTTCAATTGTTGCCCAAACCTTCCACCCCAGGGACATCAAATGACATCTCATTCTAACACTCCAGTACGCATAATTCTCTCCAGTAAATAGTGGAGGTTTGTTAATGGACAGTCCTTCTTGTTGATCCATTGTGTTCTTTGAATGGGATCTTCCTTCCAGTGGTTAAGTTGTTGCGAAGGAACCCGCTCTGATACCAATTCTTGGTCTATCCCACAATACTGAGAGGGGGGGGTGAATCAGTATTGACCTTTTTAAAATTAAAACACAAAATAATCAATAATTATGACACAGATTTTATCGTGGAAACCTAAAAGAGCAAACCACCAACTCATACTCATTAATAAGATGAATTTACAAAATTGTTTTATCTGCTACAATAGAAGGGATGTAAGATGCACCCTAGGTTTTGTCTGCAGCTACAGACTGGAATGCTACAACACCCCTTATGGTTTTCTATATGTTTTTAACAGACAAGGATGCTACGACACCCTGTTCTCCAGCTACGACTCGAAGGAGGCTACGACCCCCTTGCAGACTTGTGGTCTGCCCTAGCACCGCCCTACCACCCTAGTCTGATTTTATTCAGACTGTGGAATAGCTATAAGCTATTCACTATGGACTCTATTAAACTTATTAACAGAGACACCTCATCTAGAACACAAAAATTCATTTAAATACCTAGTACCTTCATCGTTTCAACGCAACTCTTCATTGTTGCATCTTTTCGATTTGAGTCGTGATTGTTTGTTTACAAACACACCCAAATAACACTTACCTCTTCAATTCGTCGCATTCCTTCACCAAATGTTGACGTTTCATTCCTCCCTCGGCCTCATAACACAATTTCGCAGTCCTGTTTATCGTTTTCTGATATTTCCGCAATGCAAAACTCTTTCTGCAATGATATTACCAGTTTTAATCGGAGTCGTTGATCCTACTGTCAAGCACGATCTGGACCGTAGATCTGTTCTACAGATTTCCTCCTTGAAATCCCCTTTCCGTATCAAAATTACCTCACAACAATTTCTGACCGTTGATCTTTGTAGGACGTTTTTCCTGACCGTCGATCTCCAGTTTGTGGGATGCGGGATGTCAATGATCCTTTTTATCCTTTCCGCAAACTTCTTTCCGCAGTCGTCTTTCTGCAACATCAGTTCCGCACCGTCGATCTTGATTTAGCGAAACTAACGTCAGTCGTCCGATCTCTCCAGATTGCGGGATGCGGGATGCGGGATTTCGACTTTCCGCAAACTTCTTTCTGCAATCGTCTTTCCGCAGCATCAGTTCTGCACCGTTAATCTTGATTTAGTGGAACTAACGTCAGTCGTCCGATCTCTCCAGATTGCGGGATGCGAGATGCGGGATTTCGATTTTCCGCAATATTCCTTCTGCGCCATCGATCTTTTGTGGAGTCATTCCTGACTGTTGATCTTGCGGATTGCAGGATGCACGATGCGGAATCGCTTTTTCCGATTTACGAGCTTCCGCAATATTCTTTTCTGCAACGGTCTTTCCGCACCGTTGATCTATTTTTGGCAGGATTGATCTGAGTCATCTGATCTCCAGATTTCGGAATGCGGGATGCCCAACCAACTTTCCTAAGTTGTCTCCCCGCAACTTTCCTTTCGCATGCGGCTTGCGGGATGTTTCCTAACCATTGGATCTTGTGCAGGATTAATGCCCACCGTTCGATCTTGATCTTTCAAAACTGATCCCCATTCACTTGATCTTTTTATTCCATGTCATCATATGTGTCATGCCACATGCCCAACTATGCCATGCCATGTCATGACTACCTCAGTCTTTTACTGAGTAGGTTCAGCCATCATATACGCTGGTTATTCCTTTGTCATTTGTGAACACCTTTGACATCAATAACAACTATATACTCAATAGCACATATCAGATCTGCAAACTCACTTTTACACTAGTTATAACAGCAGTAAAACAACCCTTAACTCCTTCAATTGTGATGTTAAATCATTTAACATAATTAGCCTTTACTTATATCAAATCAACAAGACATATATAACTCTAAATTAGAATTCATGAAGAACATGGCTGGAAATTAAATTTGCAATTTACACAAGTTGTGAATAGCTGAATACTTCATTAATATCCTCAAGATGAAGTTATTGTTCATACCATAGCCTTATCACAAGGCTAGTACAATCCACTAGCTCTCCAAAACCCTATCCAACCAAGGAGTTCCAACAAGCATGAATCACTCAAACAAGTCCTCCAAGGTAGGACATCCATTTCTCTTTCTTCTTCCTCACCAAATAAACCTAGGGTTTTATCACAAAACCCTAATCTCAAACTTCCAAGGAATGAAACCCTAACCCTAGTCTTCAAGATGCTCCAAGAAGACCTTGAAACCTTAGTGACTCCAAGAGAGACAGACGAAGTACAAATGAAGATCCAAGAGAGAGAAGACTAGTGCAATTCTCAAAATCACATTTCTACACGAGTGAAATATAATGATGAGTAAATGAATGTGATCATCTACTCACATTGATATTAAAATTATATAAATAGGAGGCACTCCTCATTTGTTCATTCATTCATCCACTCATGAACATCTCTTCAAGGTGCGCACTTCTAAAAAGAAGAAAGTTTTATAGAGGAGAACTTGTGAAGAGGAAGGCTTGCTTAGAGATGCTCTCTTGAAGGTTTTCTAGATTTTTTCTTAAGATGTTTTCTTGAAGGTTTTTGTAATGTCCCTTTTTTGGAATTTTGGAGAAAAGTGCAATTCGGACAAAATTCGAGCTTAACTAGTTATGACGCTAGAGGGTTCAAACTTTCACCCAATGGTCCCGAATTTGAAAGGCAATGGTATGGTGAGTCTTAAAACATACCAAGATGGTTTATGGATACATGTATTAGACCTTAGACCTCTACAACCTTGTTTGGGGATGATGACAAAAAGGCCAAAATTACTACGAAATTGTGATCAAATCCCCCCTAGGGTGTAGGCCAACTAGGCTTCCCAACTCATGTACGAACCTCCCAAATTTCTAAGCAAAGTATGGGGATTGATATAAGACCTCATGGACTGTAATTACACATGGTTGTTAGTTCTGCAAACTGGTTATAGAGTTCCACATTCGTTTGATAACTTTCAGTGAAATTGCTTATGGGAAAATTGCATAACTAGCTCGATTTTGACATATGAAAGGTAGAGTTAAAGGCTCAAATCAGGATGTGACATATAGAGACTATATACAGCATAACAATTGCTTCCTCAACAATATTAAACACCATAGAAACCTCATCATACAAGTATTGTATACAACTCATTCAGTATGGGAGTCAAATACATGAAAACTAGTGAATTAGTAGCATGGAATTGCAAGAGCTTCACATATGGATTTCTTGGATTTCAACCCACAGAGCATAGTGACATGAAATTACAGAGTAACACATCATATATGGCTGTCAAAACATCATCAAACTCAAGGAACATCCCTCATACAAATCTGATACAAGACTCCTTCAAGATTGAAGCCAAAGTCATGGAAACTAGTGACTCAATGGCATGGGAATGCAAGCTTTTCACACGAGTTTATTGGATTTCGAGCCACAGAGCATAAGGAAATGAAATTACATAGTAATACATCATATATGGCTTTCCCAACATCATCCAACTTATAGAAAAGTCCTCATACAAATCTCATATAAAGCTACTTCAATATTGAAGCCAAATCCATGAAAACTAGTTATTCAAGAGCATAGGAATGCAAGCCTTTCATACATGTATTTCTAATATTTCGGCTTACAAAGCATATGGACATGAGATTACAGAGCCATGAATCATGTATCAAAGCTTGGGCATCAACTAGACTCAGCAAAGCGCAAGCACCACTCCAAAAAGTGCGCCATCAAATGAGAATGTGGGGGAATGGAGAAGAAGGAATGAGAGATTGGGATATAGATGAGAATTCGACTGTATGGACCTTCAACCTGAAAATAAAACTCCTTCATTAAGCTCCCATGAAAGGTCTGAATGGCCTCTCCATCAACCAACTTGGAAAGGAATCTAACTCCCTCGAAATTGGTTCACAAGCAGGGAGAGTGAACACTCATCGTGCAATGGACAAGCAAAAGCTCTCCAAAATGCTAAAGGCCAATTAACAAATGATCAAAATCCATTATCCTTCCTCATGAGATCCTTTTATTAACTTCATGAGGCCTCCTAAGGTCGAATTTCCCTCCATGGGCTTCTTCCAACTCATCTTAGTGGTTTAGTAACTCTCATGACACTTGTCTTCCTCTTCGTGCTCCAATTCTTTCCCCAAATTGAATGGTTGCCTCTAACTCCCAAATTCGACCTCTTGGTGGCTATTTTTAGCCCTGCCATGTCAGATTTGTTATACATCAGCAATCAAGTATGAATTTGTCATACTTGTCATAGAATCTTCCATCATTTGTTGCCATAGAGTGCATAGAATCTCCTTCCAAGTGGCACACCTTGTCTTCTAGTCTCTTCCTCTTCCATGGGAGTTACCCTCCTTTATCAATTTGAATTCCTTGGCTCATTATATGATATTTGATACCACACCACTATTCAATAATGTTACATTACCCATGTGTTCGAATTTGGATGAATATCATGCCAAGTGTGTGGGGAATCTAGTCACCCAAAGGCTCCACAAGCTTCCAAGTATCTTCATGAACCCATGCCACCTTATTTTCTTAGCATTTATCATTTATGTGACCCATTTAAATGTGAATATGGTAAACTAAAGTCCTTTTGGGTCCCATAGCCCCTTATTACAAAATTTATGTCTCCATCTCAACCTAGGGAACTAGTAAGTTAATGAAACATTGTTTGCAAATAGTCTTATTTCGAAATTATTTAACTGGAGACATGACAGAGATAGCTTGATGCCTTAGCCCTGTTCTGTGAACTTCGGAAGCTGACTGTGAATTTGAGCAAAACAAAGGCTACGATCTTCAATGGGGTAAAGAAAACCTCGGACTTCTGTTACTTATTCAAAGGGGAGGAAGTCAAGATCACCAGTACTTATACTTATTTGGGAGTGCAGTTTTCAGTCCCTGCTTCAGTCTACGACCAGCTCTCCAGCCTCAAATTAACAAGGGGTACGGGTCCCTAACCCTTCTTGAGAGACAGTGTTTTAGTCACCACTTCTAGGATATCTCATCGAAGATGGACCTGTTAAATACCTTGGTTCGTCCCTCTGTTTTATATGGATCAGAAATTTGGGGACCCTCTCTACTCGAGTCGGATTGGGCCTCAACTGAAAGAGTCAAATCCTTATTCTTTGGCGTATCATTAGATGTAAGCAGACAATGCCACAGCACATCATCCTAGGTCAGTTTGGAGCCCAGCCCTTCCATCTCGAGACAGTTTTCAAATTGGTTTCCTTCCTACATCGGATCCGAGGGTTAGCCGACTCGTCAAAAGGTCGAGACAGGTACCCTTATCTAGCTTATTGCTCTGCAGAGACCATTGCCTGCGCTACCCATTCAGGCAGGGCCAAGTGTTGGCTCACAAGAGTCTTGAGCCTTCTTGCTTCAATGGGGATCCAATTAGATTGTCTCCCCCCGTTTCAGTACTCCCTGGATGCCCCGGTCACCTTTTACCTACCCGACAGGAGTTAAATTAGATCATCAGAGAGGATGTTTACAAGCAGTTCATCCAGGTTACTTAGGTCAATCCTCCGGTAGGATTGCATCCAAAGATGGCCTTTTATGCTGAACACTTCTTGGAGATCAGAGACGGGCTCATTGTCCAACCCCAGTACACGTTTTGCCATTGGATGCATGCTGTTCGGATCCCATAGACTTCAGGCAGAGAGTCCACCAGATTGATAGATCAGATAGGATCTGCCAACTATGAGGAAACCGAGTCACATTTTATCTTCAGATGTCCTGTATACTATGAGATCAGAGGATGCTTCCACTGCTTGTTTAGGGGGCCTCAAACTCTAGCCGCCTTCTTCAGATACATCGATCAGAGATGTCTAGCACTTTATATTCAGGAGGCTCTCAGGCTTCGAGCGCAGGTCCTCCAGCACCCCACCAGACCAAATACCACACAGAGGATCACGGTGTTCTTCAACGTGCTACCACCTTCTAGGGGCACCAAGAGATCTAGGGGCACCAAGAGATCTTTCAGCCTCGAATGTTAGGAATACTAAACCTTCCTCAGTAGTTTTGGCTCTCGAATCCTGTCCACCTGAGCTTATTCGCCCCTATGCAGGGTTACAGTGTTGAGACTGGGGCGAGAGCTCTCCCATGCTACATCCTGGCTCGCCTTGTACACTTTTACTTCTTTCTATTTTACTTCTTGTATTGTATTTCCTTTTAAGGGATATCGTTTGATCCTCCCACATGCACGAATATCATTGTAACCGACAGTCTCGTTGACCCACTTTGTGGTCATTAGTGGACATTAATAAAATTATCTTACCTTATCTTATTTTATCTAAGGAAGAGGCGTTGCACCTTGTCAAAACGGAAGGCTTGCTAGTCTTGGAAAATTTTCTAAGGGTTCTTCTTTGGGTGAGGCCAAGGTAGAAGGTGATCATGTCAAATTATGGAGTTGATTTGAAGGTGACCTTATAGCATATTTGAAGCTGAATACATAAGGTGAGTGCCTGAAACCCTAGATTTAAGGATAAGCCACAAATTAAGGATACCTGAGTAGGATGATTATTCTAGACTAGAAATGTTACTCAAGGGATAATATCAGGTGGCTCAAGAAGATTCGATCAAATGTAGGATTTAGTATGCCGGTTCAAATGATCAAACCCGGGCCCTAGAGGATTTAAGCAGATAATTGAGAAATCCCCGGGACGTAGTTGATTTTCACAATTACGGCTTCCTGCACACTAACTTGGATGAGTAATTTGACAGTGAAAAATTCCCAAGTGAAACCGAACAGAAAATAAAGGGAAATTGGCTGACTGCTTAAGGAAGGGCGCTTTCTCCCAGATTGAAACCAGTGCCTGGAGATGCGTAGAGGAGTCCAAGCTTGACGTTTTTGAGGGAGAGGAGGTTTTATGGTATGTCGCACGAAACCCAGATCACCAAATTTGTCAATTCCCGGTGCAAATTGGTCCAGTGATTTTTTCCTACTTATAAATGGGGGGGTTTTCAATGAAAGCAGTGATGGCCAATGCATGAGAAAATTAAACAAAGAAGAACCCACCTGGGAAACGTACCTGAATCATTGTTGATGACCTCCTGGATGATGAAGAATGCCTTTCTTGAGATCAAATAAGAATTTCGAGCAAGCTTTTGATGAAGTGTTGCTTCTGCCAGTGACCCTAGCACCCCTGTTGTATAGGTCACACCAAGGAAAATCAATCAGTATGCCAAATAAATAGGAAATGCAAGCTAAAGCAAGTACAAAGAAAAGAAATCATAAAGAAGTTGCAATTTCCTGATAACCAAAACCAAGTTGCAGCCACATTGTGAGTTTCCCCACCGATGCGCCTCTCTCAGAATCGCCTTCTTCAACTTGCAAGTAAAATGGGAACAAGGAACAGTACAAAAACTATGACGGATTTATCTTAATGTAGAAGAAAAGCAGTGCCAGTCATCAACTCATTCATTCATCAAGCAAGAAACAAGTGTGTAGTCCTAGATAAAAAAAATTATTCAAAATTCTGGTGCCAGAGCTCATGAATACAATGGGGGGGTCACCTTTTTTTAATAGTTTGAGAAAGGCGTAAACCCTAACTTACTTTTACATCCAACGGTTGAGATTATAACATCATCAACAATGGAGATCAACAATACATATATCAATACATGGATCAAGTGACTAAGTCAAAGAGGGGGCGCACTTTACTCAAGGACGCCTATCTAGGTGAAAGTCACAATATAACATAAGATGTGACATGATAATACATAAGAGGGGGGTCACTAGGGGCTTAATTCACCCTAGGCCCCTTTACAACTTCATAATACATAATATAACAATGAAATACATCAATAGCCAAGTTGAGGGGGCGCCCCTTGAGGGGCTTTCCTTACTGGTTGAGCCAATATAAAATAATTTGGACATCTACTGACTGAAAACTGCTGGAGGATTGTCCAAGATGCTGAAACAAATCATCTGCCAAAATTCCAAGCCATTTCCTTTGACCTAGGAGGCCAAATTGATTTTTTCAGTGAATTTTCTATTTCATTTCTGCTGGTACAATCTTTGGAAAATGATAAATCCACCATAACTCTGTCCAAGGTGCAAGCTGACTGCTCTGGATGATCTTAAGACATAGAAGAATGGTATAAGTGACTACTCATACCCCCTGGAACATTGCACTGCTCTAGGAGAACCAAACATACTGCCATTTGATATAAAATTTGATCATTTGGCCAATAATTAAGTGATAGTAATCACTTATCAAGAGAACCAGTGCCAAACTCTCAAAATTGAAACCGCAGTATTGGTCCTGGGCATGTCTAGAACAAATATAGACCATGTTGTATTTTGAGTCATTGCCTTGGGAATCGTGCTTGACTTGGTCAACTGGGTTGACCAGGTCAAAGTACCCAAAATCAAGATGAGATACTGCATCAATATGATTCTGCAAGTATCCAAGGTAAGAAATGCTCCAATGATGTATATTAAAACCAAGCTTAAATCAGTTATTCATAATCATGGTGACAAATAATAATAATAATAATAGTCAGATGTACCCGTGCTTCTGAAGAATCTTGGAACTTTCTGGAAGTCTGCTTGTCCATGCCATACTTACAAAGGGTAAAAAATGTGCTACTGTTGGGTGAGAGTGGACAACAAAGGGTGAGGCAAAGGGAATGACTTTTGACCGTCTTTGACTTTGTGATTTATCCGAATAATGACAAGTACACAACCAAAGTGACATATGCATGATAGATAAACAATAGGGAATTGTGGTGTCTCACAGGTGAATGAGTTGATCTAAAAAGGGTCCATTCAATTTTAACATTCATGTCTACGACTCACATCCAAGCTAAAGATCAAGCTCCATGAGGATCTTTTCTAGGACCCTTGCATTGAGTACACAAGAAACTATAGTGAAGAGATCCTAGGGGGCACTTAGAATTAGATGTCCCTTACTCCATCTCACATCAAAACCCGTAGTCTCTGTGAGGAATTAATCATTACATTTCAATTATATGGCCAGCAGTCTTTAGATTTAGCATTTGTTTATCCACTGCTTTATTTGGGCCTTTAACAATTTCACTTCATAGCCCTTTTTTATTTGTGTCTAAAAACACAGTTTGCAATTTCATTTGTGGGCTTTGCATTTCATAATATATAGCATATAGCTCATAATGCTTGTAATGATGGTAGACTTGCTTCAAGTTTTAGCTGACAACTTCTCGGGCAACTTGGGGGAATATCCACAGTCAGGACCAAACATTGGGTGCAACCGACCAGAGAGGTCAAGGCTTCAAAACCCAACTCGCCTAAGCTTAGGAACCAACACCAGCGAGTTCTCTTGGCCCAGAAGGATCAAGGCTTCGGCAAGTTTTGTTGCACAACTCAGAGCCAAGACACAAACAACATGGGATCCATCATGCATAGAGGTCAAAATGGGGAAAAGATCTTCTCTCACAAGTCTCAAACAGTCTAAATCATAGGATAAGTTTACAATGGATGAAACTGGATGGATGGGGGCAAATGATAAATGGAACCAACCTAGCACTAAGGTTTACTATTTGTACAAGCATAGCATGAGCAACAGTCTTCACATCAAGTCCCTTGATTAGTCACAACACAGGTTAAAGCAACAATAGATATAAGCATAGGTCACCATAATCATCCTAACCTGATAACCATAGGTGTTTGACATACATCATAGAGCCAAATCAAACCAAGGAAGTGTATACCTGATCTCACCAAATATACCTGTCTCCAACTGATAAGCCCCTCCATAATTGTGTGTACCAACTCTGATCTGTTGCTCTGCTACAATGAACTAGATCATCACTCAAAGCATCTCAATGAACTCCTCAATCTCAGTCCTGGAAAGGAAGATCTCATGACGAAGGCTCTTGAAAGGCTGAAGCTGTAAAGATCCATGCTAATACCCCATGTGAAAAATAGCCCGAAATAGAAATAAAGACAAGTCTATATGCTAGATCATGGTAGCCCAGCTATAGAATGTATATGTGATAACAGGCTGATTATAAGGCAAATTTTGAGGTGATTATATCAACATCATTGGACTTGTTCCTCCAGTAGGTTGGTGTCTACAGATCTTACTGAGTACGTGCTCAGTTGAGAATATAGGTGTCTCTAGTAGGTGGGTGCCTACATATCTTGCTGAGTTGGTGCTCAAGTAAGGGGATTGGTGTCTCCAATAGGTTGGTTCCTACAAGCTTTGTAATAGTAGGTTGATGCCTTCATACATTTATAAAGATAATTTTTTGTGGTTTTCTCTTCAAAGAGTTTTCCACGTTAAATTCTATGTGTTATGATTCGTGTTAAGATGTGCTTACTATTTCATAATTAATGAATGATTGATGAATGATTGTCTAAAGTAAAAGAAGTTTTATAATGATTCACGCCCCCCCACTCAGTATAAACATAAGTTCAACAATTGGTATTAGAGTAGGTTCATTTAGAAACAGTAACCACTAGACGACAGATCTCGAGCACATATGGCTTGTTAGGAAGGTCTCTCCACAAACAAATCTCCTTTGTTTTATGGATCATGTCCTCATTTTCAAGTAAAATAATTAGGATATATCTAATGGCCCAAGGGTTTGATATTTGGCGATCAGTCATGATAGGTTATAAAATTCCAGCAACTCCACCAACAAATGCAAAGGAGAAGAGGTAAGGTGACAACAATGCAAAAGCAATGAATGCCATCTTGCGTGGCCTATCAAAATCCGAGTTAGTCAAGGTGATGCATTGTAAATCGACAAATAAAAATTGGGACAAGCTTTAATATATATATGAAAGCAACAATAGGATTAAGAAGGTTGTTATCACATATATAGTAGTCGAACTATCATATTCTGTTTTTCAGATTACATTACATTTTTCAGCCAACACCCCAACATATGAGATGCTGAGATGAGCATTTATGATGGATCATTATTTATTTGATGGACTATAGTACTCTCCCATGCCAGGACTGAGTCTCAGGACACTCAGATTTGAGGACTGATGTAGCCATTTAGCCATGTGCAGAGCAGTTAGCAGTGCCCAGATTTGCATCAGTGTTTTCTCATTGGACAGATATTGATTCAGATGGATTATTTACATGATTATGACTCGGCTTATATTATATTATGTTATGGTTATCATTGCTCTAACACTCATTTTTGTGACATGTGTCAGCATTTAGTATCATGATCTAGCGGTCATATAAATATGTGGACTTGGATGTATCTATATTATGTATTGATGTCGCTACTCAGAACTGGAAGTTCTTGATCTATACTCATTGGTTTTACCCTCCTTAGGAAGAATAGAGGTAGTCATTCCCACCAGACTTTGGCTTGCTAGTGTTGGTTTCATTATTCATTGTCTCCACCCATCCATTACCTTCCAATTGTGCTTTAGCCCCACTTACTACTTGACTTGTGGCATGGAGTACCTTCCCCTGCTAGAGCCTTTGTTGGACAAGCTTCCCTGTTTATCTGTGTCTCGGCTCTGAGTTGCCTAGGTTGTGTTTGCTTACCTGAAACAAGTAGCGTTGCCATCAATACAATGTATTTGGAAATGAAATGTATATCTATGAAAAAGCCCATTCATGAAAAGTAGTGTTTTTAAACATAAATGAATGCAAGGCTAGCCTAATGAAATTGGCTCTAAAAATATTGCAATGAAATATCTTAAACATTCATGAAAAGTAGTGTTTTTCAACATACATGAATGCATAAAGCCTAAACGAAAAAATTCCGTATAAAAATACGTGGACAAAGGCTATGGAAAATCAAAGGCCCAAAAGCAATGGTTCCTAAAAGTTATATCTAAAGATTGTTGGCCTTACTTGTATTGAGTTGGATTGTGAGCATTTGTCAAGGTGAGTAAGCACCTCTGAAGTAGTTCACCCATTTGTGAGGCACTGCCTTTCCCTTTGATGTTGTTTGTCCGGCATATGGCTAGAGTGAGTATTCCCTTTCCATATTCAAAGTGTCACAGTGTTGAGCTGCTGGTTAGCCTTGGTCCTAGCCTTATGAATTTTAGCCTTCACCCTTCACTAGCAAATTGATTACAACTATGAATTGAGTATAGTCTTGAAAGTCTAGTCTGAGTTATAATCAATAAAACCCTATATATGTATTTGGTTGATGTGCCACCAATAAAGTGATTGCTACTTGTAATGATTATTACTTAAATGATTTGTAGAGCATGTCTTATCCTTTTAACACTTGCAGCAGATGGATGTCAGCCTGAGTTATATTGGTATCTGGTCATTTACAGGTTATTATTTTGTCTATTTGATATTGTAGATGATCAGGCAGAGACCTAGATAGAGTATGAGTATATATCTTAGATGGATTTGGACTTTCTGAGTCCAGTGAGACAGCTTCTTTTCAGTTCCTGGCACTTACAGAGATGGTTAGGCTCATTTTTCCCTTCTGGTGCAGTTTTGCTTCGCTAGATGGCAGGTTTGAGCAGGGAGATGATTTTGTTGGATCTCCTAGGGCGTTGTATGGGGCATAGGGGTCCACCCACTTGATTGTACCATAGTACCCCCCTCCCAGAGAGCCTAGTGGGCACAGTTGGACAATGCAGGCACCCTAGGAGGTTGTTCTGGGCCTATCACGTTTCCCAAGGCAGATCAAAAAATAATTAAATGGTTACTAAAGAAATCGATTTGGGCTACAGTGGCAAGGAAATGGCATGGGATGAGTTCTTATGATGAGAGTGATGTCTTCCACACCTTCTCCAGCAGTTGCAGCACCTAGATAGGCCCACATCTATTTTTCAGGGATTTTATATTATTTTCTGGAGCTTTTGGAGGCTCACGATTTCCTCAAGAAGCCATAATTTCATAGTTTAAAAATTATATTATTTTTATTGTGCCACGGGGACACCCAGATGGAGTTAGTTAACACTCCATGGACCCACCATGTGCATCATTTATTTTTTGTTAAGTGGGATCCCCTCTCCTTGGGTGATTTGGTCCACTTTTATATTATATTGATGTATTGATTCATGTACTCTATGTTGAGCTCGTCTCAACCATTGATTAGAACATTTGTATATTTTAATCTTAGCCACTCATTTGAAAAGTGATTATGATTTTGGTTCTCTCATTCCTATTTAAAGGAGAGAGCTTCACATTTGTAAGGGGTCTTTGGCTCTTGGATTTGGATAATAGAAAAACTTTTCTTGTAGATATTTCTTGGATCTACTTTGCATCTGGTGTTCTTAGATGGTGATTGGAAAGTCTTTTGCTTCCTAGCAATTGGGAAATTGTTGCAAGATCTATATTTTTGGGGGAATCTTTGTCTTGTCTACAGGAGGGCGACTTCAGCTTGGGCGTTTTTGCAGGGGCTCCTCAACTCGCTTGGATTGGCTTCGCTTGTGTCAAGGGGTTTTTATTAGTGTCATTGCGATCTATGATTTCTTCTTTGCTATTTTTCTGTAGCATTTTGCATTTTGCTCATGATGTAGCAAATCTGATATGGTTGACGTTTGTTGTGCAGGAGAGAGAGCGCATTGACTTCTTGAACCAAAACGTTGGACATAGAACTTGCTCAAAGCTTCTCAAATTGATCGAGATAGCAAGGATCATCATCATCAAGGCATCTACAAGGATTTCCAGGTAAGATCTACAGGTTAGTACCTTTCTTCCATATCTCAATCCATTGGCATCTGCTTTCTTCGTTTTCACATTAAAATCCCATAAATAATAAAAAACCAAAAATATTAAAAATTAGACTGCTTGATCTCGGGCCAAACCACTGCTGGGTTTTGTAAAACAGGTCATCCCCTCACCAAATCATCCTCAACGCTGATATGAAAGTAGCTAGTTTTCCCTAGATCTTAGAAACTGTCCTCCCAAACCCAAGTGCTATCCACCATTTTTTTGACTTTTTTCGGGATCTAATTTTTCCGGCAAAATACCTTGTCGGGTTTGTAGATCGGGTCATCCTCTCACCAAATCTCCTTCAACGCTGAGCTAGAAGTGGACAGGTTGCCCTAGATCTAAAAAATTGACCTCCCAAACCCTAGCGCTAGCCATCTTGCTGTTGATTTTTCCCGTAATCTTACTTTTCCGGCAGAATACCTTTTTGGGTTTGTAGATCGGGGTATTTCCTAGGTGGGTCTCCTTCAACGCTGGGCAGATAGTGCCTCCATTGCCCTAGATCTGACAGGCACTGACTCCAACCCTAGCGCTACCCCATCTTTGGCCTCTTTTTCCTGTGCTCTGACTTTTCCTTGGTGACTCGGATACTTTGACATTGTCATATCTTTCATCGAGTCCATCCATCGGTACTAGGTAGCCCCAATCTTGTTCCAGCCCTCCATGCATTGGTTACGTTTCCCAAGGCAGGGGATATCTTCACCTGTTGCTAGTACCTTAACCCCAGATCTAGTACCTACCTCATAGGTCACCTGTGTCCCACTTTGGATCAAGCCTCACACTTTCTAAACCCTAATCCAAAGCCTTGGTTTACCTAGTGCCCTCATCCATAGATCTAGGGTCTCCATTACCTTACACCTTATGTACCTCAAGACCATTTGATCTGATCTGGTGTCTAGGTCTGATCTCTCCTGTTAGAAGTAGATCTGGGTCTCCTCCATTGTTGTCTTGGGCTAAGATAACATAAAGTGAAGACTACCTTGATTGGCGTGACAACCATCCATTTGGGAGTCGAGGCAATCTTGGTTCCACCTCCTTGGTTGTTTGTCCCTCTACCATCCATTCCGGATCCACCTCACATAGGCAACTTTTACAAGGTTGGTGATAACATTTTTGGCATCGTTACCGGGGAGGTAGAGGCCTACCTTGGTTCGACATACCTCACCTCTCCTACGACATTATCCGTTGGTGAACACGGCAATTCGTTCACCTGGCGACTCCACTGAGAAGCGAACCCATCCCATAAATCATAATGAAATCAGATATATTTATCAGACGCATGAAGGAATTAAATAAAAGCATAAATGAACTTGAAAGGCAATTAGACTACAGGTATGAGGATGATCTCAAGCATGATTATGGGTATGAATCTAGTTATCACAATCTTTATGATACCCACCAATTTCCTCATCGATGCAATAAAGATTTCCCAACCATCCCGAGTGGACTAGTAAACCAGCATCAAGTGAATGATCCTTGTAATCCTCTTCATCAATGTAATACAAGTTTTGTCGTGACTACCCTTGATGAACCTGTAAGTCGACATGAACCTAGGAGTCAGTCCTAGTCAAAGCCTTATAGCCAAGTAACCAGAGTCGTTAAGAAACAAGACAAACAGTCTCCTTTTGACTTTTCTGAAATACCAGGGGCACCTCATCCTATGCCAAATAATTACACTAGGAGGTTGCCCCAGTTTAATGGAAATAAGGATATATCTATTGAAAGTCATTTGGATATTCTCTGGGATTACATAGAAATTAGAGGTGCGGACAATGAAGATGTTTATATGCAAGTCTTCGGAGAATCCTTGTGAGGGGATGTTCAACTATGGTTTGATCATTTAGCACCAAAATCCATCACTGGGTATGACATGTTCACAGATCTGTTAATAGATAAGTGGGGTAGGAACACTGATAAATCTTTAGAGTGTGAATCTAGCAATGATTATAATCAGTATATTGGCAATTTGCTTTCTCAATTGGATCATTCATCTCCTAAAATGTTCCGAATTATGAGCATCCCTGCAATCCATAAGAATGTTACAGAGTACTTTGAGGATAATGTTTCAAAACCTCATGCTGAAACTAAGAGGGATATCAATCAAATCATACAAGATACTCTATTATTATTACCTTAAGCAGTCACATAGCTAATTTTGGATTTAATCCGTGGAAGGGAACCCAACAATCACCATCAAGAAGCATCCATAGTTGAGCCTTCCATTTGTGAGTCCATTAAAGAGCCTTTGGAAGAGAAACTCCATAGTCATTGCCTAATTGACGATAATTTGAGTCAGTATTCAAGCCAGTTGAATCTGGATTCAGACTTCGATGAAATCAATCAAATTTTTGTTGAAGAGCAATCTTGTGGTCATATTGTGATTGAAGAGCATGCCTGTAAGAGTGATAGGGAAACTGAAACCGAACTTATTGATGTTTTTCCTTATCTAGAGCTTAAAGAAGAACAATCACATGATGATACGATTGTAAGTGAACTTGATCAAGAACAGTGCACTGAAGGTCCTTGTCCTAATAATATTGATAGAATTCTTCATCCAATCCTTAATCAGAATATGTTGGTTCAATGTGTGGATACTGACCTTGTTTCGAATCTTGAAATCACTCCTGGAATTAATTTAAAAGCTCTTTCCTCTCGTCAAATTCTAAGATCAATTATTCCAAGTCTGGGAGAAACTTTTCAATCCACCCTCCCGTCCCAACTTTTCGAGTCTTCTTGTATGGGTTTGTCTTTTAATCAAGTTGTTACTTTCGAAATCTTTAATCGGGAGCTAAAGCATTATCACGTAATTGGGGAAAAGGCACTTCATGTCTCTTCTCAGTCCTCCGTAATGAATAAATTCTTTCAATTTGTAAATCTATATTTTGGATGGTTGGAGAAGGTGTATAAAGATCAATTTCATCTTTTCTCCATTTTTAAACAACAAATGGGCTTGATCTCATTCACAGTTTCATTACATTACAACTTGTCCCCATTTGATTTTCCCATTTCTTCTGGAGTGAATAGAATTGAATGTCCTAGTAGGGTAGAGGAGAAAACAAAGAACTGTTTGGAGTGGTCGAGTCATGAAGCATATTGTCTTCTTCCATCAAGAACGAACTTGCATACCTTTTATGATCCTATCAGTATCTTGATGGATGAGTTTTTAGAAAGTCAATTTCAGCCTTAGCATGATTTCATTCCACATTGTCTAGATCTTTCTTTGATTTACAAACAAGTTATAATGGCTTCAATTTTCATTCACATTACTTACAAGCCATCTTTGATTTGTTGTATCATTAACTGTAAAGAAAGCTCAATAGATTCGTTCAGCAAGTGGTTGCATTGGATTTATGATTTTACCTAACACTAGTCTAAATTGGTTAGAGTAGGGTAGGTAGGATGAAGTAAGCCTTTTAGGCAGTAGTGTAGCCTACCAGTTGGCACCTTTTGTCTTTGCCTGAAGCTTGCTTTTCAAAGCTCTTAGTGTAGTTTTCAGTCTTAGCAATTTTTTTTCCTGCACAATACAAATCAAACTTTTCTTAAAAGTTATGGTTATAGATTAGATTTATTTTCTGCTTTTTAGTTTCATGCATTTCAATTCCAGTACTTTATTTTATCCACATATTGTTTTGACGACCGGTCTGTGAGTTTTGTATAGCTCTGGACATGTTGCAGGTTTTTTTTTGTAGCGATTGCAGAGCCGGAGTGATGGACCGAGGATGCGAGAAGCAAACTGCGAAGACCAGAGATTCTGAGGTTCTCAAGCGCTCTATTCAGTAGAGCACTTGTCCCAGCTGGAACCAGATGTTATCACATATATAGTAGCTGGGCTACCATATTCTATTTTTCAGATTCCAGTACATTTTTCAGCGAGCTCCCCTACATATGAGATGCTGAAATGAGCATTTATGCTGGATCATTATTTATTTGATGGACTATATTACTCTCCCATGCCAGGACTGAGTCTCGGGACACTCTGATTTGAGGACCGATGTAGCCATTTAGCCATGTGCAGAGCAGTTAGCAGTGCCCATATTTACAACAGTGTTTTCTCATTGGACAGATATTGATTCAGATGGATTATTTGCATGATTATGAATCAACTTATATTATATTGTGTTATGGTTATGATGCTTATACTCATTTTTGTGACATGTGTTAGCATTTAGTATCATGATCTGGCGGTCATATAAATATGTGGACTTGGATGTATCTATATTATGTCCCTACTCAGAACTGGAGGTTCTTGATCTATACTCATTCGTTTTACCCTCCTTAGGGAGAATAAAGGTAGTCATTCCCACCATACTTTAGCTTGCTAGTGTTGGTTTCATTATTCATTGTCTCCACCCATCCATTACCTTCCAATTGTGTTTTAGCCCCACTTACTACTTGACTTGTGGCATGGAGAACCTTTTCCCGCTAGAGCCTTTGTTGGACAAGCTTCCATGTTTATCTGTGTCTCGGTTCTGAGTTGCCTAGGTTGTGTTTGCTTACCTGAAACAAGTAGCGCTGCCATCAATACAATGTATTTGGAAATGAAATGTATATCTATAAAAAAGCCCATTCATGAAAAGTAGTGTTTTTAAACATACATGAATGCAAAGCTAGCCTAATGAAATTGGCTCTAAAAAATATTGCAATGAAATATCTTAAACATTCATGAAAAGTAGTGTTTTTCAACATACAAGAATGCATAAAGCCTAGATGATAAAAGTCCGTATAAAAATACTTGGACAAAGCCTATGGAAAATCAAAGGCCCAAAAACAATGGTTCCTAAAAGTTATATCTAAAGATTGTTGGCCTTACTTGTATTGAGTTGGATTGTGAGCATTTGTCAAGGTGAGTAAGCACCTCTGAAGTTGTTCACCCATTTGTGAGGCACTGTCATTCCCTTTGTTGTTGTTTGTCCAGCATATGGCTAGAGTGAGTATTCTCTTTCCATATCCAAAGTGTCACAGTGTTGAGTTGGTGGTCAACCTTGGTCCTAGCCTTATGAATTTTAGCCTTCACCCTTCACTAGCAAATTGATTACAACTATGAAGTGAGTATAGTCTTGAAAGTCTAGTCTGAATTATAATAAATAAAACCCTATATATGTATTTGGTTGATGTGCCTCCAGTGAAGTGATTGCTACTTGTTATGATTGTTACTTAAATGGTTTGTAGAGCATGTCTTATCTTTTTAACACTTGCAACAGATGGATGTCAGCCGGAGTTATATTGGTATCTGGTCATTTACAGGTTATTAATTTGTTTATTTGATATTGCAGATGATCAGGCAGAGACCTAGAGAGGGTATGAGTATATACCTTAGATGGATTTGGACTTTCTGAGTCCAGTGAGACAGCTTGTTTTCAATTCCTGGCACTTACAGAGATGGTTAGGCTCATTTTTCCCTTCTGGTGCAGTTTTGCTTCACTAGATGACAGGTCTGAGCAGGGAGATGATTTTGTTGGATCTCCTAGGGCGTTGTATGGGGCATAGGGGGTCCACCCACTTGATTGTACCGTAGTACCCCCTTCCCAGAGAACCTAGTGGGCTCAGTTGGACAATGCAGGCACCCTAGGAGGTTGTTCTGGGCCTATCATGTTTCCCGAGGCAGATTAAAAAATAATTAAATGACTACCGAAGAAATCGATTTGGGCTACTGAGGAAAGGAAATGGCATGGGATGAGTTCTGATGATGAGAGTGATGTCTTCCACACCTTCTCCAGCAATTGCAACACCTGGATAGGCCCACATCTATTTTTTGAGCATTTTGTATTATTTTCTGCAGCTTTTGGAGGCTCACGATTTCCTCAAGGAGCCACAATTTCATAGTTTAAAAATTATATATATTTTTTTTTATGCCATGGGGACACCCAAAGGGAGTTAGTTAACACTCCATGGACCCACCATGTGCATCATTTATTTTTTGTTGAGTGGGACCCCTCTCCTTGGGTGATTTGGTCCACTTTTATATTATATTGATGTATTGATTCATGTACTCTATGTTGAGCTCATCTCAACCATTGATTAGAACATTTGTATCTTTTAATCTTAGCCACTCATTTGAAAAGTGGTTATGATTTTGGTTCTCTCATTCCTATTTAAAGGAGAGAGCTTCACATTTGTAAGGGATCTTTGGCTCTTGGATCTGGATAGTAGAAAAACTTTTCTTGTGGATATTTCTTGGATCTCCTTTGCATCTGGTGTTTTTAAATGGTGATTGGAAAGTTTTTTGCTTCCTAGCATTTGGGAAATTGTTGCAAGATCTATATTTTTTTTTGAATCTTTGTCTTGTCTACAGGAGGGCGACTTCAACTTGGGCGTTTTTGCAGGGACTCCTCAACTCGCTTGTATCAGGAGGTTTTCATTAGTGTCATTGTAATCTATGATTTCTTCTTTGCTATTTTTCTGTAGCATTTTGCTTTTTGCTCATGATGCAGCAAATCTGATATGGTTGACGTTTGTTGTGCAGGAGAGAGGGAGCATTGACTTCTTGAAGCAAAACGTTGGACATAGAACTTACTCAAAGCTTCTCAAATTGATCGAGATAGCAGGGATCATCATCATCAAGGCATCTAAAAGGATTTCCAGGTAAGATCTACAGGTTAGTACCTTTCTTCCATATCTCAATCCATTGGTATCTACTTTCTTCGTTTTCACATTAAAATCCCATAAATAATAAAAAACCAAAAATATTAAAAATTAGACCGCTTGATCTCGTGCCAAACCACTGCTGGGTTTTGTAGATCAGGTCATCCCCTCAACAAATCATCCTCAACGCTGAGCTGAAAGTGGCTAGTTTTCCCTAGATCTTAGAAACTGTCCTCCCAAACCCTAGCGTTATCCAACATTTTTCTGACTTTTTCGGGATCTGATTTTTTGGGCAAAATACCTTGTTGGGTTTGTAGATCGGGTCATCCTCTCACCAAATCTCCTTCAACGTTGAGCTAGAAGTGGACAGATTGCCCTAGATCTGAAAAATTGACCTCGCAAACCCTAGCGCTAGCCATCTTACTGCTGATTTTTCCCGTAATCTTACTTTTTCGACAAAATACCTTTTTGGGTTTGTAGATCGGGGTATTTCCCAGGTGGGTCTCCTTCAACGCTGGGCAGATAGTGACTCCATTGCCCTAGATATGACAGGAACTGATCTCCAACCCTAGCGCTACCCCATCTTTGAACTCTTTTTCCTGTGATCTGACTTTTCCCTGGTGACTCGGATACTTTGACATTGTCATATCTTTCATCGAGTCCATCCATCGGTACTAGGTAGCCCCAATCTTGTTCCAGCCCGCCATGCATTGGTTACGTTTCCCAAGGCAGTGGATATCTTCACCTGTTGCTAGTACCTTAACCCCAGATCTAGTACCTACCTCATAGGTCACCTGTGTCCCACTTTGGATCAAGCCTCACACTTCCTAAACCCTAATCCAAAGCCTTGGTTCACCTAGTGACCTCATCCATAGATCCAGGGTTTCCATTACCTTACACCTTACGTACCTCAAGTCCATTTGATATGATCTGGTGTCTAGGTCTGATCTCTCCTGTCGAGAGTAGATCTGGGTCTCTGCCATTGTTGTCTTGGGCTAAGATAACATAAAGTAAAGACTGCCTCGATTGGCGTGACAACCATCCATTTGGGAGTCAAGGCAATCTTGATTCCACCTCCTTCGTTGCTTGTCCCTCTACCATCCATTCCGGATCCACCTCACATAGGCAACTACAAGGTTGGTGATAACAAAGGAAAGCTTCAAACTCATTGAGGACAGTTCAAAAGTTTGAAAATGAAAGATGAAGAAAATGTTGTAGCCTATCTTCTCCATGGGTATGAAATTATAACACCATTAGAGGACTTGGTGAAACAGTTGAAGATCCGATGATTGTACAAAAGGTATTAAGGTCACTCCCCTTAAGGTTTGATGCCAAAGTATCTAACATTGACGAAATAAAGGATCTCGATGATCTGACAATGGATGAATAACATAGGATCCTCACAACCCATGAGATGAGAACAGAAAAGTCGGCACAAAAGGAAGCAGTGTGGAAGACATCGTCGATATATCGCGATGTCTACGATATATCACGATGTTCAAGCCTAAACAATATATTGCGATGTTTACAACATATCGCGATTTTTGAAAAAATCGCAAATTCTACTGATTTCTAGTGAAAAAATCGTGAGTCGATGGAAAAAATCGTCAAGACTGCGAACAGTCCAGCACATATCTCGTTTTTTTACTTTTTTTGTCATTTTGCTTGCTAGTTGATTGGTTTAGAGAGAAAAGGAGCTTGCTATCATTTTTCTTAGAGCCAAGGAGTAGATTCATTATGCTTCCATCAACCATCACCGAGGATTGGGGATTAATTCCCATCAGTGGTTTCCCAATTTGCAAGTACGTATATCATTATGTAACCATTTGCTCATCTTTTTTTTATTTATGGTAAATTTTTTATACGTTTAGGGTTCTTATCAATGTTCCATCTTCT